>JBAIZL010000001.1:288498424-288540924 GCA_036971475.1 Prosapia bicincta
CATCCCCTCACAAAGAGAGAGAGAGAGAAATTTACCATCACAGAAAGTTCTCTTATAAATCTTTGAGTCAGCTCGTAATCAAATTTTAACAAAAGCCTGTCCTTAGAGTTTTATGAAAACAAAAGCTACAAGCAGGAGTCAAATATAAGAACCTAGTAGAATGAAAACGTATTCAACCGCAACACAAAGCTGAAAATAAAATCTATGGAAGCAAAAACAAATGGAAACAAATGAAAGCCAACCGATCACTTATTAAAGTTTTATTAGATTTATATTTCCGTTTGATATTGAACCTTTTTGAAGTAACTTACTGGAGCAACAAACGCATGTATAATCGGTTGAATGCACATTTCCGTGTTTTTTCATTTGACCTGGATCTTTTAATTTGTTAGTCTTTTGTGTTTACAAAAATCGTGAGCTTTTGTTTATTTTTATCTGACATAATATTATTAAAACTTTGATTTAAACTCAGAGATATCAACTTTTAATAATTATTTATTTAATGTAGATATACAGTAGGTAGCTGTTTTTGCTGTCCATTACGTTTGGCGAAACCTTTAAAATTAAACATTGTAAAATAAGATATTGTTCTATCCAACCATTATTAGTGACAAATTTGGACGCCAGAATACGTTGTACAGCTGGTTTTAAATTCAGGTTTACAAAAATGTGTGTTCTGAAGGCTTTCAAAGTATTGTTACACGTGATTTTACTTTGTGTTTTGGTATATCTTTTATTTTCATATAGAAATTATTTGTACTAAACTTTTTTTAGTTTACACAGAACTTTTAAATTGTGATTGATTTGTGAACAGATATACGGTGTTTCTAATATAGCTTTACAAAAAGTCAACCTATAAGGTTTATAACTGGCCGTACCTGTCTGTCTTTAATGAGAATTACGTTCGGTTTTATTATGTTGGGGTATCGTCGGTGAACGAATCATTTTTTTATTCTGTGTAGCATATTAGATACTTCTAGACCTTAAAGCAATGAGTTCATGTTCATTTGAATAGTTTGATTAATCATTATATTTCAAAATTGTTTGTCATTATTGACTTTCAGTAAAACTATATGTTAATTTTTAGTACAAATTTTCTATTTTTGATATGTCATTCTAGGTAGCTTGCTGTACTATTATGGTTAAGCATATTTGTTTATATTGATTTTCAGTAAATTTATATGTTATTTTTTAGTACAATTTTTCTGTTTTTGACATGTCATTCTAGGTAGCTTTCTGTACTATTATGGTTAAGCATATTTGTTATTATTGATTTTCGAGAGTGTAAGGTGTTTTTGAGTACAGTATTTCTTATTTTTGATGTCTTTCTAGTTTGCTTACTCTACTATTATGTTTGAACATATTTGTCATTATTGATATTCGAAAGTGTAAGGTGTTTTTGTTTACAATCATTGTTAGTAGCTTGAATTAATATTTTGCTTGAGCGTATTTGTCATTATTGATTTTCGGGAGTATAAGGTGTATTGTTTTAGCATAATATATCTTAATTATGATATGTCATTGTTAGTAACTTGAATTATTAATATGTTTAAGCATATTTATCATTATTGATTATCGGGTATGTAAGGTGTATGTTTTTAGTACAGTATTTCCTAATTATGATATGTCATTGTTAATAGCTTGAATTATTATTATGTTTAAGCATATTTGTCATTATTGATTATCGGGTATGTAAGGTGTAAGTTTTTAGTACAGTATTTCTTACTTATAATATGTCATTGTTGATAGCTTGGTTTTATTATTATGTTTAAGCATATTTATCATTATTGATTTTCGAGAATGTAAGGTGTCTTTGAGGACAGTATTTCTTATTTTTGATGTATTTCTAGTTTGCTTACTCTACTATTATGTTTCAACATATTTGTAATTATTGATATTCGAAAGTGTAAGGTGTTTTTGTTTACAATCATTGTTAGTAGCTTGAATTAATATTTTGTTTGAGCGTATTTGTCATTATTGATTTTCGGGAGTATAAGGTGTATTGTTTTAGCATAATATATCTTAATTATGATATGTTATTGTTAGTAACTTGAATTATTAATATGTTTAAGCATATTTATCATTATTGATTATCGGGTATGTAAGGTGTATGTTTTAGTACAGTATTTCCTAATTATGATATGTCATTGTTAATAGCTTGAATTATTATTATGTTTAAGCATATTTGTCATTATTGATTATCGGGTATGTAAGGTGTAAGTTTTTAGTACAGTATTTCTTATTTATAATATGTCATTGTTGATAGCTTGGTTTTATTATTATGTTTAAGCATATTTGTCATTATTGATTATCGGGTATGTAAGGTGTAAGTTTTTAGTACAGTATTTCTTATTTATATTATGTCATTGTTGATAGCTTGGTTTTATTATTATGTTTAAGCATATTTATCATTATTGATTTTCGAGAATGTAAGGTGTTTTTGAGGACAGTATTTCTTATTTTTGATGTATTTCTAGTTTGCTTACTCTACTATTATGTTTGAACATATTTGTCATTATTGATATTCGAAAGTGTAAGGTGTTTTTGTTTACAATCATTGTTAGTAGCTTGAATTAATATTTTGTTTGAGCGTATTTGTCATTATTGATTTTCGGGAGTATAAGGTGTATTGTTTTAGCATAATATATCTTAATTATGACATGTCATTGTTATTAACTTGAATTATTAATATGTTTAATCATATTTATGATTATTGATTATCGGGTATGTAAGGTGTATTTTTTTAGTACAGTATTTCCTAATTATGATATGTCATTGTTAGTAGCTTGAATTATTATTATGTTTAAGCATATTTGTCATTATTGATTATCGGGTATGTAAGGTGTATGTTTTTAGTACAGTATTTCCTAATTATGATATGTCATTGTTAGTAGCTTGAATTATTATTATGTTTAAGCATATTTGTCATTATTGATTATCGGGTATGTAAGGTGTATGTTTTTAGTACAGTATTTCCTAATTATGATATGTCATTGTTAATAGCTTGAATTATTATTATGTTTAAGCATATTTGTCATTATTGATATTCGGGTATGTAAGGTGTAAGTTTCTAGTACAGTATTTCTTATTTAAAATATGTCATTGTTGATAGCTTGGTTTTATTATTATGTTTAAACATATTTATCATTATTGATTTTCGTGAGTATGAGGTGTATGTTTTTAGTACAGTATTTCTTATTTTTGATATGTCATTGTTAGTAGCTCGATGTCTGCATGTACTATTAGGTTTAAGAGTATATGTTATTATTGATTTTGGGAGTATAAGGTGTGGTTTTTTATTACAGTAATTGTTGTTTGTGATATGTCATTGTTAGTAGCTCGGTGTCTGGATGTACTATTAGGTTTAAGAGTATTTGTTATTATTGATTTTGGGAGTATAAGGTGTGGTTTTTTATTACAGTAATTGTTGTTTGTGATATGTCATTGTTAGTAGCTCGGTGTCTGAATGTACTATTAGGTTTAAGAGTATATGTTATTATTGATATTGGGAGTATAAGGTGTGATTTTTTATTACATTAATTGTTGTTTGTGATATGTCATTGTTAGTAGCTCGTTGTCTGGATGTACTATTAGGTTTAAGAGTATTTGTTATTATTGATTTTGGGAGTATAAGGTGTGGTTTTTTATTACAGTAATTGTTGTTTTTGATATGTCATTGTTAGTAGCTCGGTGTCTGGATGTACTATTAGGTTTAAGAGTATTTGTTATTATTGATTTTGGGAGTATAAGGTGTGGTTTTTTATTACATTAATTGTTGTTTGTGATATGTCATTGTTAGTAGCTCGGTGTCTGGATGTACTATTAGGTTTAAGAGTATTTGTTATTATTGATTTTGGGAGTATAAGGTGTGGTTTTTTATTACATTAATTGTTGTTTGTGATATGTCATTGTTAGTAGCTCGGTGTCTAGATGTAGGCCTACTATTAGGTTTAACAGTATTTGTATTTAGAAATAGTATTTTAGAAATATAAAACAAATATCTTGGATGTTTATTAATACATAAATTTATAAACATTTTATGCATGAAGTGTAAATCTTTCTTGTTCCGTCCGTCGCGCCGATGCGATGATGCATCCAAGGTGGCGCCCACTTCACTTGTCAACAAGTTAGCTTATGTTAGCAAACTTATTTTCTTTTAAAGCCTAACCAGATACTTTGTAGTAATAATGTAATATAGTATAACACAGAGTTACAAAGATTTGAGTTTATTACCTTTGTGAGTGACGTAGAGTATGTAACGCTAGTTTCTTCCAAATTTGTAATATTTGAGGCGTCTGCAGCACGTTTTATTGAATGATCAGTATTTCTGAGGATTTTCTGCATCACCAGGTATAATCCTTTTGTGATACTGATACGTCCTGCTATCAGATAATTGGAAAGCTTTTATTTATTAACGAGCTAGCCAGTTCGCGCGTGCTGGTGTGCGACTTGTAAGTATAACAAAAGAAGTCGATTGGCTGATTGAAACTCTCTCTTGCTAGTTATTTTCCTGTGCTCTTTTCTATGGGGTTGTGTTTGAATTGTGAACAATATTTATATTAGTAAATTTTACTTTTTACATATTTCAATGCCCAGACCACAACTTGTAAACCCTCATCAATCCGATGACCTTGCATGCTTCAACAATATGGCTATTTTGTATTGTTACTAATAAATAATATTATGTTGCAGTATTTTCGAACGCTCAACACTAGGTTATCCGTCGTGTACATAGAAACGTGGCAGGGTTCGAACCAAGCGCCAATCGATCGAAACCAAGATATCAGCAGAGCTTTGCTCAACTTTAACGACTACTCTTCTAGAAAGCTGTTCAGAGTTGAGAAGGATACAACCCAACTACTAACGTGAGTATAAGCACCTCAAGGAGTTGCTGTGCGCATACAAAGGGGCGCTTGAGTGGAATTATCACACTAGACAACAAGAAAACTTGCTAGAGCAAACTTAATGTAGAACATTTATACGCTATATACAGGTATACGGTTAAATTTAAGGCCGTTTAAGACAGAAAGTATGCTTTAGTTTTCTAAATACTTCGTGAACGGAAAAATTCGAAAAACATTGACTTTTACTTTTATTAGAAAATGAATTTCCGCGACATATTTGTGTAGAGAAAAGTATTTAGCCTACATACATGAAATTATTCAACATTAAATTTATTTTATTGATAGTATTGGGCCCTACTATAAATGTTTTTTAACGTAAAAAGTAAAGTCTTACAATTTAACGCACATCCGAAGCGTGTGTTCCCGCGCGCATGTGTATTCTTGTACCTTAACTTTATCTTTTCCTTTTATCGGTTTCTAATTGCTTCCCAATGTCTCTAATTGAGAAATGTTTTTATACTAACATTTTGTAACAAATAACTACTTAATTTGTCGCTATTTTGTACCGAAAATATCAATATCAAAAGGCACAATAATATGGACACAGAAACTACTTCGGAGGATTTTAAATTATTTGTGAATTATATTGGTTGATTGAAAAAATCTCCATGCTCTTCCACTTTTACTTGTATTTTAATAGATTTCATTCAACAAAATTATATTTTCATTTCTATGTTTCGGTTCTTTTGATAATGATTTTTTTTCAAAATTAAAACGCGTTACAAAATAAACGTAGTTGTGTGCTTGTTGGTGAAAGTCTTCTTCTGTTTACATAGCCCCCTCTGGAAGCACAAATCCTTAACAGTCTCTTCTGTACCATGTCTCAGTCCTTGTTTTGACTTTCAAGGCTTTTCCGTCAGATTCAGTAGATCCACACCAGATACCTTCTTCACACAGGAAATCCTCAGCATGCGCCCCTTAATGGTAAATCCCTTCACGGGCTCCCCTTTCAGACAACAACACAGAAACTATGTAAAGTCTTAATATTTGCAATTAGAGCTCCGTTTTGACAGGAGCTATGCGGTACTACTTTTTTTCTTCTTCAATAACACTGCGTGTTTAGTAAATTCACTCAATGAGTTAGATTTTCAGAAATTAGGGTACAGCAATGATTACCTGCTTAAATGTGTTTACGGGCTAAATTATAACTGTTACCTAATTAACAGTTGTCACCATATAACTGATAGGTAAGGGCTATGAGTACAACTAGGGGGAATGGCTTTACACTTCATCTTGCTCTCAGTCGATGCTTACCCGCTATCTGAACCAGTTTATATCTGTCTCAGTTGGTGCCTACCGTCTGTCCGGACCAGTTCACTTCACTCTCAATCGGTCCCTACGAAGCACTATATCTCGCTCTCAATCGGTGTCTACCAGTTATCTGATCAGCTCTCAATTAGTCCCTGCCCGCTATCCGAATCAGTTCATCTCCCTCTCAATATGTTTCTACCCGCTATCCAGAGCAGTTCATCCCACTCTCATTCTGTGCCTACTTGCTATTCGAATCAGTTCTTCTCCCTCTCAATCGGTTCTACCCGTTATTCGAGCAGTTCATCTTCCTCTCAATCGGTATCTACTTACTATCTGGAGCAGCTCATCCCGCTCTAAATCGGTGGTTCCCCGTTTTTCAAATCGGTTTAACTCTCTCACAATCAGTCCCTATCCGCTACCCAAAGCAGATCATCTAACCACTAATCGGCGTCTATCCGCTATCCGAAGAAGTTCATCTCGCTCTTAATCGGTGCAAACTCACTATCCGAAGCAGTTGATCTAGTTTTCAATCGGTGCATGCCCTTATCCGAAGCAGTTCATGTTGCTCTCAATGGTACCTACCCGATATCCGAATCAATTCATCTAGCTATCAACCAATAGACATCCGAATCAATTCATCTCGTTCTCAATCGGTAACTACCCGCTATCCGAATCAATTCATGTAACTCCAAACAAGTGCCTACTCGCTATCCGAAAACGTTTATCTTGCTCCAAATCCTACCTACTATCCTAAGCATTTCATCTAACTCCGAATCAGTGCCTATCCGCTATCCGAATCAATTCATCTCGCTCTCAATCGGTGTCTAACCACTATCCAAAGTAGATCATTTCACTCACACTCTATGCTTACTCGCTATCCGAAAACGTTCATCTTGCTCCAAATCGGTGCCTACCTACTATCCTAAGCATTTCATCTAACTCTCAACCAGTGCCTATCCGCTATCCGAATCAGATCACCTCGCTCTCAATCAGTGTCTACTCGCTAACCGAAGCAGTTGATCTAATTCTCAATTGGTGCATACTCATTATCAGAACCAGTTCATCTACTCTCAATCAGTGCCTACCAGCTATCCGAAGCAATGGACCTAGTTCTCAGTGCATACCCGCTATCCGAAGCAGTCATCTCGTTCTCAATCGTTGACTACCCGCTATCAAAAGCAGTTCATCTCGCTCTCCAATCGGTTACTACTCGATACTTAAAACGGTTCATCTAGCTCTCAGTTGTTGGCTACTCGCTCTCAATAAAATATTTATATACAGAAATTTTATCCATTCCCCATTCTTTATGTTTTTAACCGACTTCAAAAAAGGAAGAGGTTCTGTATTCGATCCTTATGTTTTTTTCCTGTTTGTTTCACCAACTTTATACGTATTTAACCGATCAAAGTGATTCTTTTGTAAATGAAACAGGGAACCTTTCCGATGGTTCCATTATAGTTACATCCCAATCCGTCTTATTTGGAGACAATAATACGCCATTTTAAATTTTAAGAAAAATTAGGATTATGAATCATAAATTAATTAATAAGCAAAATAAACAATTTCAGCATTTATTTTATGTAGTATTCTACAACAAATAAAAAAACAGAAAAAATTAGTAAAAAAGTAATAGGTTTTTTTTATTTCTTGATTGATTAAGCTGCTTAGAACAAGCATCATCGGATACTAATGAATGATTTTCTTCATTAAAAAGCGCCTTCTTTGATGGTCTACCCATATTGATAAATAACTTGAATAAGATAAGCCAAAATAAATACACTGAAACACGTTTTTAAACTGAGATAAAAAAAAATAATTGCAAGATGAGAAATAATATGTAGGATTTCAGCAAAATTTGTCAAGGAAATGTCCAACATAAATTATTAAATGTATGTGTGACAAACTGATATGTTTATCGTATTCTTCAAGGGCGTGTCAATTATTTGAACATCGATCAAGCAATATGATTAGAAGGATATACACACCGGAATTTGTGTGGATAAATACTGGCAACTTTGCCAAAATAATCAACCGCATGACACGAAATTCTATTATAATGTAAATGAAAATTAAAGATCATATCTCTAAAAATAAAGAAATTTTTAAAAAAATTTATCAGAGCCTACTTCAAAAAAAAGAACCCGAATATATCATTTTTCGTTACTAAAAAATAAAAAATATTTTCCAATAAAGACAAGATAATTTATTGTAAGCTTATTACCCACAAAATTTTGAAGTCAGGGCTGCAATAATTCCTGAAATTTGCTAATTCATCAAATCTATTCTATACATTTACTAAACAATCAACTTTTTTTTGATTTCCCATGACTACTTATAGCGAACCATAGAGTTTTTACACGAAATAAAAATTTCATGTATTCGATATTATGATAATATGTGGTACGATAATTGGTATTTGTTTTCGGGCAAAGATCATACAATATGTGATTGCATATTTTTCGTTCAAATATACAGATCGCGGACAATTCAACCTTCTTTGAATGATTTAGGCCTACATGGAATTTGATTACTGTTGATGCTTACAAAATATAAGTGATCATATCTCCTTAATCCTTTGTATTATAAACTTAATAAATTTCTTATACAGTTTATATAAAATAACTGTATGGAAATAATTATTAAATAGCCTGTGTGTATATCATAATTTATTAATCTACATGCCAAAGAGCTCCAACAGCATGTAAAATCCCTTTATTTCTTCATTTCAGTATGTTAAATATGGGTCCAAGTATTAAATTCGGCGCCGACTTCAAAATTTTGTGGAAAATAGGTTTATGATAAATTATTTTTTCGTTATCGGAAAATTATTTTGTACTTTTAAGTAAGTAAAATCATACATTCGGGTTTTTTTTCAATTCGGTTCTGTTTTGTTGTTTTTTAAATTTTTTATCGTCTTTAATTAAAGCATACCGCTTCTTCATTTTTTGCTGTGAAATACTTTTCACTCTAACTTTAACCGTTGTTAGATATTTAGATTTTACAGTAGGTCCTAATATGCTTTACATAGAGAACATCCTGCTTGCTAGGAACGAGTATATACGTATATCTTGGGTTTTACACTGCTAAGCCTAGGTTATTTGATTCGTTTCTGCTTTTTAAAAGTGTCATTAATGTTACGAGTGACGACGTCCAGTATCGCATAACCCAAACATTCCTGTTTTCCGTTTCGTGATGGGAGAACATTAGCGACTATGTTAGCTTATCGTGTTTTTGTGTCGAATGGCTTTCGGTTGTAAATCGGAACTGCTTTGAAGTCAGTGGTTGTTGATTGGTTTTTATTAGCTCGCTCGTGTTCCATTGTGCACAAAGAGCAGTGCTTTGGTTTACGTCACTGCTCGTTGCAACGTAATTAAATTTGACTAAACAACCCTCGACGCTACACCGACGCATGTACTGCATTGTTACGTTTGTTTGTCAAATGTGGAACGATGGTTCCAGAATCAAAATGCATCTCAACTTTGAATTAGAAATTTACGTTAGACTAAAAATATTACAAATAAACGTGACTACCGTACTTCTTTTGTCTTCTGTCGTTATTACGCCTGCGTAGTTTAGAATTTAGCAAATAGAGGCGCGATGTTTAAGAGTTCTGTATTACAATACAACAGTTCTAATAATAAAACAGCTGTTATTATTTTTTGTATCTTGTGGTACTTTATTTATTGCATATTACTGTTACTATTTTATTTTCCGTTTATGTGTAAAACACTGTAATTCATTATATTCTTTATTTTCTACAAGAAAGTATGGTTTTAAAATGATACTATTATTGAACATATTGGATTGTGCTCTCGAATGTTGACGATCAATTTTTAAAAAACTATGTACAGGTAGTTAATAAAATTGTATTTAATCAACTTTTATTGATCATATCAGCTCACTTAATTTATTGTTTCCACGTTAAAGCTAAGCTATTTTTACACTTAAAGTTGAAATCAGCTGTTAACTCTTCCTGCCGGGCACAAATACAGTTTTATTAATCTTTTAACCAGCGCGTGCAAACTAAATATTTTTTGTTCCTACCTTCCAGATCTCTTATTGCATACCAATTACTAAAATTTAAATAAAACAACTAATATGAATAAAACATTTTTAAAGTCAAAACAGCTGTTCTCCAACCACATAACCTACAACATAAATCAGCTGTTTCATGAAATCATATGTTATCACTTACTTTAAGCCAAATTGGACGAAACAGCTATATTGTATAGCTTTTGTGCGTATTTTGTTTACGTATAATTTTAATTAATTAAAATTTGAAGAACTATTAATATCAAGTGTCATATACTACAAGTTTTAAAAAATTTATTTAAACTTGAGTGGATGAATAAAAAGTATTTTATTAACGACTGAAAATTTGAACAAGATAAATATATATATATATATATATATATATATATATATATATATATATATAACGATCGTGTGAACTAATAGAAAGAAAAACGTTGCAGTGGTGTGGGCCAGTGTCTAGTGAATGAGCGATAGTTTACCACCATCCGGCCTGGCAATCATGTCGGGAAGAGGATTGAGTTCCGAGAAGCTCCCTAGTCGTCTGTGTATCATGTAGGAGTAGAAACTTAACAATAGTTTGTTTTAAATATAATTCCCAGTACTTATAACCCAGTACAAGTTATTAAGTTATATCTTTTGAGATGAAAATAAAATAACAGTACTATATATTTATTGCTTTCCAAAAGTCGAAAAACATGAATTTAAAGCATTATTGATAATGCCTGAGTTGTTTAATTAAACAATATATAAAATAATAAATATATTTGTTTTAATTACGCAGTTTTATTAAATAATAATGCTTAGAATTTGTTTAATGTAATGGAAACTTAATGTTTAATGTAATATTTCTTAAGAAATATTTGAAGCAGTGAAGTAGGGAGACATAAGGCAAATAGGCTGTGCAACAGGCAGTGAAGAATTACAAATAGAAGACAGCTAGTCAATGAAGTAGGCATATAAAAACCAGAGGCAGTGAAGTAGGCAGATGACAATGAAGTAGGCTTATAAAAGGCAAATAAGCATTGAAGTAGGCTGGTAGAAGGTATATAGACAGTAAAGTAGGTTTATAGAAGGCAGATTATCATTGGATTAGGCTAATAGAAGACAGATAGACAATGAAGTAGGTTTACAGAAGGCAGATAAGCATTGAAGTAGACTAGTAGAAGGTAGATAGGTAAAGTAGGTAAGTAGAAGGGAGTTAGGCAGAGAAGTAGTTAGGTAGGCAGTTAGACAGATAGAAGCAAATAGACAATGGATTCGTAATAAATGACTGATAAGTAGTTAGTAAACGATAAATTAGACAAAAACGTATCCATTACAAGTTATAAATCAGAGGTAGTGTAACCATCGGCTAAGTTTGAAATTTCACCCGGTGGAATAGTTGTGTAACAAACCTACCGCGGGAGCCGTGGACTCGTTAATGAGGGGGGGATAATTTATTTGGAAAATGGTTTAAAGTGGTTTTATCTACAACAAAACTATTTTAATTTAACTCTAACGATTTTAAACTTTGTCAAGCACATAAAACTATTATATTTCTCGTTTTAAATATATTAAAGCGTTATTATTAAAACATAATTAAACGTTTGTAAATATATTACTTTAATACGTACAACAAATTTTTTAAAATACAATACTTGTACATCTTCTTTAATAATATTGCGATATTTCTATACCTTTTAGAAGTCTCGTTGCATGCCAGGCTCATTAAAGAAAGGCTTAGAACTTGTAAGTAACACGAAACTCATTCCTCAAGTGACACTGCTTGTAATTAATTTTCACAGAAATGTAAAATTTGTTTTCAGGGGTGAGGTGTTCGTGAATGGAGAAGCGGGGATGTCGGTGCCAGACACTGTGTGCACGGCCAAATCTGTAGGAATCAGCGTGGATGTGAACGCGTACGAACTGCATCTGCTGGCTGGAACAATGGCGCACATGATTGGCCACAATATCGGGATGGGACATGACGGTGGGAGTAAGTCCCTAGAATGTAATGGGTAGCATTGTAGAGAGGGTGAGGGGAGGGTAATAATACAACAGATACAGTGTATAGAGAAGTAAAACAAACAGAAGTACGGGCTTGTAACTTGGTAATTGTATGAAATAGCTATCAATGATATTGAGTTCTTGAATTTTGTAGTCCATTACGTTCGGTGAATCTTATTAATCACTTAAACAATAGTTTATGACCATCCGAACTTTGAATTTAGTAAATTTGTTAAAACTTACTGAGACAGAACGTTTTCGATCGCTATGTGCCGATCTTCATCAGTGTCTTCTGGTTGGAAATGTTGGGTCAAGCGGTGACGGTTTTAAAGGTAGGTTTTCGATAGTATCAAAGAGTATGTGTGATTTGTATTGTGTTTGTTCGTTTAATATGTTTGTACTTAACTGATGAAGATCGGCACATAGCGATCGAAAACGTTCTGTATCAGTAAGTTTTAACTAATTTACTAAATTCAAAGTTCGGATAGACATAAACTATTGTTTTAATGATTAATATTGAGTTGTTTACAAGTATCAGAGATCGTGACACATGTAAGCAAGTCCCTTGCATAGCAGGAAACTAGAAATATACACCCAGAAACACCTTCTAAGGAGGCCTTTAGGAAATTATCTTTGCACATTTTATGAGGAACTGTGCCCTAATTTATATCCCAAAGTAATTTTTTTCAAATCTAAATGCTATTTTATGCCCCATTAAGGCTTACATTAACAAATTGAGTCAATTAAATTTGTTCTGAATCTATTCTAAATTTAAAGAGTTCTCAGTGAACACTAGCTTTAAGTATATGTGCAGGATGGTATTTATTTAAAAGCTTGCAAGAAGCAGCAAGGTCTTGGAAGCAAACTTTTTAAATTCTTATTATCCCAAACTAAAATTTTGTAAAGAGATATTGAGTCTACAAGACTTTTTTCAGAGTTCATTAAACACTTCCTTATCTGAAACCAGAGTAACAGTGATCCCCTCAAATTTATAATCCAAGTAATTAGTAATCATAGCTCTTCCATTTAACTGCCTTTTGTAAGTTTTATTTTTCACATATAGGGGAGACCGGGGCAAGATGAAGAGCGGGGCAAGATGACGAATGTTTATTATTTTTCAGTTTTCAAGTAGGTGGCACCATCAACTAGACACTACTGTCTCTCCTATCGGCCATTCGATAAATAGTAGTATAGAGACGCTGAAATCGGCATTTTTGAGTTAGTTGGAAGCTTTGATGGTTTATCGCCACCACGCTATAACTTTTATGCACGTGTAAATAAGCTCTGTTAAAGATATAGGTAAGGTATTTCGTTTCTCTATAATATTTATCAGTAGCATAGTTTAAATACTACCTATTACCATAAATAAATGTCATTTAATCACATTTCTTCATGCCAGTGAAAACGAATATTTTTAAACAGGCAGTCCGGGGCAAGATGAAGGGGCAAGATGGCGAGCTCGTCATCTTGCCCCCTTGTTTCGGAACTTATTAAACTAACTATGATTATGGTGCTGAAGTTGTTGTGTTGGCTTAATTAAGTATTAGTTAACTATAAACATCATATAATATATAATTATAGTATATATATATATATATATAATATATATATATATATATATATATATATATATTTAAGATATGGCTAGATACTATGAGAAGAAATTCTCAAGAGGAGAATAGAGCAAAGAATCTATTTCCTCTGCTCTAAAAAATGTTAAAGAAGGACGTATGAACTGCTTGGCTGCTGCAAATGCGTTTAACGTACCTGAAGCTACACTGTAGGGCATTGTACACTGTAGGGATTTTTTCGAAGCACTTTTACCTTCACGTGAAACCAAGCAAAGACTCTCCTGTTGATTATTGACAATCACAAAACTCGCATAACTTTGGAGGTTATCTTATATTGCAGAGAGAAAAACATCGTCATGGTTGGGTTGCCGCTCCTCACATCACATCGCCTCCAGCCTCTCATGTGTCATTTTTCGGCCCGTTAAAAAATTACTATAGCAAAGCATGCGACAACTTTATGGTCACTCATCCAGGACAACTTATCTAAGACAAAAATATTGGTGAGCTTTTGAGACCCGCTTACTTCAAAGCAGCTACAGTTGGAAATGCCGTTAACGGGTTTAAAGGATGTGGAATCGAGCCTCATAACCGCCTTGTGTTAAAGGAACATAACTTTGCTGCTGCAAAAACTACTGACCATGATGTTGTTAGCGATGAAATTGAGAATAAAAGTGCTAAACCTCAGTCCTTGGTAGTAGAAAACCAACATATAAACCCTCCAGAACAACCAGAACCTATGGTAAATGCTGATTCCGATGTACCAAAAAAGCCTGTTATTGTTTTAGATTTCAAACCATTACCTAAAGCAAAACCTTGTGAAAAAAGAAAAAGCAAAAACTAAGCTCAAGCAATCTTCAAGCACACCTATCAAAAAAATGTTAGAACAGAAGGAAGAACAGAAACGTTTTAAACATAAGAGAAAAGAAGCTCGTGTAGCTAAAAAGGGAGTAAAAAAACTCAAACTAAGTTCCTGTAGGCCTAAGTCTATAAACTCCAAGACAAACAGTCCAGTTGCATCAACTTCAAAGGATGGGTTTATAAGATGTCCTGCATGTGAAGAGGAATATTGTATCCCTCCAAGAGAACAATGGATCCAGTGCTGTAAATGCCAAGAGTGGTGGCATAAGCAATGTTCCAGTAATGAAAATGGCATTTTTATTTGTGACTATGGTTTACTTCACAACTGAACACTTTAACATTACATTACAATGCGTTACGCTTAGTTTGATACTTTGTAAGATGTGAAAACACAGTTATCATTTGTTTAACCATGTAACATATTCAAACGATAAAAAATGTTAAACCTTTTTCAGTGTTGTCATCTTGCCCCAAGGCCAAAGTCATCTTGCCCCAGTACTGGGGCAAGATGACAATTTGTTAAGGTTATGAAAAATATAAAATTCTCCTTTATTTTTTTATTTAAAAAATTAAATGGTAATAAATTTAATACCACAAAGGATTGCTCTTACAGTTGACGTTCAATTATTTTTACTATCCTTAAAAATAAATGAGTAATTAACAAAAATTGTTAATATAGTCATCTTGCCCCGGTCTCCTCTACACCTATTGCCTTTGTAATACTTCTGGAGTGGCTACCCTCAAACCCCTCCCTCTACATACTCTGGTATATAGCCCATATTTGTGTATTTAATGAAAAAATAGTGACATGCCAGTGGTCTTTCTAGGTCAATATATTTGTGACATTAGATTTTAATTTGTATTTTACAATACTAGTTCCTCATTTATTGATTTATTAAAGTGTTATAATTAATAAATCACCTCACGAATACAGAGAGAAATAAATTCTCAATAGGTTCGCCCACAATCCATTAGTGAATGAGGTTGTGGGACAAACTGATATAAATATATCATCTCAAATGAGAAACAGCCTAGGGCCTATAGGGCTTCTATAAAGTATTGCATAACTGTTGATTTAACCAGTAGTCGAAGTTTATTGCCCAAAAAATATATTTTATTATCATAGTAAAAACTTTAAAAGATCCTTCAAATTGAACTTTAAACAAAAATCACACAGTATATATTTGTGGTGTAAAAAACATAAATGTTTCGAGAAGAAAAACACATTTCTTACTGTAGTTTTAAAATTTCACTTCTGCAAAGCTGCAATTCAGTTTTCATAAATTTATAGTTTTCTCCACATGTGTAAATTAAAGAAAAAAGGATCAAATTTTATTTTAAATAGATTGTTCCTTACTTTTTTCATCTAAAATTTTCTCTCGGGACCTTTTACTGCTATATGCTTCAACAGATAACTTCATGTTCAACATTAACACAGTTTCTAATATTTTTTCTACTTTTCATGTTGGGGCAATTTCAATTAATGTACACCTTTATATATTTCTCATGTTCTCTGTTCTTTTGATACTATACATTTATCTTCTAATCCAGCCAGTTTGTGTTTAGGCCTTTGCATAATTTAACCCGGGGAATGTAAAATAGTTTACAGTCTGACTTTTTTTAAAAATTAATTTCTTATACATTCATTTTATATATATAGGCTATATATATAACTAATGTATTACTTTTTAAATCATTTAAAAAAATAATTGCTAAAGAAAAAGAATTGTTTGATTAATTTTTATTAAGAAAATGTATCTTTCTTCAAATAAACACATATTTTAAACAATCACTAAATTAAAAACAAAATACAATCCAATATGGCCTTACTCTTGAGTTGTAATGCATGCAAATCAAGTATATTAACCAAATTTAATGATAAAATTTACAATGTCTTTACAAACAGTTTATGCTCAGTTTATTTTAGTTTTCTCCAAACAGTTATATTAAAGTATTTTCCCCATATTTACACATTGTTCAGAACACATGTAGGCTTTATTAACTTGATCCTGTTCATTGTTATCCTGAGGCACTAGTGCAAACAAATCTGGTTTGGATATTTGTTGCATATGTAATTGAACAGTACAGTGTTAGTTTACGTTTATCCACTCAGTTGTTTTGCTCAAATCATTTCCAAAACATTGTGTAATATTATCTAGTATATAAGTATCTGTTTCCACTCAAGAGTGGAATTAAAAACATCTAAAAAACTGATAATGTCATAGTGGTAAACTGCCCAATATGCGTTTAATACTTTATTGGCACAGATAAACTTAATTGGTGTGAAATCAACGCTATCAAATGTGTAAAATTAATATAACGTCCAAGAGTCTTTAATTACTCAAAGAACTTTAACTAATATGTCTAGTTAATAAATATTAAATATTGTTACATTATAGAGACAATAACTATAAAACTAAAATATAGCAACAAAAACTCACTCATCTTTTACACACATAATTACACTAAAATAGAATATGAGAAGACTGAACTATTATTAGGTTTCACAGATATAGTGATGTTACAAAAGAACAACGAAAACTAAAGATAATCTACAATGAACATAAATGAGAATTTTTATTTTAAAAAAACTGTAAAACAAATTCCAAATTTTTGCCGAGTGAAAATTTGTAAAAAACGTTAAGGAACAAAAACATAATGATATAATATTTAATAGCCTCAAAATGATTTTCAGTTGAGAGTTTTCTAATGATCACATTCAATTGTAGGGGGGGTTATAAAGATGCAAGCCTTGTTTTAACATGAAAGTAGTTTTAGTTTCATTAGAAGAAAGAAAAAAACTTAGAAGAGGAAACAACATGGGTGAACTATATCCTTCTACTTGGTGAACTCATTGTTTTTAGAATTAGGAAGGTAAATAATGAGCTAATGAGATAACATTGACATCACCGTATAGTAATACAATATAAATACTGAATTATGAAAATAATTATAAAACACAAAGAAATTAAATGCAGTCCAATCACGGTAATCCGAAATAATAAATGTACGAGCATTTCGAATAACCGGAATGTTTACGTACTATGTATACCTACAACATAAATATGGCTACATATATGAAGTACTTACGAGTGGGTATAGAAAATATATTCATTGTGGGTATACTTTATTATAAAGTAGATATAGGATAATGTTAAGAGTAGAGTTAGTTAAATACATTACAGTACAGTAATAACTGAAAGAAAACACCAATTGAAACATGTATTTTTTAATTGAAACAGATTTTTATCATGTAAAGTTTTAAAATGAACAATATAACGAACACTTGAACAACACACTTATTAAAACTCAAATAAACTTACTACTGAACGTACTGAATATAAAAACTTTACTTTTTTATACAGGGTTGTCCTGTATCTTAGTTATAGTGACAGATTTGTTGTTTAAATGAGAAATATGCAATTAAAAATTTCAATATAACATGATAGGTACACAAATACATGTCACAAAGGAAAACTGTAATAAAAAAAGGCATTGAAACTTTGTAACATAATGCATGAACTTTTAAAAAACTTTATAAAAAAAAGTGTTTGAACTTTTGAGATAACTTTCTAGGTTTCTGCTAGGTTGTATATTAAATAATACTTTCAAAGTCACTGTTGTCTGCAAGCCCTATCATTGTCACATTAACTTTTGTTGATGTGTTTTTATAAACTAACAGTACGTTCAATGAACTCTAAGTAAGTTCATTGAACTATGGATTTGAATAAAGTACTGGAGAAAAGCACTATTCTCTTTAGGAGAGAACTGTGGATCCAACAAAACTTTGAACTCCAAACTGATCCTAAACTGGAACAAAATAAAGACAGGAAGTGTGAATCAAAATTTAAGAAATAGAGAAAAAATTTGATATATTTTTAAACAATTTTCTAAAGTTAAATAAGGTTCTGATATATATCAAAGTTACTTTATTGTTTTTACCAAAATTTTAAGTGAAAATTCTGTAATGTCATTTGTTAAATTGTATTAATATACGTAAACATCTTCAAAAATATAATTTGAAAAATGTTTTACATAATATGTAAACAACAATTAAAATTCATTTATTCAAGATATGGTATGATATAATTACTTTTGACATTCTGCTAGTTTGTTTCTTTAGCTTCATTTTTAATTTAAGAGAAAACTTACAATTTACGTGTCGCTGAATTATAAAGTGTAAATGAAACTTTATTTAAATTCCTCATCTCAACATTCTAAATCTTAAGCTTTTGACTTGAATAAAAGTTTTCTCTCAAGATTTACTACTGCCTAAGATACAAACCCACCATCCTAATGAACAACCGCCTACTGCGATGTTTTACATCTACTCTTTGTAATTAAATTATCCCTGCCTTGGGGTTGTCTCCCCTTGCCCTGTTTCTGTTCTTGTAAATTATTTCGTACTAACTTTACAGTGCCACTTAGATTTGATATCTATATCATTGTCACTTTGTGCCATCTAAGGATCAAATTTCGTAATGAGTATGATACCAACAAGTTAAATTTACTTTATATAAATTACAACTTTGTTTTAATAGTAAAGTATAATTATAAAGCCGTGATCATTTATTATTTAAAAGTACATTTATTGTACTTTGTATTTACACAATATTTAGTATGGTGTATTTAGTATATTTACATACTTATATTTTTATATGTAATATATTTATATTTACATAAATCTGTATTACTATTAATAATTAATAATCCATGAGTCATTTATTTTTATTTTATTGTAAGTTATATTAAAAACATATATACAGATCTTTAAAGACTTGAAGGTCTAAATATTTATGAATATTATAAATTTATTTTGTTGCAATTTTAAAATAGACAAAAAGTGTTAATTCTGCATATAAAACTTTCACCAATTTTTTAATTTTTCTGTATTAATTATAGAAAATTTAATAATTTTCATGGAAAAATATGACTACTTACTGATATTTTTCAACAGGCATGTTTTGCATTTGATCAATACATTGTTCAATGCTGTAAGTCCAGGTCAACACTCACAGCTTTGTCTCTGACAAAGTACTGGGCAGCGCACTGACCAAGTGTGAGCTTGTCTTCTGAGAAGTAACAGTTAGTTGTGGGTTTTTGCCAAGTGAATTAATAAATGAATATTTTTATTATTAAGTAACTGATATGTGGTTATATATATATATATATATATATATATATATATATATATATATATATATATTATAACATATTCGTATAAGGCCTATAGAATAATTTTAGATAGTATCCAAAATAATAATCTGTAGAAATATTAAGAATAACCAAGAAAAGTTACTAAAGTAAAAAGGGCTTAACCATTGTTCTATTTTGGGGTAGCAATAAACCTGTGCTGTGGGAAACCGATTGTATAAAGAACTCCAAATGTCAAAATAACTTGGGAAATAACACTGTACCGTTGTGAAGGCTATTTGTAAAAGCTGTGTGGGAATCACCAGAATTAACTGAAATAAAAAAGGGGGGTAAAATGCTGGAGATTAAAAACTAAAAATCATTGGGGGAAAGGGAGTCTTGGAGAAGCTTCAGAAGAGGGCAGACGTATTTAGGGGGGGGGGTCAAAGTTGTAAGCAATGATTGAAAAGGGGTAAATTTGTTTAGAAGAGTTAAAAGAATTGTTAGTTGTTTTATGTGTGAATTTTAAAAGTGTGACGTGAATGAATTAGGCAAATAGTAAAGAAATTAGGGAAGTAAGTAATTAAGTGAAGCAATTAACGCAATGGTCAAGATTCCAGGAACACAACAAACAATAAGTACAATCCTTCTTACATTATATTTAGCCAACAGAGCTTTATAAACTTAGTAAATTCAGAACACATTTTAATTCATTGGTATAAAATATTAATCTAGTGTTTTTCAACACTTTCTAATTTGTAGAAGATCCTATCATAACGACCTGAAAAAAAGAGGAAATAGCCACTGTAATTATTAAACTTTATTGTATTAAAAACCTGAAGCCTCAAGAGTCCACTTTTTTTTTAATTGTAGTATTATCTAAGCAATCAATCTTTGTCACAGCATCATATTAATGTAACTTTGTATAGTTGTAATAATTGGATGTTAGAGGAATAAATGCAAGTGATGTTAATTGTTATATGATTGTTAATTATTTAGAACTTGAAGGTGTGACTATAGAAAGGTAAGGTAATTAAATATAACCTAAAGGTAAAATTATTTTAAATGACTTAAGTTATATTATATACATATATATATATATATTCTTGATATTTTACGTTATCCATTGTTTTTCCGTTGCACTGACTTTATGAAGTTAATATATTACTATTGTAAGTAATTTTATCCACCATTAAGTGCAATAATTTTACCTTCAGTGATGAGGCACCTTTCGGTCACTTGACCATTGTCGAATCACTCAAGTGATTCGACAATGGTCAAGTGACCGAAAGGTGCCTCATCACTCAAGGTAAAATTATTGCACTTAATGGTGGATAAAATTACTTACAATAGTAATATATTAACTTCATGTATATATATATATATATATATATATATATATACATGGAGAATATTAATAGTTTCCTTTCTCCCAGGCAAAAAAAGTTTCTGTTTTTTATCAAATCTTACAACACTTTAATTTGTATGATATTGGATTTATATTTTAGCCATTAATAATTGTATTATAGCTATATGCAAGAGTATAGCAACTTATGGTGCTGCCTTGTTTTGAAACTGTCATTTCATTTACAAAGCCTACCTGTACAGACAGTTTTCACTCAAGGTTGAAGGCAGGTAATTTGTTTCCGTGTAGGTCTAGGATATGCGCCTTATATACTATGTATAAGAAGAGTGAGTTGTCTTTTAAAATATGTAGTTTTTCTATTATGAGATCAAACATCTTTTCCAATATATACACAGCACTTATCTTAGAACTCTACTCACATAAATCTACCTGCAATCTTGAGTGAAAGCAGTGGCGGTTTGTCCAAAAGGGCTCTGAGGCGCAGCCCTCCCAATTACAAAAATTAATTTTTAATTAATATTCATTTATCTTATATTAGGTTAAGAAGAGCTTAGAATTATTTAAGTAATGTTAAAACCATAAAATATTTAGCAGTTGACGCTCGAAATTAGCCGCAAGCTCTGTGCGGGGCTCACAGCAGAGAGCCCCAGACTAGTGCATTGAGTGTGAATGAAATAAGCTGAAACAGCCAAAACCGTGCGGTGACGTCACTCAAAGCGCGTGTTACGGGTGGCCTGGGATGGAGTCCTGTCATCTTGCGCATGCGCTGAGAAATGACTAATCAGTGCTGCTGATTAGGAAGCAGCATTGTAGGCTTATTTGTAATGTTCTCACAAATAAATGTTGGTGCGTTTGACTCAAAGTAAACAAATCAAATTTTATATTTAATAATAATATGCATTTATAAAACTACTATTTTAAACTCATTTTAAAGAATAATATTTATGTTCTAGATAAGTATTGTTTCCATTTATAGATCCTTTGATGCGCATACACAGTGGCCTAATATACTCTTAAAAGTAAAACATGATTCACACTACTCGTTGAGTACTCAACGCTTTAGCAACTAATAGGCGACCCAACCTTACAACATTTCGTAAATCACACCATAATACGTCTATTAGTTATAGCATTGTTAATATATTAATTAATAAGTATAACTTAATAAAAGTTGTAGGTGCTTAGAATATAAAACGAGTTAAATGGGAATCAAATTTCAAAATTTTCTCCGCACCTCGTAAATCTGGGGAGACCCCTTGTCATGAGCCCCACCAATGTAATTGGGCAATAGCCGCCACTGAGTGAAAGGCGCCATTGACAGGCAGGGCAGACAAAGGTTTCAAAACATGACAGCACATAAGTTGCTATAGTTCTCACTAAGATATAAAACATTTATTGATGAACATAATCAGTGAAATGAGAATGATTACAACCAACTTTAAAAGAAACAATGTTATAGTATTTTGTTTATTTTCCAGGGGAAGAGTGTTTCTGCAGGGACTGGCATGGGTGCATCATGGCACAGTCTATAGTTGGTTTAGAAAATATTCAGCCTTATAAGTTTAGTGAGTGTTCACGTACAGATTACAATGGTGCCCTTAGAACTGGAAGAGGAATTTGCCTTTTAAATAAACCTAATGAAGTGAGTTACGTGGTTGTGTATTGTTGCTATGTGTGTAGTATTTCTGTAGTAGTTCTCTGTAAATACCAATCACTGCCCTTTTTTAATAACAGGTATTTAGTTAAAACCCCTCTCAGATACTCTAAAGAAAAGTTCATTATTTGCAGTTTTTAACATCTAAAGACAATTTTAAATAGCTAAGTTCCATATTACTTTAAGTTAATCTTTTTTGTAGTTGCATATCTTCTGGTAGCTACCTTATTGTCACAGCCAGATGTTACTTTACGGAACGTTCTGGGTAGCAAAACTTTAAAATTTGATAAAAAGATATAGTTGCTGTATCATTTAATATATCATTCAAAATTTGTATGAAATGACCTCAGTATATATGTTTTATCCTTACAACTGACATATCAAGAAATAAATTTTAAAACTCTTACCCTTCAAGAAATAAATTCCTTTACAGATTATGCCATGGTTATAATACATATGGCACTATAAAGATAAATAATCTGTGTGTATGACTAGGGAATATTTTTTTACCCTTTGATTATATTTATTATTTATACTTTTATTATTTACTAGTATTCATATTTGTTATTTTATTTTATTAATTATCGCAATTCAAAAACAATTCATATCAATTTTATATTCCATTTTTTTTAACTTCAATTCCTGACTCTACAATTCAATGTTATTGTGTTGTCATCCAGTCATGATCTGTGTTTAAAATTTAAAGAATTTGTCTCAGGAAGTTTGTTAAAATTCTATTACAAAATTCCACCCAGACAGATCAACAACAAGAGAAATTAGTAAAAACATGTTCAAATTGGCTGTCTTCAAACGGACTTAGGACAAATCAACCAATTAAACCAAACTAGACACATGACAAACACTGCACACAAGAATTTATAAAATGTAATACAATTACATATTTATACTGTGTGTTTGTTTGTGTGTGTGTGTGTGTGTGTGTGTGTGTGTGTGTATGTGTGTGTATGTGTGTGTGTGTGAGAGAGAGAGAGAGAGAGAGAGAGAGAGAGAGAGAGAGAGAGAGTCAGTGAGTGAGTGTGTGTGTGTAAAAAACCGTGAATGAAATAAATTGGAAGAAATATAGACAAATAAATTATGAAAACGAAAGTTGAAATATTAAATTAAGAAATTGCATTAAAGAAAAGACTTTCATATAATCGAGAAGGAATAAGTTAAGCAAATACAAGCAGAATGTGGTCAAGATTATATATAAACAAGACGGCTACTATGACGACGGAGTTCCCATTGGTGGAAAATTTAAAATGGTGTATGACGTACAGAGTTTGGGTTTTGTTCAAGGAAGCGTGCCTTCATTGAAGTAATGCTTGGGGAGAATCGTCTCAACTGCCACAACGAACATTCATGTTTTACTATCAGGCGACATTAAAGAGCAAAAATGTTGTAATACAACAGTAAAAATTGATTCAATCTGACACGGAAGTGTAAAGATATTTGAGTGTGCCAAATATCTTAATAACATCAGCTTTACCAAGAAAATACCTAAACGCCGGACTTGGAGAACTTCACAGACACCATACAGCGTGTAGGAATTAGAACTTAAAAAAACAAAAATGAGCAATGCCCAAGAACCAACCAGTTTTGGAAGATACTTCACTTTTTTCCAGTACAAGGTTATATAAACAATCTATTTTTCTTTTTAATAAATCTTTATTTCAAAATATCTTAATTCAAGTCAAAATTAAATGAAAGTTGAATAGCCTAAGGGAGATAAACCTCTCTTAGGTTACCTAAATTAACTTATAAATATTTTAAATTGACTTTCCATTCAACCGTTTGTCTGAAATGGGAAGTGACATTTTAAGATTACATGAAAGATCAGATATGCCTTTATTCTTGATTAGCTAACATAAATCATTTATTAACATTGCAGATAATTTTTAAAATGAGTGAAATTAAATGAAGTTTGCATTCAATGCATAGCATAGTATAACTAACTAGGGTAACCTAAAAATGGGTAAATGTCAATAAGATTATGATATTGAATTAAAAGAAGATTGTATTAAAAGGCATAGCCTATTGTAACTAGATAAACCTTAAATTGTTTAATTATTAACAAGACTCTGAGATATATGAAATTTAACTTGGATAAACAAAATTATTTGCAAAATTAAATATAATAATTGAAATTGGTTAAATGTGAGAGTATATTATGAACTTTTGGTTTTTTGGTATTATTAGAAAAGAATAGGGTATATCTATATGTATAATGTGAATGTAGACTTAATAAGGAGACATACTCTGCACTATTAACCTGAAACCAGGTAGGCAGGTTACTGTAATTTCAGGTTAGATAAAACATAAGAAGATAAATCCTGTAAAAATACACAAACTAGTTAATAATAAATTCAAATGTAGAATAAAAAGTTATATTTTCCAAATAGCTTTGTTTTTCATTTAACATTTTTTTGAAATTCACTGGGTATCAATTGTAATCTTTAATGTCAAAAGTATCTCTGAAAGATCCCACTACCCCGAAAGGAGCTTAACAGGTTTATAGGAGGCTGATTGGTTTTTGTAATAAATTCAGGGGTTGGTTCTCCTGAGAGATTTATTCCTTGAGATACAGGTTTTGAAGAGGCAAGGGGTAAACCATTACTTTCTTACAGACGAGGAGAGGTGAGGTGAGTACAGGAGTAAGCTGGAGGTCATCGAGGGTAAGGCAGGGAGATGTATGGTCTGTAAGTGTGTGTGTGTGTGTGTGTGTGTATGTGTGTGTGTGTGTGTATGTGTGTGTGTGTGTGTGTGTATGTGTGTGTGTGTGTGTATGTGTGTGTATGTGTAGGGGCGGGGGAAAGTTGTGTATGCATATGTGTGTGTGTGTGTGTGTGTGTGGGTGGTGTGTGTGTGTGTGTGTGTGTGTGGTGTGTGTGTGTGTGTATGTGTGTGTGTGTGTGTGTGTGTGTGTGTGTGTGTGTGTGTGTGTGTGTGTGTGTGTGTGTGTGTGTGTGTGTGTGTGTGTGTGTGTGTGTGTGTGTGTGTGTGTGTGTGTGTGTGTGTGTGTGTGTGTGTGTGTGTGTGTGTGTGTGTGTGGTGTGTGTGTGTGTGTGTGTGTGGTGTGTGTGTGTGTGTGTGTACTCATGTGTGTAGGGGCGGGGGAAAGTTGTGTATGCAAATGTGTGTGTGTGTGCGTGTGTGTGTGGATGTGTGTGTAGGCCAAATATATAAGCTAATAAAATAGTCAAACATTTCCATGACAGGAAACAAACAACTAATAAAAGAAGTACAAACAAGCCCACAAATTCAATGTGGGAAGATAAACATAAAAATAAATTAATTAAGGAACAAAACCAAATAAAATCCAAATGCAATAAATTATTGGATTTAATAGATAAACACCACCAACAACAAACATGTGAATTGAAAACAAATATTGGAAAGAAACATCAGAAAGAATAGAAAATTTACTCTTAAGATATGCCAATTAAAAATAATATATTTTTTAAAAAATACTTAAGCCTTTACCATATCACCCATCAGAATCCTTAAAAATGGAATAACAACTATTTATCAGAAAGAAATTATTTTTCTTGGATACACAATAATATACGTGTGAGTAATAAATAAATACTCATAGTTCATATAACAATTCAGTTAGCTTAACTGACTCAATTAATATGTACTTTAACATTTTAGTTAGAAGTTCGGAGAACGTGTGGGAACAGTATCGTAGAAGATGGAGAAGACTGTGATTGTGGTACTATTGAGGAATGCCACGACCAAGACCCGTGTTGTGATCCTATAACATGCAAGTTAATAAAAGATGCAGAATGTGCATCTGGTCCTTGTTGTAGTGACTGTAAGGTGAGTGGTTTATCAATACAATTAGTGACTAAATTATGTCTGCGCTCTTTTGTAAGTTTAGTTGAAAATAGGGATTTTATTAATGCCTGTAATGAAAATGTCTGTAGGTACTACAATAATCTCTATTGTCTCTTCTTTTCAATCTACAGTACAACCTCATTATAAGGACTGTGTTTTAAAGTGTTGACAAATCTTTTGTAAACAAATAAACACTCTGTCATAGCCGAAAGTTCATTGGCAGTCCCTCAAAACACTTCCAATATCAATCTGAAGACCTCCTAATCAAAAGTAAAACACTCTTTAGCACTGTCATTGAGTTTTATGTTATACTCACAGTATATGTCGTTCATTCACAGTAGTGAGTGAATTTTAAGATAAATAAGCAGAAGTTTCTAGATCTCTCTCTCTTAAAATGATAATTCTTCTTCTAACTACAATGTCACATTAAATTTCTATTCTCTACTGTCTGTGTTTTAGTTTTTAAAATTATAAGTAATTCCTTATAGTAAATGCAGACTGTAAATGTAGTATTAAAATAGGTTCAGGAGAATCCTGAGATTGGATAAATGTAAGGAAGAAGGAATAATTCATAAAATGTTTGTTATAAAATGAAATCAGATATTTGATTATTTTACCATTGATGTAATTTTATTTCATTTAAACATTAACAGTATGTCATATATGAATGTGGAATGGAATAAATTAGAGCCTAAATTATTTTGAAATAAAACAAAACATTTTATTGCAGACATTTTTAACTGATAAATTCGGTTTTGGTTTAAAAAGCTACTTTTTACAATTTGTTCGCTTAAAACTTGTTTTCACAAATACACTTCGAATTTTAAATTTATTAGATTATTACTTAAAAATTTAAAAATTTTTTAAAATTTTTCAAATGTTTTAATAAATGTATTGATAATTAGTTGTAGAAGTGATTTTATCTAAACATTGATTTGATTTATATTAAGATTTAGATAGGTGTCAATTAAAGTTGATAGACGTAAGGTAACATTTTTTAAATTATACATACTTTAAAAAATATTGTTCTTTATTTTGCAGTTAAAATCACAGGGATTCATCTGTAGAGAAGCTATCAATGAATGTGATTTAGCTGAGCACTGTAATGGTGAAAGTGGACAATGTCCTTCGGATGTACACAAGAAAAATGGAAACCCATGTGGTTCAGACAACAGTCCAGGGTATTGTTTTAGCGGTTTTTGTCCTACGCTCAACATTCAGTGTGAAGTCATTTGGGGTTATGGTAAGGCTATGTTTTCAATTTGTAAAAGCATGTGAACGTTATATTAATTACTCAAATTTATTAAAAGTTATTGCTATCCAATATTTTATTGATATTGCTGTAACATGTTATCAGTGTTTTTGAAAGTGGCAAGCGTGTATATATATATATTTTTATATATATATATATATATATATATAGATGTATGTGTGTGTGTGTGTGTGTGTGTGTGTGTGTGTGTGTGTGTGTGTGTGTGCAGGCAAAATTCAGTTTAGAATATTTTTTTATTTTAATCATGAATTATTTTTTTTAATTTGATTAATCTAAAGTGCCTTATCTAGGACATAATCTTCATTTAATAATGAAATAACAGGTGATCAGGTTACATAAATCAAATTTTTGTAGGTGGATACAGGTAAAAAAAAATTCTTTAGTATTCTACTACTTTTACATTTAGACTAAAAGAAAAACCAACCAAGTTAGGTAAAACAGAAAACGAGTGATAATTTTTCTCATTACAACAGTTTAATTATATTCTTTACAGTTTACAGAATACAAATAAATTTCCAATTGACATCTTAAAAACTAATGGGTGGGATGAGCTGTTTCTTCTTACACCAAAGTAAATTTATAAATGTTAAAACTTCTAACCATTTGTACTCCTACAATGAGAACACAGGGACGGCGCTCAGAACCTGGTTGTGACTTGAGTCTATGCTGTACCTACACTGAGACTTATATCACATTGTCTGTGCTACTGCTCCAATGGAGTTTAACGCATTTATTCTATCAGTTACCTTGTAATTTGTAAAGGATTTGAATTATTATTATTTTTTAATTATACAATATCTAATAAAAACAAGATTAAGTTATTAGTTTAGTTTTTACACGTAAACAAATCACATAATTAATTAAAAATAACATTTTTATTTATATTTTCAGGGGGTGTAAATATTTTTTCAATATTTCCAGGTATAAATAATAAATAAAAGAGAAACTTTAAAACTAACTTCATCACTACTAAGCTTTAAAAAAATCAAATACAACTATTAAATAATATATTCAACAAACAAGCATTTAAAATTTAGTACTTGTGTATAAAAACGAGGACGATGGGTATTTTGCTAATAATATCTTTTATCAGAAAGACCAACCTAGGTAAAAAACAAAGTTTTGTACCAAGTTACTTTGAAGCCCACAAAATGTGTCTTAATTTTAAAATGCTAAGCTATAATCAGTTTAAGAGTGAAATGCCAGAAATATAAAGCCGAGCTATAGTCTGCTTCTGAGTGGATATGACAAAAAACATTACCGAGTATTGGCTGGCTTCGGAGTACGGTGTGAAGGGTGTTGCTTTGATGGTCAGAGTTAAAATGCATATTGCCAATGTCGATTTATCCTCGGCAGTGGAATGCAAGGGGTTAATAAATATAGACGTGTCTTCTTCAACAGTTATCTTGCATCTATATTTGTTTAAATGTGTTAAGCTCGATAATCCTCTTTCCCAAAGATACATTATTATGGTAAATCCAATTAGGAATTTTACATTAGGAGCCTAATAGCTCTTTGTATTCATTCTGGATACTGATCCAGTAATTTTATTGAAAGGTAATTATAGAAGACTAATTCTGAAGGTTGAATCATACGAAACCTTAATTATTCGTTCTCTTTGTAAGCCATTCATATTGTAACTAATTTCAGAAAGATCAAAAGTAAATTGATCATGAGCCCAATTAACACTTTTGTTTGGAGGCAGAAAATATTTTTTATTCTTGTGTATATATTTGATAAATGAAACCTTTCAATCACAAATAACTTTCTTCTTTTATTTAAAACCTCATGTACATTTCGATTGCATAGAAATCTTCCTCAGAGGTAATTTACATTTGTAAATACAGAGATATTTTCATTGTAAATTACCTCTGAGGATGATTGCCATGCAATCGAAATGTACATAAGGTTTTAAATAAAAAAAGAAAGTTATTTGTGGTTGAGAGGTTTCACTTATTTATGTTAAACACTACGCCACAGTTGTTTTATACAGTTATATATATATTTGATGGTTAAATGTATTAAGCATGAAAATTGTCTTTCATAAAAATATGTTGGGTTATATCTAATTAGGAACTTTAGACCAGAAACCTAATAATTTTTGTATTTATTCAGGGCGCTAATCCAATAGTTTAATAAAAAGTTAGTTATAAAAAACTAATTCTAAAAGTTAAATTATAAGAAAGTTCAATTATTCATTCCTTTTGTAAACCATTCATATTGCAGTTAATTTCAAAAGTAAATTCTTCATGAGTCCAATTCTTACTTGCGTCTGAAGCAGAAAATATTGTTTTAAACTTGTCTACATATTTGTTGATTAAATGTGTTAAGCATGAAAATATGTTGTGGTATATTTATGAACTTCACGCCAAGATCTAATAGCTCTCTGTTTTTATTCAGAACATTATTATCAAAAAATGTGATAAGGAGAGTTACTTTTAAGCACTTTTTATAATACTTGTGAGGGTTGAATTACATTAAATTTCAAATGTTTTTTTTCTATTTTTCAAATTGCAACAAGTTTTAATAGGGTCAAAAGTAAATATATATTGGACCCAAATAATGCTTTTATTTGGGGGGGGGTGGATATTCCTCCTATTTATGCCTATAGAGTACATTCAAATGATGGAGAATTTAATTTTCTTTCCCAAAAATAAAATTCAGACACATTGCCTATAAAGAGATATTCTGTTTCAAGTTTTTTGAGTATTTCAATACAAAATCAATAAAATATATTCAACAGTACTGAAACTTAAGAAAAACAAAACTTTTGCAGCATGAAAACAAATGTAATTTTTAAGAGGTTTTCTCTTAATAAAATTAATTATTGTTATATATTATGTTGTTTCAAAACTTCAAGTGTGAAGAGAAATATTAGCAATTAAAACTGCTAATAGATAAACAGTAAGTGAAAAATTTACACTGCAATAAAACATTTTACTTAATAATATCATGCAAGTAATACTGGATAATATTACTTATTATTTCAGTGATATTACCTTAGTTTTTATTCTGAATAAAAAATGTAAGATAAAAGTAGTTATTATTCAATTCAAACTGGATAATAAAATGTATCGCTACTCTATAATATTATTATTATTATTACCAATAGTAGTAATTTTTAAAAAAACTCAAGATAAACAACACAAAACCACAAACTTTATTCTTTTTACTTTTGGAATAAGCTAACTTTACTGTTTAAAAATCTTGTTTTTATTGCCTTGAAGATGCTCATAGCGACTGAAATGTTGGCATGATAACAAAGAATATATAGGTTCTATTAATCTTGTTTAATCATTCAAGCAATTGATTGCACTAATTAACACATCTCCCTAAACGGCCGTCCTCAACAAATTTAAGTAAGTGCTACTATAGGCAAGTTTGTAAATATTTACAAGTGTTTAGTAATTAATTGCAATAGTAAACTAGACAAGATATGTATTATTACTTACTATTCGTCCATTTGGTTGTAGATCTCTAAACGAGTTGCATCTTCTCAAATAGTTTGAGTATCCAACACTAACTGAAACACCAACATCTCAGGCCAACACTATTTTTGTGCATTTAATATTTAATTTTCTGGAAAACATTCTACTTTTACATTATTTTCCATAAGTAAACAAGATTAATGTCCATATCTTATTCAGTTTTCATCTTTTTCTTTTTAATATTCTTATTACAAAAGTTAGCATAAAAAAGCTCTGGCTCTTCCCTTAAACTAGTCTTTTATTAACATATTACTTCAACTTTCCTACCAGGTATTTTGTTACCACTTTTGAACACACACACACACACACACATACATGCAATTGCAGTTCAATTACTATACATATGACATAAAATTTGTTTGTGTATTATTAGCTACTATAAAAAAAAACCTTATGCAGTTTCTTGGAACTAAAATTTTTTAATGATTTTAGGAGGGATTGCGGCTGACCATGAGTGCTTTAAACAATTTAACACCAAAGGTTCTATCAATGGACATTGTGGGATCGACAGCGAAAAGCAGTTCATTAAGTGTGATTTAGAGTGAGTGTGACATTCAATCTAATTAATTTTAATCATCACCGTGTTTAATTTAATGATCAAATGGTAGAGATTTTTTTCTAAATTTTCAGTAATTGTACCAAGCTACACTGAAATTTTATGGAAAAAAAGCTTACCTGGTGATGCAGGCACACTTGGGGGAAAAAATTTTCATAAATTCCTGTCAAATTTACAGTTTTGAGACAACTCAACACTAAAACACAAGGAAAACCTCACAACACATCGTCTTACTGATATGGACTTGCACAATGCCTTTATGGAGTCTTAACAAACACAAACAATGCTCAAGATATCCAGTATTTGTTGCTTTTTGTAGAAATAAAATGTTTGTTTAGATTCACAAAGACATTGTTGGTAACAGCTGCACACTAGTTGCGAGAGGCCAGATTACACTAATAAGTAATTTTAATTCTATCAGAGCCTGCATGTATGAAGTTTATCATATGTTACTTAATACAAACTTGAAACTGTATAAACTCGAGTTTTCTTTATAAAAAACTTATTTTTTAAAATGTAACCAAAAAACAAACAAGTTTTGTCTTGAAGATGTAATTATTATCGCATAAAATGAAAATAAATTATATCATAATAGAAGATAATTAGCTACTAAAATGTTTTAAAACAAAAAACTGGGAAATAGTTGATGAGGTGGAGTGTGTATCCAATGAAACACTATTTCGGAATCAGTGTGAAACAAGGTGTTGGAATTTGAAATAATTGACAAGAGATACATCTAGTTTAGTTATAAGTACAGCAAAAAATCCTGATATGTGATTCACAGAATTTTGAACCTAGAGAAAGTGTTTGAAGATAGATTCCATTAGAGTCCAAAAAATTTGATGACTGAAGAGTCTTCCTGGAAGAGTAGTGGGTTTTCCAGATATGAGTCTGGAAACATTTCAAGCAGTGTTGGGATGTTTGAAGACTATTTCCAAAGCTCCAACCCAGATGATCAAAGATGCTGTTAAGTTCATGGATAAGTTTCAGTGCATCTCCTTTGGTGTCAGCGCCAGTGACTATGTCATCCACATAAGTCATGTGCAGTATAGCGCTCGAAGCTGCTGAAATTTATGGCCTTCACTTTCACTAACTGACTGAGGGTGCAAAGTGCAAGGGAGGCTGAAGGAGTCTGTAGGTGGCAGTAGCTAGTTTAAACTCCTGTATTGGTAATGTAGAAGAGGTCCTGTAGAGTATTCACTGGTTCAAACAGTCTTTGGGGTTATGAGAGTTTGACGGTACATCATCTTGAAGACTGTGCACATGGCATACACAAAAAAGTTGCATACAAAAAAAAGTTACTAAGTTCAAGAGATCCATTCAAAGCTTAGAACTAGGTAGTATTTGTTGATTCGGTCAAAGTATGTGTATTACGGTCAGGTGATAATGAATTGCACACAACTCTAAGTTTGGTGGTTGAGCTTGAAGACACTGTGTGACATATTAAGTAATCAGACTGTATGGGTACTGAATAGAGGTAGCCCAAAGCAAAGAACCTTGTGCTTTTTTATCAGTAAAAATTAAGAAAAAACTGTGATTTTAAACGTTTTATAAGTCTTTTGGTGTCAAGTTATGTTTTTCGAATTTGTAAATTTTAGTTACATTTCCTTGAATTTTTTTTTGTCCTTGTTCCTTAGGTATATTTGCATCACCAGGTTAGTTTTTTTTACCATATGCGTAGACTTGAGATAATTACCAAATTTTGTTTGGTACAAATTTATTTTTAATTTCTGTTTGAATACATGTGATAAGAAAAATCAATTGTTTACTATTTTTAACAAGCTTTTTGTGTTTGTTTAAAACTGTTGTGGTGGTGAAAAGGTTTGTAATTTTTCTGATTAGTGTAAACCAAGCAATATCTGCAAGCCATTGGTAAAGTTTGATTTAATCGTGATCTTAATTGGTTTAATTCGTTTGATTTTAAGAATGTCTGGGCCTATCAATTCACTGATTATTCTATTATATATTATTACTATTATGTTTCATGAAGTGTAAAATCCTATATATGTGAAGATTAAAAACTTTAATATTCAACAGTGAAGTACAAAAACTAGTCATTGAAAGTATATTTCCCAAGTTAATCTAATTTGACTAAAACCAGGTCCACAAAGTTTTCTATTTAGACTATTCATTGAAGCTGAGGACAGGAATTTGAAGTATAAGCATGGAGTGTAAGTCTTGTTAACATGCAGTGTGTTGACAATTATGTGAATTACAATTGACAGACTTTCCTCCTTACTCAATAGTCAAGTATATAATTCAGTTACAACTATTTACATACTTTGTATTATAGTAGTCAAACGGTTCCATCATAAACTTCTTCTGAGGTATTATAAAAACACTATGTTTTGTTATTTTAAAAAAATCTCTTACCATTACTGGATTAACATAATTTTAGTGGATTAACAAAGTTTACATCATTTGTCACGGACTTCAGAAAAAAAATTTTGTTTTAAGAGACATTAAAAGACCTAATATATGCTAAAGAACTCATAACCTTTCTCAAAATTACAATTTACACGTTTGGTGCAATTTTACCATTTCCAGTTGCTTCTTTTGCTGATATTTCTTAAACAAAAATTTTGGCATCCCAAAACTTTTATTTTCTTAGACTTGTTTGTATTATCTTGACAAAAAACCACTACTTACTGATTTATTCAGCATTTTGCAGTGTTTTTTTTCTATAAAAACCTCAAGATGTACAATACAAAAAATGCAAGTTTTATTTTCTGATAAAATTTGTTTTAATTTATATCCAAATTAACTCTCTTGGGCTGGGCATGCAATGATAAAGAGAAAATCAACTAGATAATTTTACCTCTTTATAGATTATATTATATTTTAACTTCTCAATTTTTTGGAAAAAACGGAACTTTCAATTCAAATATTTTCAAGCATTACTCCTTTTTAACCAAGGACGCTAAGTGGTGCATTATTATCAGATACTTAATATCAGTGGCTTATATAATACCCCCATAACCCCTTTCAGTGTTAAGTTTGCCACAAATGAGTAGGTGTATTAGGGATGCCACTTTCAAAATAGTCCTACAAAGATATTAGAGTTCTCTGACTGTTCTCTCTACAGTATTATTCATTACGTGTTTTGACTACTTGAGGGTTTTGTCAAGTTTTGTTTGTTTTAATCTTTAGTGGATGTAATTACATTGTGAATTCCATTACAGTCACACATTGTGAATGGTTACTTACACGCAGAACCAATCTGTCCTCATAAGTAATGATTATCTCTTATCTTCTAGAATGGGAGCAGAAGGTTTTAAGTTCATATATCAATACCATTTTATTTTATTTTAATGTATGACTACTTGCTTTATTATATCATATTTATTTTTACCTCTAAACAATTTGTTAATATTTTGGTTTAATATTTTGTTTTATTTCAATACCAGTTAGAATATGTGAAAATTATTATATGAATATGTCAAAAACTAATTATTCATTGATTGTTTCAGAAATGCAAGGTGCGGTTCCTTGCAATGCCAAATGGGGCGTGGACGACCAGATGCTCATGGTTTAGATCAACTGTACTCAAGGACTATTATATCTATGAAAGGTCAAGAGTTTGAATGCAAGTAAGCATATTTTTTATATTTAAACACATTAATTTATTTTTATTTATATGCTGTAAATTAAATTACTGCATAACTTTTCATTAGTTGAAAAATCTGATATTCAAAAATGTAGTCCATTAATTTTGTAAGATTTGTATTGCAATTTCTAAAAAATTTCCTTCTTGTAAATTTAAGATATATGTAAATCATTCACTATATATATATATATATATATATATATATATATATATATATATATATATATATATATATATATATAAATCCAAATAATAAAAATCCATTAATTAGAGTTTGTACTAGATTCACTAGATTTGAAAAATCCGTTGTTTGGTTACAAATTAAGAACTTTAGCTGTGCTCATGGCTCTCAGTGTCTGGCAAAAGGCATGAGACCTGGCACTGAACAAATATATCTCTTTCTACATAACATATATCTGCAGCCTTATAAACAGCTAAAAATACAGTTTATGTATTTGAGTCTTATCATATTTGTCACTTTTGTATTATAATGTGCTTCCATATCTATATGAGGTCATGTCTTTTATGAACTAATTAATTTTTTCCTAATAAATTGTTGTTTTAACATGTTAGAACAACAAGTGGTACCTTGGGCCAACCAGATACGCCTGACAATGGATTAGTCAGAGATGGAACTCCTTGTGGAGATAATCTGGTGAGTAAATATACTGAGTGAATTCTATTAAATATTTTTGTGTGTTCTGAATAATTTGAAACAATTTTAAATATTTAAACTTGAAAAATACAAGCCATATGAATCAAACACTCATGGTTTTGCAAAATTTTTAACAGAATAAACATCTTGTAAGCTAGATGTGATAAAATCCATCCACATCATTTTACATATTGTTTAACCTTTAGGATACAGTATATAAAATGATTTTTAGCACAATGATACTTGAATGTGTTGTTAATTTGAAACAAGCCCTTTCTTGTCATTATATAATCTTTAAATTATTACTTAGGCTACCATACTGCAACACATTTGCAAGGAATCACTTGTGAGTAACTTCACTTACTCTACCTAATGAGATTAGCTAGGTACAAACATAATCCAAGGAATAAGACCAAATATAAATTAAATTTGTATTAGCGATCATAAGTACTTAGTCAGTAACTTTATATAGTTGGCCCTGATTTTGACAAAACTGGACATATAGGCTACAGCTTTAATAAAAGCGGAGAACACTTACATCCTATTGATTAACCAATGATTAACCATTTAATTTATAGATTTTTTCACATTTCCTTCTCAAAAAAATCATATTTATGTATTGTGAATTTCTAATCCTCTCTATAGGTCATTAGAACTTCCTTCATTTAAAATTTGTTTCTTCATGTAATAAGGGATGAAATGTCTCTCATAATTACCACATAATTACTAACCCAAGTAGATTCGGAAATCTAAAAAAGTATCCTAATTAATGATACATAACATGCTACAGTTATTTAATTACTATTTTTTATAGTAAAATATTATTAATGCACATCAGTTAGAACTTTGAAGTGATTTACACAGAAGAGTCCAGCACACCTTATCAATAATTATAGCTGTTGAATGTAGTTTGCAAGTAACGCGACGAATGTTTCACTTTCACTATCGGAAAAAATGCAATTCATTTAACACAAAATACAGAATATATATATACACTTTCATCAATAAATATCTACATAATTGTACATAAAATGTGTAAAAATGGTTTTATAAATTTATGATAATATGGCACATTTTGAAACAGTATAACACAAAGTACCACATCACAATCAGGGCAGGAATATCTGGATTCTGTCCCTATTTGTTTGCTGCTTCCATCGGTTATACGGGTACATACTACACATTGGTTAGTTAAATTTGATTTTTGGCAATTAGTGGTAGTGTATCTGGGAAGTGACGTCCTATTAGTCTAAAGCAACTTATACACCAAAACTGAGCCAATTGGAGCGGGGAGGGGAAATGCGATGAGCAAGATCTGCTATGCATTTGCACTGAAGTCGATTCGCACTTAATGGGTTATAGCCTTATAGGGAGAGGTGCTTCCTTCCTATCAGTCTCAGTTGTAACGTAGTGTAATAATAATGGTATCAACTTTGATGATGACGTTATTGGATAGTTCCTGATGAATGCGTGGGAGAAAGAAGGCAATACTGGACTCACAATATCAATAAAGATCACAAGACTAGTGGACAGTTCGTAACTCATACAAGAAATTCCGAGAAGATGAAGAAAGGTTTTGGATATATTTCAGAATGTGATATCCATACATTTTTGATATTGTAATCCATTTGTCTACAAATTCTATATTTATTAACTCACTAGCCAGAAACATTGAATAGACTGAACAAAGGCAGAAACCGTTTGGCAGAAAACGCTTGAATTGGCTACAGGTAGAACTGCACAAAACGGTTTGGCCTCGCTCAACACGGCCCAGCTTTGTATTTGTAAACTCCCATTTAAATACTGCTTATTTAGTGACCAGACAATTTTCGCACGACTCGACTTCGCTCGGGCCGGCTTTGATGTGAACCCCCACTAAGGGGTGTTGGGATGAGCTAAAACGTATGGGCTTGAAGAAGATGAAACAAATTTGGAAATGCGGCACAATATCTGGTGAAAAAATGAGCATACAAATAAACTAAACTTTGAGAACTAACACAAGGATAAACGATACATTACATTACATTACAAGGCTTACGATTACATTATCTATCAGTATCCCATTGTGTGGGACTTGACACAAGAAGAATAAAACATGGAGTTATTTGGGATGATAATTTAAACAACTAACACATTTTCTGTAGTATGAAATTTACAAACATAAAATACAAAACAAAAACGTAATGAATGAACAAACAATTGCCTAAGAATCACCATTAACTTTTTGACCACTTTATAGATTGTCTTTTTACCACTGCTGCCTTTGTCAAAAATGTCTCCTAGCAAACAAGTTAGAGACTGATGAAGATAACTTTGAGCAATTTTAAATAATATGTTTCAGTAGGTTTTTCATAAAGTCATGTAAATTTTAAGTTGTTAATGTTTTAAGTTCAAAGTATAGATTTTACCAATCGTTACGGTCAACAAAAACCACGAGTATAATATCCCTTCGTGAGTTAATTTAAATGTAAGACTTTTATTTCATTCTAATGGCAACAAAATATGATCTTACTGGTACAATTTTTAAATTTAATAACTTGCAGTATTGAAGTTACTGACTGAAATTATTTAGCCCTAAACGGGCAGGCTGGCAGGCTACAGGTGTAGCCGAGTGTTTTGGTTAGGCTTATAACTAACACACTTTTTAGAATGAGTCAAAAGAGAACCACTTCAGTAGTTGTTGTTGATGATGTATTATACCTTATCAGTTGATCTCTATCACTGAGAAGCATCTGTATCTTTGCTGTTTACAATCAATTTTTTTTTTTTTTGTGGTTCGCCTTTAACCCACATGACTTTTGTATTATTAGTGTTTAAAAGGTACTCAGGTAACAATTGTAGTGAATTTTATAGTACTGTAAACGTTTTTTAGTTTTTAGCACCCGAAGCTGGGAGCTTCATCATAAAACATACAATATTCAGATATACTATTTTTTGTTTTAAAAATTTACTTTTAAAAATTTTTTTTCAAAATGTAAAAAAATGTTAAATAAAACAGTCGATAAAATAATTACCATAATATAATTATTTTATTTATTTATAAAAACAGATGGGTCATAGTGATAGTCTAATATCATTAATGTGTTACTTTCAAACTAATGGAAGGTTAAACAATTTATCTATATTCTGATTTTTACTAGATCATTTTTATGGCACAAAATAAAGTTTGATTTGATTTTGAAAATTCTTTTTTTGTTTCTTGTAATTTTCAAAACAAAAATAATAATAAGGAAAAACCATCAAATCCTAAGAAACTGTGACTAAAGCCATTTTAGCTATTTACTCAGAATGATACAAATTTTAATCCATCACCTTAAAAATTAGTTACAAATAAATTGTATTGTTGTATCAATACAATACTAATATCATTATATGTAATAGAGAACAACAGAAAGCATAGACAAGTTAGCCCCCTATGAGACTAATGTTTAAGAGCTTTGTATCAAATGCTGAGAAATAATTGAAGCTTGCTCATTATTTGCCCATTGATGAGCAAAACATTTGACAAAATTTGGTTTAAAGGTTTATCCTGTAGTTTTTTCCACCAACTATTATTCTACCAAGAATGAATTATATGTTGGAAAATATACTTCTAATATACCACATAGCCCTTTTCAAGTAATGACAACATGTGAAGATCTCATATAACAGATTTTTCAACTAGTTTTTTATGGCTTGAAGGATCATACTGTTGATAATTTCTTTTCATCAGTTCCTTTAGCAAAGAGAATATTGGAAGAAAATATTGATTACGTATCGCAACAGCTTAATGACCCTCTCAAGATAATGTAATAGTCTTGAAAAAGGTACAGTAAATACAAATAGTTAATATTATGAAAATTTAATATATTACATTAAACAAGATTAGAAACATACTGTACTAAAACAATAGACCAAGCAAAATTCAAGTTAATATTTATTTAGAAAAAAAATTGTAAAACTCCTAGCTTAACCTAATTTATAAACATAGCCTAGGTTGTTAAATAGAAAATATAAAATGTAGCCTCAGTACCGAGGAACAAAGAATTGTAAAGACTAATAGCCTCAAAGCAAGTGTTAAAAAAATACAAGCTCATATTGAATGAAATAGCTGTGCAGCGAACAAGTTTGTAAAAAAATAATCAAACATGGTGGTTGGAGCTAAAACTAAAATGTCTACAAGAACTGTCTGAAATGATATTTAGCTAACGAAGACATCTAAGAACATGGCAATTATGAAGTTCAAGAGGAATTTTTGGCAAGTTCTTATAAACATTAAATCAAAAACTTTAAAACATTAATAATTGAAAATCAAAATTTATAAAATATTGAAATCTTGTTGCTGTTCATGACGATCTGGTTGTTAATTACTTATTACACTTTTGCTATTACTTGCGACCAGACTTTTTGTTAACAAAAGGTGGTTAAATTGTTAATTTACACTTGAAGGAAGCGTTTTCGTCTTACGACTTCTTCAGCCTCGTATTTTTGCTCGTAGCGCACTGCACACTACTATTGAATCCACCTTCGCAAATCACCTCATGGACACTAAACACTCATGCAAAAGGGATATGTTTCTTTTAGACTGACAAGTTTATTTTCCAATTTTTCAAAATTTGTTTTCCACACAGTCGTTTGCCTAGTGATGAAAATTGAGTAATTATTTCAGGTATGAAATTCAACTAAGACTTCATCAAACAAATAATAACAACGGATTTACCTAACATTGAAAACCCAACACTGTGGTGTGCTATAAGCAACCCAGTCATTGCATTCAAAATTTCATTCCATTCAAGAATTAGTTTGCCAGTTTCACACACCAAAGCCTTTATAACTGGTTTCAGTTTCTTTATAATATTTACATCAGATCTTGATACAAATTAATGAAGATTTTCCTTGTCTTTGTAGATCACTCACTGTTAAACTACCTTGCCGTAATCAATTGATATTTGTGTAAAGAATTATAATTCAAAATTTTAATAGATCAACAATTCATATTATATTAAGATTCAATTTTTAGCTGTACAATCAACATATTATGCTTCCTTATATAATGAATTAATAATCAATATCTTTATTATATATATAAATTTTAGGTTAGTTTGTCTATGCTTCAAAATCTCGAAACATTTTACAGTTATTGAGCTCAAATTTTGACACAACATAGAACCTGTTTTGAAAAATTGTTTTATCTATTTTTTGCTTCAGTAACATACTTACGATAGCAAAACACAGCCTTTTTTACAGTCATCAGTTTACCAGCAACCCTGCCATCTGCCACTTGTGACTACTAACTAATGACAACCACTGTCACATGTGAGACATTACCTTTTCCCAGTTACATTGTTTATTAACAAAAACAAACGTCATATGTTATACAATCTGAAATAATTATTTACCTTAATTGGGGCACTTTTGTGTAATCATGTCAGGATTGAACTGCCCCATTTGCCAAATCGTAAGTAAGATTGTTTGGAAATCTCAGCACCCACCCAAACTGTGACTGCTTCATTTGATGTGTATCTGTGCTATGAAAAGAGTTATAACACCAATTATCTCCAATCAAGCATTCCCTAATTAACTTTTGTACATATGGATATTTATAATTGCATAATAAGTATTTAACTTGCTTAATTTAGGATAAAGTTGAATACGGTTGGTTATTTAGTAAATGAAAACATCGTAAAAACAATATTTATTTTGGTTGTTAAATAGGTTTACATATCATAACAAATTTGAACATACAGTATTTCAAATAAATTGATGAATTCTTAATGTTGTGACCAACTCTTTTATGAATGCTGTAGACTAACTGAACTACTTTACCAAAGTTCATATAGTAGTTGAATAATGATAGAAAACTTTACAATGTACAACTCTAAAACATTTCTAATTTTAAATTCTTTGTAACCTAAATAAGTTTTCATTTCTCTAAATGAATGTGAATATTTACAGATATGTGTAAACCAGTCATGCACGAGCATATTTCCACACATAGACCAAGGTAGATGTCCCAGCAACCACAACAACTTAGAATGTTCAGGACATGGTGTAAGTTATACAGGTTTTTTTATTTAAGAAATTTGATTAACCTAAACTATTCTGTTTCTTTAATGCTGTCAATATCAAGCAATTTTATTAAATGTGTAATAAAAATGTTAATAAGAATAAATAGAGAGGGGGGATTTTGACTATTTCTCTCGCAGGTGACCGCTGGCAGTAACAGGTCAGGTTTGTCAATGAAATGACTGTTTTGAAATGCGTCAGCAAGTAAGTTCAAAAGTATTCACTCAGTTATGAACACATTTAATAATTACTTATGAATAACCAGTGAATTCAAGATG
>JBAIZL010000001.1:288545924-288763424 GCA_036971475.1 Prosapia bicincta
CATAATGTAAAATTTGCATTATATTCTTCATCATTTTTTCCGGCTTAAAGAGGGTCATACACTGGAAAAAATGAAGAATACAATAAAAATCTTACAGTCAGAGTTACGATCTGATTCACAATGGGACACATCTCCCAAAACAACCGCCCTCAACAATTATAAAAGTAAGTGCTACTATATGGAAGTGTAACATATTTACAAGTGGTTTTACTTGAAAATCTTACATTATGTTAATGAAAAATATTGTAAAGTCAGGAAAGCAGAAAAATGTACTCAAAAAAGTATTGTAATATTTTGAAATCAAGAAATAACTTTATTTTGTTGTATAAATTTCATTCAAATAGGGAATTGTGAGAGTAATCATTTCTGATCAGCACAGAAAATGTTTATTTTATTATTCTTGAATTTTGTAGTCCATTACGTTCGGTGAATCTTATTAATCACTTAAACAATAGTTTATGACTATCCGAACTTTAAATTTTGTAAATTTTTTAAAACTTACTGAGACAGAACGTTTTCGATTGCTATCAGCCAGCAGAAAGGCATTGATGAAGATCACCACAGCGATCAAAAAAGTTCTGTCTCAGTAAGTTTTAACAAATTTACAAAATTTAAAGTTTGGATGGTCATAAACTATTGTTTAAGTGATTAATAAAATTGTATTATTATAACCTAACTGAAAATTTTAATGACTAATAAATCTAATAGTAACAGTTACTTTACAACTTGTTTAACCATTTGGAATATAGTGTATATGTATTTAGTTTCAAAGTTTTAAATTTACTTGCCAGAAATTGAAATATATTTTCTTATTTTTAATATTTGTGAATTAAAAAATATGTTCTTCACTCAAATATTCTCATTATGTATAATTTTTAATAAGTATTTGAAATTATTTTTGTATTTCAACAAAGAAAAAATGTTATGATTCTTTATTCTATTTTGGACCTTCCAAGTTATTATAAGTAATATTCAGATAAATCATATGTCAATAACCAATGTTTTAAGTCAAAAGTATCACATCAATGATTTTTGAGCAATTAAAAATTATGTACATTGATTCGTTTAAAATATGACAAAATACCATTGTGCATATGTGAATGTACGTGTGTGTGTGTAATGTGATTGCAAAACCATTATGCTGATCACAACTAATTATCATGCTAGGATTTTTTAAATTTTACATCTGTACTGCAATTTTAATAATTGAATCGTGAACTGAACTCATATTTTGGTTTAGATTGAATATCTGTATCATTTTTCATTAGAAGAAGGCTTTCACAAAGACAAAGATACAAATATTACATAAAAAAGTTTTCTAAATGGCAACTCTATATATAAAGGTTGGGTGTAGCGTGAAATATGAGTGTTTGTAATGTAAAGAAGAAAGTAAAAGCTTTAAAGGTAGAGTAACATTATGTGTGTCACACGTAAGTAGACAATCAGCAAGCTTAGTACTTATTGTTAGACATAATTAAAACAGTGTTTGGGTGCTTTTATAAATGTTATCTTTGTAATTAATAGTAACCACAAAAGTGTGTGAATTATTGAATAGTTATTTGATCTAAAATCTCATTATAATATAATTAAGCCTTCCAAGAACATAACAATGTTAGTGAAATTACTCATCCCTGATTATGTAGTGGACAATTTAATTCAGCAGTAAGGATTGCATGATTTATCAAATTTTCTGTACTAGGAAAAAAATAACCACAGTGTTGTTGATAATTTATTATTTTCTAGCAGCTGCAAAATAATTGACAGTTTATTGTTTATAAATAACACAATGAATAAATAGTTTCACTCTGTATCAGGCTTACAAAATTCAAAAAAAAATGTTTACTCTCACACCCTTAAAAAATTTCATTGTAGCCAATAAATTTACATTAGTTTTTCTAAATCAATCAGTGGGTTTTCTTAACCTGTCTATTAATGTTGGTTCAAAATGTATTTTATTTCAAATTTAGAATATCTTTTTAGTAAAAACATTTTTAAAGAGATTTCCACAAAGTAAAATTCCAATGGATATAGAAAGAACAAGTGTTCTTGAGGGGGTTTTGGTGTTTTTAGGCTACTATCGCATCGAAAGATGTGTTGGATCCTTGAGGTATACCTACTCTATCGAGAAGTGATGAGCTTACTGAACGCAGGGAGGAATCTTAGCTGTGCAGAGTCACTTGAACATAAATATAGAACATTTTTAATTTATTAATCTATTAATATACTACTCTCCTACATAATTTTTTCCACAAAGGAATATTTTATAGATAGAAATGAGCAAATTCATAGAAAAGTTATAGAAAACTATTTGGGTCAGATACTTCTTCAACATACTTGTTGAAAGCACTTCCCAGAAATGAAAAATTCCACTGTTAGTACAGATGTTGGTTATTTTATACAAGGTATAACAAGTGATTAAAATACTCCCAAACAAATTCACTAGCTTTTCAGCTGCCTCTGAAATGCAGTAGAGTTCTGTCCCATTAACAGGGTATGATACCTTTGATCTCATCCAAAAAATCGAAAATTTAGATTAAATAGTATTTTCTGTAAAAGTATGATACATATGTTAACAATTTTTTTTTTATAAGATACTTAGGGCTAGTTAGGGGACTAACAGACTCACCTTGGTTATAGCCTGGTCTATAATCTTAAAATGGAGACGCATTATCACTAAACACTAAAATAATGAAATATTTCAAACAAACTGTATCATTTGTCAATCATAGGGATAAAAATGTCATCATCTTAGTGTTTTAGTGATGTCTAACATAAAATTCCAGACCATTCTATTACCAATAGAGCTACCCAGTAAGTCTGTTAATATTCTAACAACAACTGTGTGTGTGTGTGTGTGTGTGTGTGTGTGTGTGTGTGTGTGTGTGTGTGTGTGTGTGTCTTCTAAATAGGCTTGAAAATGAGAGCACGTAATTAATAGTTCTCTAAAGTCAACCAAGTATATATAAACAAATATACCCAGTAAGGATTCATGTTTAAATACATTAAAGTATAAGTGACACACACACACACACACACACACACATATATATATATATATATATATATATATATATATATATATAAAGATGCTGTTATGTATCCCTACATGGATGGAGAAATATGATGAATAGTTAGTATTTGGAGTACATCAGTTCATTTTTCAGATCATAAAATCACAGTTCAGTCCTGACATTTCACTAAAATCTCATCTAGCATTGATGAGGTGAACCCAACAACAGTTGAAATGCAATTCGCTTCAATGTGAAGGAAATGTAGAAACTACTATTAATTACATCTTCACTCAAGCTACTAGTTTTTCACTAAAAACACTTGAACATATATTAGTATGTTACATATCAAAAACTTGTTGCTGTTCATGACAAACTGGTTGTTAATTACTTATTACACTTTGATATTAATTGAGACCAGATTTTTTTTTAACTAAAGGTTGTTAAAAAGTTAACTTACACTTGGAGGAAACGTTTTCGTCTTACAACTTCTTCAAAAATTGGTACCATAGAAGTACAACTGCAGCAATCCAAGCGGCAAAAATACGAGGCTGAAGAAGTCGTAAGACGAAAACGTTTCCTCCAAGTGTAAGTTAACTTTTTAACAACCTTTAGTTAACAAAAAGTCTGGTTGCAAATAATATCAAAGTGTAATAAGAATGTTACAATTACCTATAGCAGCACTTACTTTTTTTGGTTATTGAGGACAGCAATTTCAGTATATGTGACCAAAAGTAAGTGCTACTGTAGGCAAATGTTACATGCTAATATATGCTTAAGTGTTTTAGTAGAAGTTATTAATGCCTGGTAGGAAGCAGGGAGGATATAGGAGGAATTTGAAGGAGTGCTAAGTATTATTCTCCCTCCCCCCTCTCTCTCTTTCACACACACACACACACACACACACACACACACACACTTTCATCAGTTTCTCACACTCTATAATTTTTGTACCTAAAAAGTGATTAAACTTTATGCATTGTATAAAACTTTAAAATAGGGCTAGCAGTAAAGTTAATAACTCCTGTCCCAACATATCCAAAAACTAACTCCCTTAGCACATCAATTTATATTTTTTTAAGATGAGAATATTTTAAAACGAAACTCACTTTGTGGAGATCTCTTATAAAAAATAGCTTTAGGACATACAGTAAATGATTGACTTTCAATTGTTTGACTTGCCTAATAAGATTGTATTCTGCTCAATTAATTATATAGAATTAATGCTACTCCTTGGTTTTTATTCTTTGCAGAACAATTTCTTGAAACTTTAAAATGGTCATTACTCCAGATAAATATTTTGATTGACATAAATTGCTACTTAATCACAATCATTTCTAGTATTAGAGTACGAGTGACATAGTCAGGTGAATAGTTGAAGAAGAATTTCCTTTATAATTTAAATTGTACATTCTGGCCCCCTGACCAAAAAAAAACAAGAAATAATGCCACTGATTATATTTAAATTGTGTACTGTGAAACTTTTCGATTGAATAACCTTTCATTGTATGACTTTATTTAAAGTTAACTTTAATTAGTTATACTTCAAGTCTAATTCTTTTTTGACAATAGTTTTGAATAAAAGTTCCCTTCATTTAAGATATAAATGCATTTAATCAAAGAAACAAAACAACAAATTTTTATTTATAAAATTTTACTTGCTAGTTTTTTTTGTTTTGGTTCATACCAATTTCATTTAATTTTAAAGTTTGATTTAAATTTACTAAATTTAAAATTTTAAAAGATATCAGAAATAGTAAGTAACAGAAGTTTGTGAAAATCCTTTCTTCATCAGTTTAGAAATGTAGTTAATCTACAAGACATTTTTCTAAGTATGTAACCAGTTTTTCCAAAACTTAAAAGCATGTGATTATATGTATTCTATAAAAGAAAACTATCATCCTATATACAGTTAGTAGCTTCTATTTCAGTTTGTGGAAAAGTTATACCCATAAACTGAAGCTGTCTTTAGAAAAACTAAAAACAGCTATATTTAATTATGCAGGCTTTCAAATAAAGGCAATTAATATGAGCAGTAGCACAAATTATTATTAAATCTGGTCAGAACATGCAAAAACATTGATCTGTAGTATATTTAGGCTTTAAACATGCTAATTATATTAAAAACCTTTTGAATGATTTTAAAACTGGAAAATCCAAATCCTTTTTAGTTTTGTGGTTTTGCCGTCCACAAATGATTGTCGTGAGGATTGATGAAATTTTCATATTTTAATTTAATAAATTTTGATGTGACACTGCTAAACTTCGCTTAGTTCAGTTTAAATCATTATGTACCAGTAAGCTCTAATTAAATTTATTTAAATTTGTTGTTTTACTAAGTTAAAACTTTTTTAGATGAACCTTCTTTATATGTTTTTCATCTGTATACAAATATTTCTGTGTAACAGTCAATTAAGTCAAGAATTTACTGTATGATTTTTGGCTAATACTATTGTTCTCAAAACCTGATAAATCTGAGTTGTTTTTAAGGCTTCTTATTTGCATGATTGCGTAGAACTATTGTAAACTGTTTTACAGGCACTACAAACGATAATGTGAGCACTTTAGTTATGGTGTTTATCATGGTGGGTGTAGTGAAAGGCGTCTTCATTTGCTTTGCCCTAATAGCCGTTTGCTACAGGTATTGGAGAGACCAACATCTTCTGTATTGTATTGCTGTTTTGTATAATGTTTTGTGCGCAGGTGTTATTTCAGTATTGTTTATTGTTTGTTAATTCAGTGTTTTTCAATGTGTTTATCATTGTTGCACAATTCTTTTACTTTTTTTTTAATTTATCATCTGTATTATTTTAAATTTATTTTTCATTGTTTTTTGTTTGTTTTCATCATATTCAAAGAATGTATAATATGCTAAACTTATAAAATTTATCATCAATTAGCCAAAGAATTTTTTTAAATATATTTTTACATGTATATGTATATGTATATATTTGTTGATTCCATCTTTATGTGAGCTACTAGTTTTCACTAAACACTTGTAAATATTTACAAAATTTGTTTATAGTAGCACTTACCTACTTATATTTGTTGAGGACAGCCGTTTCAGGAGATGTGTCCCATGTCAATTCAGACCGTAACTGATCTCAACGTTTTCGTAGGTTAGGGTATTAGGGTGAGGGTGGGATATATTGTCAAATTTTATAAATGTTTACAATTTATTCTCTTCCACCTAATCCCCATTACCATAATTATTAATAATAGAATTTAATTGATATTTTTACCCAGTTTTAAGTATGATACACAAGCTAATATTTCAAGTTCTGTTGGAAAACATTTGACTTTGTTTTGAAGCAGAATAATGCCTCAATAATAATTTTCTATAGAACACATGGGAATTTATAAAATATCAAGAGCACAGTGATACAATATATTACAATAAAAATATTGGCAAAACCCCAATAGCACAAAAATAATAAAAAATAACTGATATTACAAGTTATTCAAGATTAATCCCTATCTTAGGTAACTTGTAATATTAGTTATGTTTTATTATTTTTGTGGTATTGGGATATTTCTCAATATTATTATTATAATATGGGAATTTCTTTAAACATTTTGTTATATAAACATTTTTTTAAAGCTCTGTTGTAAGTACCTTTTCAACTCAAAGCTGTGATTTGCTTTGAATTACACTTCATCATTATTATTTTTAAGCCTCTTTAAGGTTGATCTTAAAATTAGACTTTTTTCTAATTCTAAAATTTATAGACTTCAGTTATTTTAAAATTGTTGTCACTCTTATACCTTCTGTTATGAGAAATTTTACAAGCTGTTAGTTAAAGTAAACCACAAATTGGCTTTCAAGAAGGTTACCTAATGGTAAAAACTCATTTGTCCATTACTATACATACTTCTTCTATTAAAATTAAATGACATGAAGATGCTAATTTATATTTGAGTCATTAACTTATATGTAGTTTTTTACATATTTTTTTTGTTTAGATTTGAGTCAACTGAAATACACATATTTTTGTACAAATAAACTCAACAGTTTACTTAAATTAATTATAACACTGATTTAAATCACTGAAAAAAATTGCTAGTTTAATATATTTGTAAAATTTTACTTATTTACTTATAATAAATTAAGGCGGTGGAATCAGCAATATATTTACAGTAGTATCCCTAAACATTTTCAAATGAATTATCTAATGTATTATTTTTATAACAATATTATGGTATGTTATATTTTATTTCAGTAATAACTTTTACCAACTTATTCCTGGTACTTTTAATAATTATTACTTTTGAAATAAAATCTGCTTAAATTAAATTTCATTCTTGAATAGCAGAGGCATTTTACTTCATAAAACAAGGGCTGTGGATTTTTGGAGTTTTGTTTAAAGTTTATTTCTAAAGTACACTTTTGTACAGTTTTTGTTTTCTCACATTAGTTTAACATAATACATTCTTTTTCATCATTTAATATTTCCTCATTTTATACTTCATCATTTTAAAATTTTATTTAAATTTTAATTTATTTTATAAATTTGAGTGAAGACAGCCAAACCCAATGGCTGCTCACATGTATATACAATGCTGTCGTAGACTAGATAAATGTGTACATATGCAATGTTTTTTTTTATTTCCAGTCTGTTTTTACTAATTCTTAAACAGTTTGTACTTTTATAAGTTTGGCAGAAATGTGTTTATTGGCGGTGGCGTCAATGTTGGTGTTGTGTCTCAAGATGTTTATGCAATTTCCTTTTGAAAACTAATTATGAACTGGCTTTTTCATTTTTGTTTTATCTCCTTCCTCATCTTTGTCGCTGTTTTTGTATTATCTTACTATCCATTTAATTTTTTTTTCTTTCTGTTTTTCTCATTTTTTGCTTCTTTTTTGTCCCATTGTTTATGTCTGTGCATGGGTGGTGGAATTCATCTACGTCGTAATGGTAACCGTTCCAAACATAATCGCTTACATGCACTTGAAATTAATGTTCACTAATGTAACTACTATATATAATTTTCTTGCATCGTATAATTAAAACTGTAAATATTTTATTTTTTTGTATTTTGCTTGTAAAAAAATGCTTCTTTAAATTTTTAATTACGAATACAATTATTCAACTGTTTAACAAAAACCAACTAAACTATATTAAACAATTTTATTTTTGTTACAAACATAGTGAACACTCACAGCACAAGTACGGTTTTCCTTGTGGGTACACTAATGTCAGTAGTAGGGGGGGTGTTTCTTCTATTTGCACTCATGGCATTGTGCTACAGGTCAGTTGTAGTTCACAAAAACTTCTCCCTCTGCCTAAGGTTAGTTTTCAGTCAGGTAGTAAATCCATTCTTATTTCTTCCAACTTACTGATTTTATTTATTTTTCCGTAAAGAAATAATTGGATTAAAGTTTATTGAGTACAGCTAATCTTGTTTCTACAAATTTTAAACACAGTTGCCATATCAGACAAAATATCTTCTAATGTGGTTTCAATTGAGTGTAATAATAATAATACAAAATACAAAATGTATTTCAAAGTAGATATAATAATTTTAAATCATTTTAGAAGGAATTGTATCAAATATTACCCTAGCATATTTCTAAGTTTTGCTGTTTTGAAGTTGAAGACAATGTTTTTTCTACAAATATTCTGAAACATTTTACTCTAAAAATGTTTGTATTTTGAATCTTTACAAAAATATATGAGTGGTAATATAAACATACTTTATGTCTACATATGTACAATCTAGTCATCTCCATTCAATAACAATAAGTTGTTTGTCCATAAGAAAAAATTTAACGTAAATTCAGAGAAGTAAGAAATATTAATTTTACAATCACTCTTAGCAAAAACTGGTAACTGGTAAATGGAATATTCTTTTATATAAGTAATATAAAAAAGAATTTTCGAAGTAAATTCCTACTGAGGTTGACAAAGAAAAATTAGCTTTTAGCTACCCTAGAGCACTATTTATTATATTATGTGGTAGCCATGGCAACAGTTTAAGGTTGTACATGGAGTTTTCGACAACAACCAGAGAGGGGGGATTAACAAACATCATTGAGAGATATATTTCTAAGTATTGGAAAGTTGGTGCAGTTGCAAAGCTAAATAGACTTTGAACATGAAAATTCATAGTTCAAATATGGCAGGACTCCACAAATTTTATAATTTAATTATTGAATAAATATTTGAAACAACTGTATTAACATCAATTATCATCCACTATAGGTCAGAACAAATTTATTTGAACTTGATTGGATGAATAAAAACTTATTTTATTAACGATTGAAAATTTGTACAAGATATATGATCAGGAGAGTGATATATATATATATATATATATATATATATATATATATATATATCAGGAGAATGTCAGCTAATAGAAGGAATTTAATAAAAAGACAGTAATATCTCTGTACAAAATTATAAAGAAGTTCAAGGGAATATTCAATTTACAATACATATAATGTCAATATTTTTTTATGTTAGTTTGTACAATAAATGAAATTTTTATATCATCTGAAATATTTTAGTGATGGTTTTATAGCTATTCTGCCTTAGACTTTTAGTTCCATAGAGCAGTGAATCTTTGAAAAATATCTACACTTTACACGAGAAGACAGAACGTCTCACATTGTAATTACAAACTATACTGCAGGATACTAGTATTTTTATAGTGTCGTTGAGTTTTTTATCTAAGTACAACATTAATTACATTACATACTTATTTACCTGCTATGTTTACCCACAATTACATGTTAATTTTGCGACTTCCATTATTCATCTTTTTCTAGAATTCGTCACCCATTCGGTCCTGAACGTGACGCAACTGTATATACAACACTTTTAAAGCTTTTTTGTATCGATATTTATATCCATTCATAGATTTCCGGTTCTCCAATTTAAAATCTAAATTTTCTGCTTCAATAACTTAATATTTAATAATTAGTAGATAAAACTTTGCATAGAAAAGTGCTTATTTGGTTACCAGTATACCATAGATAAGTATACCAAAATTGGTAAAAGAAAATTTTATAAATCAAATTACTAAAATCCATGAAATTAGAAGTCTAGTTATATTTTTTATTCACTTTCTGCATAATTTTCTAACATTATGTTTAATTTAAAATAATTCTACTAACGTCAAACTGCTTTATTGCTAAAGAAGTAACATAGTAAATATGCAGTAACAATTGATTTATATAATGTTGTACACATTTCTGTATTATCTAGTAACTGCATTACAAGCACACTTTACCATAACTTAGCAGTGGTAAGGTTGTGAATACTGTTTGTAAGCCAAGATAATTATTCTCCTTTTTAATATTGTTTCACACTATTTAAACCACATTATTTCGAAAAATTACATGATGTGTTTTAAAAACCTATCAACTAAGTAATAAATTTTACTATAATTAAAAATTACTCAACTAAGTGAATACATACTGCTTACTTGCTAACTCAGCAAGTAGGCCCTATGTATTCACTTAGTTAAATAATTTTTAATTATAGTTTAATCAGTGAATTCAAGATGATTACATCAAGAAACTTTAATAAACTTTAATACAGTTTTTTTCCAAATTTAGCTTGTAAGCTTGGTTTTTGGCTCTTTAGCTAGACCTTGGCTTTTATATGGGCTTCCGCTTTCGTTCATAGTACTGTTCATTACCTACAGAAATCTGGTTGAAGTTATTTTAAACAATACGACCTAAATCAAAAGTCATATTTTGTTAAGTCAAAAGTCAAAAGTCTTGCTTTTTAAAGCAAGATGTAAACACAATGATATATTACCCTTTGCAAACACAAAAATTGTGTTTAAAAATTTAATTTGTTTGGTTCTCTGAAGTGTGTAGTGAAATTTATAAGTTAATAACATTAAAATATTTCACCAATGGTAAATACTAAACAAATGAATATTTCTAAACACTAGTTTATTCACACAGACTTCGAATCTTAGAAACCATGGTATAGGTTGAAATAAAGAATTACTCAACAATTTTCCTCTTCATTACTTCACCAGTCTTTTCTTCTCCTTTGTATCCAGCCTTACTTCTTTTCCTATAACTTCTGCATAACATAAGTTCTTCCCTGCCCTAGTACATCAGTACTCATTCCATATCTTACATTTAAAGTCTATATTGTTTGTTCATATAATGCATTTTAAATCCAATTCTGATCATGTTTGTTTCATTTCTGATATTCTATAGAAAGCTCAAGTTACTTCACTTTAAACACTCCAATGGTTCCATGAATGGCAATTGTCCTCCAAATAATTTTATTTTGACACTTGTTAACGTCGTTATATTATGAATTTAGTAACTTCATTTTTAAAAAAATAACCAATTTTTATTAGAGGCCACTCACGTTTAATTAAAGTTGTGTGAGATGTAACTAAACTGAACAAGGAAATATGAAAAAAATTTAATGGTACATGCCCTGAAAAGTAAATACAGTTTGAAAAATAACATCAAATCTGTTAATATTTGTAATGTATTTGAATGTCTTCAGATTCTATTGAGTTATTATAAGAAAATATTACATTATTCAAGCAACCCACAAGTACTTACGAAAATAAATCATTTGAGTTTTATCAAGTTTGTCCAAATAACTTGCCCATATTGATTATTTAATAATTTTAAAACAGTAAAAATAACCAAAATTAGACATTTGAGTTAAAATTTTGTAGAAAGAAAGAAGTAGAAAAGACGTGTCTGCATACTCCAACGACTGCATGTAGAGAAAGTTAGGAAAGATTAGAAGTAATATAGCAATCGAGTAAAAACGTATATGATTTTTAGAAATTTATGTCTAATATTCAATATCGAAATCTTGTTGCTGTTCATGACGAGCTGGTTGTAAATTACAAATTACACTTTTGCTTTTACTTGCGACCAGACATTTGTTAACTAAAAGTTGTTAATTGTTAACTTACACTTGGAGGAAACGTTTTCGTCTTACGACTTCGTCTTAAGACGAGGCTGAAGAAGTCGTTAGACGAAAACGTTTCCTCCAAGTGTAAGTTAACAATTAACAACCTTTAGTTAACAAATGTCTGGTCGCAAGTAATATCAAGAGTGTAATTTGTCTAATATTTGTTTTTTTGGAGGACAATTATCATCAGTCTCGTCCTAGTTTCTTTATAGTATAGTATTTTAAAGATTATTTTTCAACTTTGTATTTTTTTGCTAAATAAATGTTATTTTAATAATAACATATCCAGAATGTGATTTAAAACATTTAATACATTAGCGAAATGATACTGTAAATTTGACGCAGAGATTAGGGCGAAGACAGGCTCCTTATGAAGAAAAAGATTACTTAAGGTTTTTCCATTTAAAGTGGGTGATACTGAAGAAGACCTAAATTTAAAATAAAATAATTTAGAAAACACATCACCATGAACAATATTAAAAGAAGTTATTGAAGAAAATACTCTTTCTCCTCCACTTCAATAAACTAGTGTTCCTACATTTAGGCCTATGTGTCAACTATTTTTACCAAACAGAGTGAATCATTGTTTTATATTGTAGTACATTTATTATATATTTATTCCACAATTTTCTTTGCAATTATTACAATTATATTGATTCTGGTTAGTATATAATACCAATCAGTCGAAACATGTCAGTTTTTTTACTTAGAATTTTTTTAATGAAAATTAGTATTTTTTGTAAATGAAAATGTACTAAGTGTAAATGTAAAATAATTAGCTTACATTTTAATTAACCAAATTAAGTCCTTATGTTTTTTTCTGAGATAAAAGTATTAATATTGAGAGTGTATGACAAGGAACTATTTTTAATGTACCCTAGAATATGTACAAAGTGACATACACTATTCTAATTTGTTGTATTTGATTCATCAACTGTCCAAGCTTTGCTTCCGCAAAGAGTTGAAATTCTTTTCCTGCAGTTGGCAAGCCTGCTTGAGAGTAATGGCCCTTGTGTTCCTTTCAGGCATTTAGTGCAGTTTAATGGTTCCTCCGCAGCAGGAGCCACAGTGTATTATTTGGCTTGTGTTAACGAATTCTGTCATAACAGTAAGACAAAAACGTTTCCTCCAAATGTAAGTTAACAATTTAACAACGTTTAGTTAACAAAAAGTCTGGTCACAAGTAATAGCAAAAGTGTAATAAGTAATTTACAACCAGCTCGTCATGAACAACAACAAGATTTTGATATATATATGTCTAACACTAAAACAACAAAAAAACTAAAAGAAACAATCTTTACATTGACTGGTTTAAAAGCTGTGCTATATTGTCTTGGTTATATTGTTTAGTGCAAATTATTTAAATTTTTTATTTTAAACACTCAGTTTATCCCACACCTCTCTTCTGGTTTCTCGTCATACCATCTGTAAATACCAAAGCAATAGCTTTTATAAAATTATTTCATAATTTTTACAATTAATTACTGTAATCTAGAAGTTTATAGACTTTGTATTGTTTTAACCTTTGAGAGGGCTCATAGAGTTTAAAACGGGAGAGGGCGTTTGTGGAGGTTTATTCCGCACAAATACTATTTAAAATTTAACCCTCCGCCGGTCGCGTCTTACACTTTTACATTACTGGTCTCGTGGAGCATGAAGTGCCGCCCATCCTTTTTTCGCCTATTTCAAGTGGGTATTTGGTAGTAAGTGATTAAATTTTACAACTTTTTTAAAAGAAACCTGTTTTAATATACAAGAAGAGCAACTTTTTACAATAACTTATTTTATTTTGTTAAAAAAAGGATAAAAACTTTTACATTTCTTCAGTTTCACTTTCTTGATTTGAATAGTCATCACACTTGATTATTTTTTTAGAATGGTTTTTACAAATAAATCTGGTGCATTCTGAACAACGCACTGTGGTTTTTGTATTTCGTTTTCTTGAGCAGCAAACACATCTTCCAGATCCAGTAGCGACAAGAATATTTGGTACCACGTCTCGGTATGGACTAATTGACAGCGCTATGTCTTTGGGCAGTTTTTTAATTTGTGCCTTTTCTTTCAGGTGATCTTCCATGAGTGCATGAGAAAGGTCTTTCATGAATTTGTTTTCTCCTGTTATTTCTTTCCAGGATGTTAAATTTGTAAATTACAAAATCATTTATTTCCGCGATATCCAAGTGTCTAAAAAAAAGTGGCATTGGCCACCGTCTTGTTATTTGAGAGTTTGACTACAGGGAGGATAGCTGGTCAACTGTATCGACTCCGCCCTTTGTCGAGTTGTAATTCATTATGGCTTCTGGTTTTCCCCTAATTTCATTTATGGCTGCGTCGTCGTGCATAGATGAAAGTAATAAAACAATTTTTTTTTTTTTGATGAAATGAAATAAGCTTACTCATCCTGAAATCCGAAGATGGAACTACCTATTTCTCTTGATTTACCAGCCTGACTAAACCATGGTGGGATTTCCTGTTTATTTTTTTTTAGAGTCCCGAGAATGGTTATACCATTTTTAAAAAGATGTTCTGCCAATGGAATGCTGGTATAAAAGTTGTCGGTTGTAACATTCCGACTTGAGCGTTTTATAGGTTCAACAAGCCTATTTACAATATCAAATGGAGAATTTGACTTGAAAATGGCCCAACCTTTTGTTTCCCACAATATATTTCAAAGTTGTAGGTGTAATAGGTGCGACTGTCACATAAACTTATTTGTTTTAAAACAAAATTATACAAAACAATTGTGAAATATAATAATAATATATTTACATGACTGGTCGCGTGGAGTATTCTGTGCTACAACGAGGATGTGTCCGTGATCAGAGCCTGTTGGGAAATTAATTGAGATAAAATTAACCAAAAAAGCTGACTCGTTCTATTATCAATATAATCAATAACAAATACTAGGAATGGCAAGTGCCTCCTTTCAAGATTGTAAGAACTGATAACGAATAGGTGAAAAGGCGGCACACAGCGCCGCCACGCGACCGGCATAGGGCTAAACAGATTACGATTTTATATGTGGGTGACTTCACAATCAATTACTATATAAAGCATTATAAATAATTTTAGACATCATTATTGTACAATTTTAATTTTCTAAACGTCAAGTATCTAAAAATATTTCGAATTGTTAAAACTTGTAAGCAATGTATACTAGAACACGGTTTTCATTAAGGGGGAGGTGTTTGCGGGTTATTTTTCTGTAGTGAAGTAATTCAACGTACAAACGTATAAAATATATCATCATGATAATAGGCCCTACATATAAGAATATGATATTAATTATAATATTTAGTGAAAATAAGGAATATTTTTATTAAAATATATAACCCTAAAAATTAGTGGATGAAAAAAAATATTGGCTTTATAACACAACAGGTTACAGCAGAATATTACAGTCTTTGTTGAAAAACCAATTCATAATTGTTCATTTCTAAGCTTACTAGTCACCACTAGTGTAGCGTGAACATGACCTACTCTCATGAGAATTATATTTCCTTTTTAAGTTCTCCCTTGCCTTTCTGGTTTAGTATACCACAGCATTTTTCATTTTTTACTAAAAAAAGCTTCTCTTTTATTGCAAAACTGCACAGTAACGGCTTCCTGGTGAATGTTTAGCGGGATTTTCCGTATAACATCAAAATCTGACAACATTTCAACAAGTTGGTCGTTTTCATCATTTTCAGATTGATCGATTATGTCTTCATTTGTTTCATTTACAACTTCATCAGGTTCATCATCTGTCAGAGAGATTTGTTTTCATCATAATCATCAAAGAGCTGTCTAACAAAAATTCCGGTAGAAAGTATTTATTGATTTTCTTCTTTTTCGACACCAAATAGCATTTTACGAATTCTCTCCTCTTCAAATGGAACAACAGTAAAATGTGAAACTTAGATACTAAAAAGGCATACAACACTAAAATAATAATAACAACAAAAACAGTAATAATTTAACTCCACAAAGTCTTTTGTAATGTAAAAAACTGCACGAGGAACTCCGCACAAATACCTCACACGAAAGGGGGCTTGTTAACAAAACCTACACAATCTGACCAGGATTGATAAAGATTAAATTCACACTAATGCTTCTTGGAAAAAATTAACAAAAATGGGTTGGGTCGTTTCCTAGAATGCAGGTTGTAGAGTAACAAGCTGGAAATGAACATCTGACAACTGAAAAGATGTTTTCTTAACAAATAATGATACGTGAAGAGAAAAACTTCGCATGCACCCTCTTGAGGGTTAATAAAACACCAGAAATTTTCAATAAGTGTATCTATCATTTTTGGTGTAGCAACTACTTATTAACTAATTAGTTTATCTTTTTCATTCTGTCTTCATTTCCAAACCATTGTTCTTGTAATTATTGAAGGTCTTTCAAATTAAAAAATTCAAAGGATCTTTCCTTGCTCTAAATTTTTCATGAGAATATTATATAGATGAAAGTGAAATCTGTTATACATTGATGAGGCTGCCTTGAATTTAACCTGCAAGAGTTTATAATGGGAGTTTAATGTAAGAGATATCCATGTCTAGGCAATAGTTTTATTTCATCCTTTTATAAATTTGAACCACATCTTTTTTTCAGTCCTCCAGAATTCTTTTATCTCATATATATAAAACAGTAGCCCTTATTATTTAAATTATTCTGATCTACCTTACCACCATAAGATGTTCCTCATTTATATATTTCTTTTTCCTCATCTTTCCTATCATTCTCTAAACGAAAGGCCAATTTTTTTACTCTTTGTGGTATAATAAAAAAATATTATATCCATCTTTCTCATAATTCAATATAAGACAAGTTTTTTTCTTATCAAATGTTTTATATCCTTATAGTTGTTTTTCTAATCACCTAATTTATAGTTCAGTAGAAAACATATTGACAAATTCTCTGTACTTTTTTGTGAAGTTGCTTTCTTTGTCACTTTGTGTTCACTCCTGCAATAACTTCCATTTCATATTCCTATGTAATCATTGATAATTCAAGCAGTAAAATATCTACAGCATTTTTATGAGTGAGGATATGTACAAATTTTCTCTTGAGGGATGTACACAGACTGAATGTGTAAATATTTCACAGTTTATGTATAAATTTTGAAGCTATTTATACATTTGTGTACACATATTGTTTAAGGTATTTCAACCAGATTAATTTTTGTTTACTATAATAACAACACTTTCTCCTTTCTTTGTCCTGTAGTTAATCACTCTGTGGTAGTGGCAACACTGAGACACACTGCTGAATAGTAGATAGTAAAGCTTTTATTTATTTTTTTTTTTTAAAGACTATAGTTAAATAAAGACATTTTTATAAGTTAGCATACAGTGTTTTGTAAATATGTATTATTCGATGTTAACAACAGTAAATATAGAATTAAATTGTAAATTATATACTTATATTTTAGGCATGAAAATATTTGTCGTGTTTGTTTAAGTGTTTTTCAATTGGATGTTATTTATGATCGAATGTGGTGCATTTACTGTGGTATTTGTAAATTTATTTGATTGTATTATTTCAATTTTTACACATTTCCATCATCATTTAATATGGTTTTATATTTTTCATTTTGAAGTAACACTTTTTCTTTAAGACAACATTATTTCATTTGACAAAATTTTAAATTTATTTACATTAGTGCTGTTGACAATTAATTAGAAAAGTTCCCATATGATCCTATTCAAACAGCCAACTTTTATTCCAAATCCTATTTAATAAGATGTCATGTTGAATTATAAACAACTGTGTAGTTTTCCTACACTTTCCATTTCAACTTTATAACTTGGTGATGATTTACAATTTAAGTAACATCCTTAATCATCTTTTTCAAGTATTTTTAATTTTCTATTTTTTTTTGAGATTATAGATATTTATTATTTTTTTAAAAATCTTTTTACATAGTCTTTTGAATAGTCTTCTTCTCTTATTGTGCTGTACAACTGGTAGATTTATCTTCTGATTTGAATTATCTTTCAGGATGTTGAATAAAAGTCAAGTTAAGATGATAAAAAGTTAACCTGTGGGCAGGGATGGGTCACACTTGACTTTGGGCGCAGCTGTTTAAATCAAACCATTTTTGTCAAGAATAAAACTGTTTTTCTTGGTGTTACCGCTAAAATCATTGTAAAAATTCACATTAGGGCTTATTCTGTTCAATCTCAGCTTTAACCCAGTAAAGACCATTTCTAAACATTTTTTAATTAACCTTACAAATAATGTCTTAAGCAAGATAAAATCTTACCACTCTTCGTTGGTAAGTTCAAAATGTTTTTTAAGTATAATTATATGTTGACATTAAGTTAGTATTTACTAGCTAGTTTTGTACTTCAAAATTGTAAAATAGGTAATTGTAATGGTTTAGAACATGATTATTTCAACTGTTACCCTATTGGCTGCAGAGAGGTTGAACACAGAGCATACAGAAATTAGTATAAAATGAATATGGTTGAGGCGGTTTTATTTTGTTTCTATGTTATATCAGCTTATAAGATTGCTTATATACATCTGGGGTTCAACTTTTAACAAGACACCAGCAGGGGTTTCAAGAAATATATGTTATTCTTACCTTTTACCTATGTTAATTCACAGAACTTCTGGCTCAGTGGCTAATTGAAGTATATTTATTTACTAAAATACTAACATTCAGTCACGTAATGGTAACTATTGTGTCAGAAAATGATATATTAGGTTTTTATTGGCTGTCCTGCTTAGCTAGCTTGTTGGAATATGTTTCAAAGATATCTACATGACCCTGCCCTGACTTTGATGACCAAGTTTTCCAGTTGTTTTCATTGTTCTGCCATTATCTTGTAATAATCCATCTCAATAAATAATACCTTGGAATGTTTGTATTGTAATTACCTGACATGTACCAGACTTATCTCACAAAAGCAACACACCATGATAACCCAGTATCATCACAAGCAGTCAATGTGTTACATTTATTTGCTTTAATCCTTTAATTCTGGTGGAATATTACTCTTGAATTTTGTAGTCCATTACGTTTGGTGAAACTTAATTAATCACTTTAACATTAGTTTATGACCATACCAACTTTAAATTTTGTAAATTTTTAAAAACTTACTGAGACAGAAAACGTTTTCTGTGGTATACAATGATAGACAAACTATGGCACAATATACAAAAAAAACACTAAAATTAACACTACAGAGAGGGAAAACAAATACATCACAATACCGTACATAAACAGAACATCAAATAAATAGCCCACAAATTTGAAAAAACAGGATACAAAGTAGCACACAAAACTAATAACAATTTACAATAAAAAATACAACACAACACCAACAACAAAGATAACCTACAAGCACTAGGCGTATACAAATTAAACTGCAACAAGTGCAAGAATTTCTACATTGGCCAAACAGGTCTCAGCTTCAAACAAAGAGTTGAGGAACACAAACAAAACACCAATTCAGCATTTTACAATCACATAAAAGAAACAGGAGACAAATACACAGACATTTACCATAACCTAGAAATCTTACACATCAATATAAAAAGACCATATCTCAACACACTAGAACAATATCAAATTTACAAACACACAAAAACACAAAGTGCAAACATATTAAGCAAACAAAACCAATACAAATCACACATACTCTTTGATACTATCAAAAACCTGTCTTTAAAACCATCACCGCTTAACCTAACAACTCCAAGGAGAAGATACTGATGAAGATCACAACATAGCGATCAAAAACGTTCTGTCTCAGTAAGTTTTTACAAATTTCCAAATTGTAAAGTTCGAATAGTCATAAACTAATGTTAAAATGATTAAGAAATATTAGAATTAAAACTCAGCTACAATGACCAGAAGGAGCATTCATCTTCATTGTCTCCTGTTCGCCATTGACGGTAAACATTGATGGTTTATTTAACATGTTCCCAGGATGGTTCCTGTAACGTTTGGTGTAGATCCATCCACAGGGCTCCACCCCAGAGGCTTAAAAAGTTTTCCTTAAAAATGTATAACTCATAATAGAAAGTTGTATATATATCATTCAACATCTATTAAACTCGTGTTTTAGGTGAAGAAAAATGATCCATCTGTAAAAAATTACTAAATAATTCATTTGTTTTTTAGTTTTATTCCTAGTGTAAAAATCCTTAGGAGTTGTTAGAGACTGTAAAAAATACCTTTTAAACTGAAAATTTGTAATTTAACTACTTTAATTAATTTATAGTTACTGTAAATTTTTGTATTACTGAAAGTTTTTTACTGTACTAGGCAATTATCGTCAATGTCTAGACTTGCAGCCAAGTATCACAAATTGTTATTTTGGTAGATAGTCAGACAATGATAATTAGTTGCCTAGTGCAGTCTAAAAGTTTTGTCTCAGTAAATATTTTTTAAACTTATTTTAAATATAATTTAAATTTATGCAAGACATTAAATTAAAATTTTCATTTCAAAAGATTCACTAAACATTGCAGACAGGAAAATCAATGGGCATTGTTATTTTGTTGGGAAAATTTTTATGGTTTTTAAATGGAAGGATTTAATAAGCTAACAAGAAGATAGCTATTGGTTCTAACTTTTGTTTTTAGTACATGGTACTTGAAGATACTTTTTCATAGAAATCATTTCTTACTCTAATCTTATCATTAGAGGCTACATACAAGTTCATCTGTATTTCCACACATTTCTCTCTATATTTAATTTGTTTTCAAAGTAAAAATTTCTTTTCATGCTTTTGAAACATTTTTTGTTAATTATTATTGTCATTTCCAGTTACACTGATATAACCAGTATAAGCCAAGACCTACTTTTGTTATCATGTCATACTTTTTTAGGGTATTTAATCTATTATTAATACAAACATTAGGAATTTTTTTAAAACTTTGCTTTCAGGTTCAAACAACTAAATTTTCATATATATATATATATATATATATATATATATATATATATATATATATATAACACTCTTGTTTAGAGTATCATAAATACCTGCTATTCCCAGCATCGTCACACTCCCTGTTGACGCGTTTCAGAGGACCTCCATCTGTCAGAACTTTTTATGAACCTTTAAAAGAAGTTATCTTTAATTCTGTTTATTCTTTTATTCTGTTGCTATTCAACTGACACAAAATCAAAATTAGCAACAACAAATTGTATAATGTTATATCCAGTGGCGGCTCCTGCCCAATTACATTGGTGGGGCTCATGACAAGGGGTCTCTCCAGATTTACGAGGTGCGGAGAAAATTTTGAAATTTGATACCCATTAAACTCGTTTTATATTCTAAGCACCTACAACTTTTATTAAGTTATACTTATTGATTAATATATTAACATTGCTATAACTAATAGACGTATTACGGTGTGATTTACAAAATGTTGTAAGGTTGGGTAGTTAAGTGATCGCCTATTGGTTGCTAAAGCGTCGAGTACTCAACGAGTAGTGTGAATCATGTTTTACTTTTAAGAGTATATTAGGCCACTGTGTATCCGCATCAAAGGATCTATAAATTAAAACAATACTTATTTAGTACACACATATTATTCTTTAAAATGAGTTTAAAAGAGTAGTTTCATAAACGCATATTATTATTAAATATAAAATTTGATTTGTTTACTTTGAGTCAAACGCACCAACATTTATTTGTGAGAACATTGCAAATAAGCCTACAATACTGCTTCCTAAATCAGCCAGAATTGTCAGCACTGATTAGTCATTTCTCAGCGTATGCGCAAGACGACGGGACTCCATCCCACGCGCATTGAGTGCTGTCACCGCACGGTTTTGGCTGTTTCAGCTTATTCCATGCACACTCAATGCATTAGTCTGGGGCTCTCTGCTGTGAGCCCGCGCGGAGCTTGCGGCTAATTTTGTGTGTCAACTGCTAAATATTTTATGGTTTTAACATTACTTAAATAAGTCTAAACTCTTCTTAACCTAATTTAAGATAAATAAATATTAATTAAAAATTAATTTTTGTAATTGGGAGGGCTGCGCCCCAGAGCCCTTTTGGACAAACCGCCACTGGTTATATCATTGAATTACCCTTTAAAAACTGCAGTCAAGGTTGACAATTAGTCTATATTTTCGGTTTATATTCCAAGATGGATATTTAATTTAGTAAGGAATGAGGAAACAGAATCATGAGTATGAAAGACTTTCCTCTTTCTAATAATGTGATTGTAACACAAAAGTAAAACTGTGCAATTACAAATAAATAAAAATCCCTATGAGTAATATTACGAACTACATGAATAGCTTGTACAATTTCTTTTTTAAAAACACCATACTCAATTTCTTTTCAAATTTTTTATTGAGAAATTTCGTTACAAAATGGTAAAACAAAATCACTCTTTAGTTATAAATTATACATTCAGCATTAATGTTTGTCTTTATTCTCCTTGAATTATATGCTAGAATATTTTCTTTTCACAAACCAAACATTACGTCTTAGGATTTCATACCATAGACGTAATCATAAATTCTGAAAATAACCATTTTTAATACCTCAACGTAAATCAATAGTTTCAAGATCCCATTTCATTCACAAAAACAGCCAAGCAGTAATGAGTGAGGCCAAAATGAGAGTCGGTCAAAGTAAGCTAGGCAAATATTTATGTTTACCGCAAACAATTTACAATTTAACTCTCAAAAACCCACTGAGTGTATATTTAAGAAAACTTTTAATAAAGCTTAAAGTTTTCTTTATATCCAACTACAAGATTTTTAAATTTGAATGTTCAAAACAGATTCATGACTTTTCTATTCTTTCAAAGTTATGTTCAAGTTTTTTTTAGTAAAATCAGCCCTATCTTGTCCTTCCATTTTATTTCTAGTGATTCTTTTTTGATCATTTTCCTAGAAACATAGGAAACTTTCTTCTTATCAGTTTCTGCTTTTCCTGGAGAAACCATCTTCCAGGAAATCAGAAAAGCCACAATTCCACCTATAACACCTGATAAACAGTATGCAGTCAAGACGTGAGTCTGAGAATTTACTTACTTCTTTGTACAAGCTTCCAGCATCAGGCGATGCTGACGACTCGATGTCCGTGGTATACTGCTGCGGCCAATGCCCAATATTTCTTTGTTCTCATTATGACCCTCATCGGATCTCCGATATCTCCCAGCGTCCTCCGCAAGGATTCTCTTGCCGGGTTAATGGATCCACACGTCAACAATATGTGCTCTAATGTCTCCTCCTCTCCACTGTCACAAATAGCACAGTGACTCGACTCGACCAGGTTGAATCGTCTCAGGTACGAATTGCATATTATATGCCCCATTCTGGCCCTTGCAGTGAAGGTTGAGGACTAGTCTACTGACTCCGCGATACCAGTCTGGGGGAGCTGGTGTGTCTTGGACGCGGAAAAGGCTTCTGCCAGTAGTCCCCCCTTGTGGTCCACTCCATTGTTATAAGCTCAACTATGTCCCACCTGCATTTAGTCATCGAGTACCTTACCGGCTGCACTGGTCCCATCCCGGAACCGGCTCTTGCGATCCAATCCACTCTTTCATTTCCTCGAATCCCACAGTGAGAGGGAATCCACTGGAGGACGATGCACTTGCCCTCTTTAATGAGTTGACGTAACAGAGCTTTAGTTTCCCTAGTGCGAAAGTAGTATGGTCCTGGTTCATCAGCCTCGATGGCCTGCACCGCCGATTTGGAGTCTGTTAGTATACAAACTTTATCCATTTTTTGACCCCTACAGCTCATTAGGGCCGCATTTATAGCCAGGATCTCTACATCCATACTAGAAGCCAAACCCGCCGGTACATGGTACTCCTCTCCCGTTTCCTCATTATAATAGCCCGCACCCGCCCTGGCCTCATCCAGATCCACCGACCCATCCGTATAAATCCTTGTCCAGTCCTCATATCTCTCCTGTATCATTTCCAGGGCCTCAATCCTTAGGCTGTCCTGATCCTCCACACCTCTCTTATTTTTGCCAGATCGTAACACAGTATGTGCTGAGAAGTCGCATCGCTCCCATGGCGGCACGTCCAATTAGATTAGTCTGAGAATTTAAATACTGAAATGTTCTTCCTAGTGCTTACATATAGTTGCCTTACTGGTCTTTTATTTTTGTTGTAAAAGTGTTGTCCCTAAATAAACAATTTTGAATATTTTGAGATTTGGGAACACTAAAGAATTTTAAAAATTGTATGAATCAACAAAGAAGTATTTTACAGAATGAACAAAAAAAAAAGAATATTACAGATTGTTTAAATGAGGAAGTTGAAACTATTAGGCCACATTTCATATATAGAATTGTAACCTAATATGAATAATAATTCAGGGGAAATGCAGTTTGGGTAAAAAGAAAGACATGGTTGAGAAACCTCAAAAAGTGGTTCAGATGCAATTCCACTTAACTCCCCCAACAGGTAATTCGTAATTTTCAATTACAATGATGATTGCTAATCTCTATGATAAAGATAGTACATAAAGAATAAGAAGAGCAATAATGCAATGATTACAACCTAGATAATATAGAATATATCTAGCAAGATAATCAAGAGCACATGCGGTGTGCCATTCCTTTGCTCAAATTCAGAATTATATTGAATAGACAATCTAACAATAACCATTATGATTATTACAATGTGTTTTGTTTCAATACTTCATTTTAATTTACTGCTGCTGTTACTGTCCTGACAGTTTTAAGACCAAATATATTGAGCTATTGCACCGAATGTCAACACGCCTAAGATCCTGAGTCATAATATAAAACGTTGGCATATATAAAAACTATTCATTCAAGTGTCCCGTCTCAAGCTTTTAGTCATATGTGATTGGATATATTAGTAACAAATAGTTTCAAACCAACTACTGAGACTGTTTCACTTCAGGTTATACACATAGAACTGAATATTGAACACATTCTTGATTTGAACGTAAAAGATCACTTGATTTCTTCATTAATATAATTTTCATGTCAAAATTAGCAAGCAACATTCTCTCGACTATAAAAAGAACTACTTAAATATTGCTCACAGAGTATAAATTGACTACTATTTTTTTTACTCAGATATTCATATGAATTAATGCACTACATAAGCCTGACCAAAAACTTTTGTCAATGTCATATACAGACCTAAAACAATTAAAAACATATAGAAATGTCTTTAATTATTAAAGATGTATTTTATTCATTGTTTTAGGTTCTATAAGTTTTTAATGTTTGTGTTTGATTAACAACACTCAAAAGACATCATCAGTGAACGTAAATGATAAGTAATATAAATTCAATTCTGCTGAAAATGGAAATTTATTACAGTAATATTCAGAAATTTTATTATGTTTTAGAAAATTCATTTCCTCAGTTGTAACAATTTTGTATCTAATCACAGACAATTTTTTGTTGTTCCCACACAAATCTTTAGTATAAATAATTAGCTTGGGAAAACTAGGAGGTTCTAAATTCTATTGGATTTTTCTTTATGTAGTGGTTTTTAGTTCATTATGTATAAAAGTTACCAACCCCGTTCCTAAAAAAAAAAACATTATAATCAGACATATTTTCTTTTTAAATATATTATTTTTTAGTTTTTATCTGTATTTTGCTAATGATCTGTTGTGGCATGAATTTATTGTTTATAATATTTATGAATGTTTCGGATTTTGCTTTTTATTCTTCAACCCATTTTAATGTTGTGTGTTTTAAATATTTATTTGTTTGAAATATTTTTAAATGAATATAGTTTAAATATCTTTTAAATGAAAATCAACATTTTCTGTACATATAAGCATGTAAATTTTTAAAATATTACATTACAAAACAGTTTTAAACAAAAAGTTGTAACTAAGTTAGTTTAAACATTTCAAGACCCAGCTGAACACATTCGTCTTTTTTCTCCCCCTCTTTTCAATACCACTTATTTATTTATTTATTTAAAATATTAATTTTATTTTTTACATAATTGCCTTCTTAATTTGCTTAATGTATTTCTTTGTCACATTGAATGTTGATTTATTTGAACCATTATGTTTGCTTATTTGTAATTTTACCACCATCCTTTTCCAAATTTTTCGTTTCATTCCTTTTGCTCACCACTTTCCACCTAGAAGGAAAAGCACGATGCCAAAGTACGACCCTCCAAATGTGGCCAAGCCAATGCAGAAGAAGTATGCTGGGAAAGCTGCAAATCCTGAAGAAGCTGCTTTGGAGAGTGCAAACAAAATTCTAACTTTTGGCATGATGCCTTCTTATAGGTAAGAAGTGTTTATGTACTTTACGTAATTAAGTTTTCAAAATGATTTACTATAAAAGTAAAATAATTTTAAAGCAGTTAAATATTTTATTGAATGAAAACATAATTAGTGGAGTAAAAAAAATTATAGAATATCAGAAGAATTGACCAAATATGTATTGGGAAAAATAGGGATTTACGAATATATAGTCTAAGAAATTATCTATATTTTTGTCTTTCGTAACATTTGACTTGAATTATCGTTTTCAATATTGAAATTGATGCTGGCAAACATCAGAGTTTGAAATTGAAACATTGTTTTAATTGACTCAAATAAGTTTTACTCTTAAAAATTGCTAAAGTTTTAAATGGCCTATTGTTTTGCAAAGTTGATTTGTTTTATTCCTGGTTTTTCTTAATTATTTACAAATTAAATATTAGTTATTTTCATTTGTTTTTAAAAGTAAAATAATTTGAAAAGTCAATACAACTGTAGTCAAAGGCAGATGTAGAATTTTTTAGGAGGGGTGCAAGATACAAATTTTCCCAGTATGGAAAAATGTAATGATATTTTTTACTTACAAAATATTAAAGTGTGGTAACTTAATTTAAGCAAATTTTTATTATTTAACAAACTATAAATAATTATTTGGTTATAGTTTTGAATCTACCTTTCATACTGCTAAGCTAACCATGCTATTTACATTTGTTCAGCTATACACTATAATATTGTTAAAAAGTTTTCATTAACATTTTTTAATAACAAAAAATTATAAGTACAGTAAAATTTCACTACAACAGACTAATAGGGGCTGAGGATTGTCCTTTTAATGAAAATCCATGTTAATATATATACATATTTTTTTAAATGGAGAAAACTTCAAAGATTATTTAAAAAAACATATTAAAACATGTGTAAGTTTTATTTACAGTGACCAAAAATCAGTCGACATATTTACTACTACTATAAAGTACAATTCAATGGCATTGCTAAACATTTTTTTTTACTTCAGGAAGGAAGTTTTCATATTGATATTTAAAGCATTTTGAGGGTAGTTTATAAAAAAGAAGTCATGATTCAAGTCAGAGACCTTTTGGTTAGTGCAGAGTGTATACTTATTTACTAAACATTTTTTCACCAATTAATAAGTCATTATTATAAATATAACTGACAAATCTAAAATATGTACAGCGTTTTGTAACATTTTAAGGTGAATACCACATAAAAGAAGCTACAAATGACTGTGGTAACAGAAGTATAACTATCATGCCGGTGCAATGACAGTTTACATGGTTGCCAGATGGTGTGATCTATCTCGCTAACATAGTTCATTATAAGCAGTATCCTGTCTAATAGGGTCTGTCACAATGATATGTTTTGTACCACTAAAAATAGTTGAAAGTTATAAAAATATTATTTTTCATCATTCAATCTCAGTGTTTTTCAACAGAATTAGCATTATTATCTGGTAGCATCTGAGTTAGGCAGTTACTGTTCTTCAGCTTCTTTCCTCAAATGTTGTCGTCACAACATTTAAATAGCACACTTCAAGTAGTCCACATGAGGTTAATTTGCAGATTTCTGATTTTAAAACCATTTTAGTAACTTCTTTTTGGAAATAAATTTTAAATAACGTTTATTTGCGTTAATTATTTACTACAGCAAATTTTCTGTTTCTTCTTATTTACATTGCTTAAAGATTTAGAGATGTTTTTTTTCAAAATTAACACTATAAAAATTGTACATAAGATTTATTATAAATGTTATTTTAATACTAGAATTATGTATCTTTTAGTGCCCATCTTCTAGCTGTGAAGTTATATATTAGCATTTAATGTGGCTACAATGAGTTAACTGCTTTGAAATATTTTTTTATAGATTGTAGCATTAAATCTACATAAATCAACCGTGGTGTGATGTTTAATTTAAATAAATAAAACCTCTATACCCCAAATAACTTTTTAATTTATTTAAAACCTTACATATAGGTGGATTTCTCACACTATAGAGAACATTAAAGTTGTTTTTGTTGAAGAATATGTTGCATGAATTTTAGAAAATTTTTATTAGGAAGAAATTTATTTCTTGTTGCTTATTTTGTTGTTTTCCAAAAAAAGCCAAGCACTGAGAGAAAGGAACTTCTATTACTGGCAGATTTTTTTTAGACACCTCAGCATCAATCGTTTTCTTTTACTTTATTCAAAAGTCGATTAATTACAACCAGATAAAATACAACAATATTAGTCATTGGCCGCCTAGTAAATTATCCAACTTCTTTCAACAATTTCACCATTGCTCAACAATTTTGAATAACATGAAGACAAAATTCTCTGCCTACCTTTATTAATACAAAATTCAAATGCTCTAATTTATTGAGAACATCTCTTAATTAGTATTTGCCAAAGCTTATAAGACATATGGGAAGCATTCGTAATGCAGGATCGAAGGTATTTTATTCACTACATCCTGTACTTCCCTGACACTACAAACCTGATCCTAATCCATTTCAAGTACTGGTAGTGTTATTTCTTGACTCTCTCCAGGAAGTGATTGAAATGGTTCAGATGAACTCCTATCCACAATTGTGGACAAAATTTGTGTAGTTGTATATGTAGATGTAGATGGTTCATCAGTTGTAAATTGTCGTACAAAAAAATCCTGCATAGCAAGTCTCAACTCCTTTTCAATTTCGTCATTCTTTATACTTTTCTTTTTATGTTGGCATTCAGATGACATTTTTTCCTTTTACGTTCATAGTTATTTGATATCACTATATTATAGTGAAAAATAATAATCTTACTGTCATTTACATTAGAAAAGATAGTGATAGTTATCAAGTTGTCTACAAGTCCATGAATTATTACCCAAGACTTGTTACACTTTCTTAATTTCAAGGCAGATCAAATCTTATTTTGTTATATGAAAGGCAGATCAAAACTTTTGTAAGAATGAACTATTGAACAATTCCTGTAAAACAAATCGTGTTTTTACAGCTGGCACAACATTTTATAAATTGCAGCAGAGCAAATTTCAGTTATATAAATTATTATTAATCACTTAAACAATAGTTTATGACCATCCGAACTTTGAATTTAGTAAATTTGTTAAAACTTACTAAATTTGTTGAAACAAATTTACTAAATTCAAAGTACGGATGGTCGTAAACTATTGTTTAAGTGATTAATAAGATTCACCGAACGTAATCGACTATAAAATTCAAGAAATTATTATTGTTTGAATGAAACCATTCACTTGTGCCAAACATAAGGTATATTGTGTTCGATAAATAAGTCTGACACACACATAGGACCAATCAACGTGGCCTGGAATGACTCATGCATACTACTAATTCAGATACTGTACAGCTTACAGGCTAACTAGAAACGTGAATTTGTCCTTTCTTCTTAAAATTGGAAGTAAAAAACTTCTTTAAAGTAAACCCTTCTTTATTTCTTTTAGTCTCACTTTCTACTTCTTATTTTTAATTACAATAAAAGAACTAACAAAACTAAGAACGAAAAACTAAGAATGAATTATTGGAATAACTATTCCAAAAACAAATAGCGTTTTTACCTTTGTCTCTTTTCAATACAACTATGTAGGCATAAAAAACTCCAATGTAAAAATGCCAAGCTTTTTTGTGATCACCAAACAATAAGAACATAAACTCACTCAGAAATAGGGCTACACTGAGCATAGCATACGTTGAGCAGGTGGTGTAGTGAACTCTGCTTGTCACACAGTTGTTTTCACTAGAAGTTGGAAATTTATGTTTTTAGGTGTTTTGAGAAGGAAGGTGGTCATCATACTCTTGATTTATGCTCATTACTCGCCAAATTCCTAGTTTGAGATTGTATTATACAATAGGCTACTATTTGTGATTTATATTGTTTTTAATACATACAAATGAATAAATAAATTTACCTTACTTAACTAATTTCAGCCGGCAAGATTCGCAAAGAGTGGCCTATCGACCTGTGAATCATATGTCTGGAGGTGTACCATCACGATATCCGTAAGAAAAATAATTGAGCTTAGTAATAAAAACTTTAGCATTTGTGTCATATATTTGATTTTTCAAATTCTTCAAAAATTATATTTGATTTTTCAATATTTGATTTCTTTGACTCGATATTCTACCGGTTTATCATTTATTCAATATTTATTTCGTTTGTTCAAATAACAATGGATTTGATTTTTCAGTTGTATTCTCAGTGCTCCATATTCTAAAAGTATAAAAGCTTCCAACTAAGCAACACTCATTTATGGTGGCATAATTGTAAGAGCTATTTTGAAATAATTATAATTTGTTTATATTTTTAAAGTCTTAACCACTTACTATATCAAATTAAAGATATATCATATTGTAAGAATGTTTTCACCAATTTTTTATAAATGTTGGTTCTCACAATCATTAACTATAAACATATTGTATTTATTCATGCTTAAAATAATAAAAGTTATATGCTGAATGTAAGAGAGTATTTAAATAAATAATCTTTTTAATAATTATAAGTCAAGAAGAAGAGAAAAGTATTTATAAGTAATAACAAGTTTAAAAATTATTTTCAGTTAAAGAAATGCCAAGAAGATTAAATTTTGCAAGTTTTTCAATAGTAAAAACTATCTAAAAACAATTTATAACAATTTTAAAATTATTTTTTAAAGAACTGGTTTATATTCTTTGTAACTAATCTGTTAACTGTTAAAACAAAATTGTATTAAAAAACAAAACCCATATATTCATTATGATTTAACTTAATAGCAACTTTATTCATATTATAAAACACTTGTACTATCTTTTGTTAGTTTTAGATACTTATTTTTGGTAAGTCTTACAATTGAATTGTAAATACTAATGTGTTCATAAATTGTTTGTAGGGATCATAAAATGCAACAAATGAAACGTCATGGAGTTGGCTCAGGAAGTGAAGATGATCCCATGCATTCAGGTAGAATCGTACTGCTAGATGCTGCTATATACAGTAGACTGTTGATATTGTCTTTAAATAATGTGGAAATGTATTGATAAAGATATTATTTTGCATAAGGGGAAAATTTTCCATAATTAGCTGTTGAATATACAGTAAATATATAAAAAAAAAATTAATAAAGCATATATTTTTAACCTTCGAGAGGGTGCATAGAGTTTCAAACGGGAGAGGGCGCTTGCAAATACCCTTTAACATGTAAATAGTTTACGATTTTATATTTATGTGACTTCACAATTAAATACTATATAAATGCTTTGTAATTAATTTTAGACATCATTATTGTACAATTTTAATTTTCTAAAAGACATACTTCTAAAAATATTTTGAATTGTTAAAACGTGCAAGCAATATATACTAGACCACTGTTTTCATAACAGGAGAGGTGTGTCGCAGGTTATTTTTCTGTAATTAAGTAATTCAACGTCTAACCATAAAACCCGCAGGGGGGTGCGGACTAGCCGCACCTACGAGGGATTTGGCGTCCCTCGCGGTACCCTAGCCTAACACTACACCACTCACAAAAACATACACACACACATACACACACCAACACAATCTATACACATTTCAACACTTACATCTTCGCTTAGGGATTTTTGACTGGTCAGAACCGTTGCGCGTTGGGAGTGCTGAAAAGTCCAGAGCGTGACAAACTCTGGTCTGGGACGCTGATGTGAGCTTGCTCTGCCGAAGACGTAAGCGCGGTTTCTGGTCTACCAGCCGCTTCGGTCCTTGGTCAGGGAGTGTCCGCGGTGCATGGGTGTCGGAGCCTGTGCACAGTATTACGAGTCCTCGACTGATGCCCATCCAGTCGAGCTAAGGAGAAAAGCTATAGGCCTCAGAGTTCTGAGGGTTGGAAATGATCTTAATGTGATCCAAGGGTGTACCCGTTCCTATAGTCTCGCCCGTAACGCTTGACACGATGGCTGGCAAAAAATATTTATGGATTCAAAAACCCCGTCAAATACGACTAGTTTAAAGAGAACACGCCAGGATTCTCCTGACGATCATATTGAAAAGGATTTGAGTAAAAAGTTGATGGTGGCAACGTCGCAGACATTGCCATCAGCAAAATATTTAGTTGTTTCTAGTGCCGAAGAAGGGAAAGATCTTTCAAAAGTTTCTCCTTTCCTAATTAACAAGGCTATTACTGCGTGTGCTGGAGGCCCAGTAGCCTCTATTAAGAAACTTCGAAACGGAACATTGTTAGTTGCGACTTCCACCGACAGACAAACCCGCTCTCTATCAAAAATGACCTCCTTCTTTGACCAGGTCATGGTATCTGTGGCTCCCCACAGATCCTTGAATTACTCAAAGGGGGTCATCACATGTAGGGATTTAATGCACCTTCCAATCGATGAAATAAAGTCCGAACTGTCTTCTCAGTTAGTTACGGACGTTATTCCTATAATGAAAATGGACAAAGGAGAAAAGGTAGCAACAGCGTCTTTTATCGTGACATTTGGAAAGCCGGAAATACCCGAATACTTGCATGCAGGTTACCAAAGGCTCTCAGTGAGACCATACGTGGCTAACCCTAGGCGCTGCTTCAAGTGCCAGCGATTTGGGCATATCAGCTCTACGTGTTCGAAGCAGAACGTATGCGGTATATGTAGCGTCGAAGGCCATGATGATAAGGATTGTGTTAATTCTCCGAAATGCGCCAACTGTGGTGGTGACCACCCAGCGCGATCCTACAACTGTCCCACGTTCAAGGAAGAGAAAGCTATCCTAGGCATCATGGCGAAAGACAAGCTGTCGTTTCCAGAGGCCAAAAAACTCTATCGTTCCACTCAGCCAAAGACAGACAGTAAGACTTATGCCGCTACTCTGACCGCTTCCAAATCGTCCTGTAACAACTGTGCCGAGCTGTCGAAAAAAATTGAAGTTCTAACTGAACAAGTTTCTCGCCTTTTGTCCATAGTCACGAATGGTCCTCCTACTTTGAACTTAGTACAACCTGCAGCGACGGATAGTGATTTACCTCTTGTACCAATCCCTTCCACTGGGGGGATTGGAGCACGAAATAAATCACTAAGTGAGCCTTGTGTTTCGGTGCAGAAGAAATTATCAACGGGTAGTAAACCATCTGTGCAGAAGACGTTGGAAAAATCCAAACCACGTAGACCGGAGTTACGACAGACCACATCGTCACAGTCGTTACCGGGTATTAAGAAAAATGCAAACAAAGGAGGGAATGTGAAAACTACCCCTCCTAAACCCAAAACTTCCTCAGATTCCATCCCTGAACGGGTGGATATGGAATCTGAGAAATGTAAGCCTGAGACGTCCCAAAACGTCCCAGGCAAGAAAGGAGAGAGCACCAATGGGTGTCAAATAAACCCTTTGCTAAGCTAATAAATGTCTTTGCTTTGGAAGTCAGTGATACAATGGAACGTCAACGGTGTTAGGAGTCACATAGAAGAACTTAAAGTACTCGTGCGAGATGTGTACCCAATGTTTGTATGTCTACAGGAGACACATCTCCACGAATCGCATAATTTCCATTTAAGGGAGTATTCAGTTTTTAGATCGGACTTCGTTACAGAAGATCGAGCTAGAGGTGGCGTAGCCATCCTAGCCCGTGACTGTATCGATGCTGTTTCTCTAAACTTAATAACTCCTTTACAAGCAGTAGCCGTTCAAACAGCTGTCCCGTATAAAATCACTGTGTGTTGTGTCTACTTGCCACCACAAGAAAACCTGCATCACAGTGATTTAGTGAATTTAATAAGCCAGTTACCAACTCCGTTCTTATTGGTAGGGGATTTTAATGCCCACCATTCGTCTTGGGGATCTCCGACTAGGAACTCTCGAGGTGATATTGTTGAAAGTGTAAGAACGGAACTAGACTTATGTCTGCTAAATGACGGTTCTCCTACTCATTTAGCAGCATCTACTGGTGGATGGACAGCTGTTGATCTATCGATTTGCAGCCCTCAATTAGCTACTAGATGCACATGGTCGGTACTCAATGATTTGTATGGAAGCGACCATGTGCCTATTAAGATCAGTTTATGTGACTCCCAAACCTGTTATGTTCGAAATTCCAGTTGGATTTTGCGAAAAGCCAACTGGGACTCCTACTCGAATTACCTTGTATCACTTGAAATGGATTATTTGACACCCATTGATGAAAATATAGAAAATTTTACAAAAGCAATTTTAAATGCCGCTGAAAAGACCATTCCGAAAACCTCTGCGCATCCACGCCGACCGCCTGTGCCGTGGTGGAACGATGAATGCACAGAAATCCTCCGTTTACGACGAAGAGCTCTTAGGAGATTTAAACGACACCCAACGAATGGAAACCTTCAGGAATATAAAATACTCCGTGCGAAAGCACGGAGGATATTTAGGCTGAGTAGAAAGAACTCTTGGGAACAGTACATTAGCACAATTAGACGAACAACTCCGTCTTCCACAGTGTGGAGGAAACTAAGATCAGTTTGTGGTACTTTCACTCCGTTGCCAGCCATTGCGCTGAAGCAACCGGATGGAAGAATAATCTCAAACGGTGATGATATTGCTAATGTACTTGGTAAATCCTTTTCTAACTTTTCTGCTACTACAGCCTACAATAGATTATTCCAGATTTATAAACTGAAGGAAGAAGCAATACCGTTTACTGTTGGGTCGTCTGGGGACTCTCCTTTAAACACTGCTTTCTCTATAGGGGAATTGGAGTCAGCTCTTGCGTCAACAAAGGATTCTGCACCAGGTCCTGATTCCATTGTGTACTCCATGCTAAAACATCTACCATCATCGGCGAAACTTGTCCTCCTTCGAGTATACAATCGTTTATTCGAGGAGCGCTCTTTCCCCGATGCATGGTTAGAATCGACTGTAATTCCTCTTTTGAAGCCAGGTAAAGACAAAACCAATCCCAGTAGTTATAGACCTATATCCCTTACAAGCGTCTTATGCAAACTACTGGAGAAGATGGTCAACCGCCGTCTTGTCTGGTACCTAGAAACCAATGACCTTATTTGCAACGAACAGTGTGGTTTCAGGCAAGGACGATCATCCGTTGACCAATTGGTTTTGTTAGAATCAGCTATTCAAGATGCCTTTCTCTTGCGTCAAACGCTCGTTGCGGTTTTCTTTGACCTTGAAAAGGCATATGATATGGCATGGAAAAGAGGAATTCTGAACACTCTGAAATCATGGAGTATACAAGGGAATATCCTAGCATTCATCGCTAACTTTCTTTCAAACAGATCTTTCCGCGTTCGACTTGGAGGCACGTATTCAAACAGCTATACACAAGAGAATGGTGTACCGCAGGGCAGCGTGCTGAGCGTCACGCTGTTTGCCGTTGCAATAAATAGTATCACCAGTAATATACGATCTCCGGTACACTGTTCCCTTTTTGTGGATGACTTTTGTATATATGTGCCTGCTCGTAGTATGGCAACTGCGGAAAGATCTTTGCAGTTAGCAATAAGTAGATTAGAGGAATGGTCAAGAACTACTGGTTTTAAATTCTCTGCTTCGAAGACCCAGTGTGTAGCATTTAGTCGTCGTAGGCAACACCAGGAGCCGATCCTTTATCTTGACGGGGTTCAGCTTCAAACCACGGATAGTGTTCGATTTTTGGGTCTTTTATTTGATAAAAGACTCTCATGGGGTCCACATGTTCGTGATTTGAAGGTGAGATGCAATAAGAAATTGGATATGTTAAGAGTCCTTAGTGGTACGAATTGGGGAGCAGACAGAACTAGTATGCTTCGATTTTATCGCGCGGTCGTTAGATCGCGCATTGATTATGGCTGTCAAGCCTATTCATCCGCACGACTTACAGTTCTGAAAACTCTCGATGCTGTCCACCACTCTGGACTTAGACTGGCTACTGGTGCATTTAGAACTAGCCCAATCCCTAGTCTTCTTGTCGAGGCTGGGGAACCCGCTCTTTCAAGACGACGTCAGATGCTACAAATATCTTACGTTTCTGTTCTTCGAAGCAAACCCAACCACCCGGCATTTGAAATAGTTTTTAATAATAAGCTAAATCAAGTGTACAATGCACGTCAACGTTCGACCGCTCCATTTGGCATACGAACTTTAAGAATATTGGATGACCTTGAGTTGCAACTTCCAACTATGTTTGAACGACAAATGTGCTATCTACCTCCATGGATAATAAAAACGCCGCACTTCAATTTCTCATTGTCCAGTTATATAAAACACGATACTCCTGTTGTGGTCTACCACCAGGAATTTTCATCCATTTATAAATCTCACCAACACAGTGAAATTATTTTCACTGATGGATCTAAACTGGACAATGGCGTTGGGTGTGCGTTTTATACATCTGGTTGTACCTACACGTACGGATTGCCCTCAGCTTGCAGTGTTTTCACGGCAGAACTATTTGCTATTTTTAAAGCTTTGACCGTCATTCAATCTCGATCTTCGCATTATCTTTTGTGTTCGGATTCCAAAAGTGCTCTTCAGGCTCTTCAGGATGTTTTCTCTAGCAACCCTTTAGTTGGGGACATTTTGTGTGCTGTACACAGGCTTCAATTGAGGGGTGTTGGGGTAACTTTCTGTTGGGTTCCTGGACATTGCGGAATACTTGGAAACACAAAAGCGGATGAAGCGGCGAAGAAAGCTACAAGTTTGGTGGCTCTTACTCAACTGGTTATGGCATCTGATTATGTGTGTTTCGCGAAACAATTATTGCTCACTGCTTGGAATGACGAGTGGCATACCGTGATTCATAATAAGCTGAGGGAAATTAAAGATACCGTCCGTCCATGGAGGTCTTCAATTCGTTCAAAACGTAGGGAGGAAGTGGTGGTTACACGCCTTCGCGTTGGCCACTCTTTTGCAACTCATGGATATTTGATGCGTCGTGAAGATCCACCAATATGCCAATACTGCGGGGGTATCTTCACAATAAAACATATTTTGGTAGATTGTGTTAGTGTAGGTAATGTTCGTGCCCTATTTAATTTAAAAGGGAGTTTAAAGGTGGTGCTAAGGGACGATGCCTCGGCCATTGACCGAGTCATCGCTTTCTTGCACCACTTGAAAATATTTTTTAAAATTTAATACATAAATATATATATTTTTTTAATTTTATTTATACATATAATTCTCTGTGTTTCTTTTATTTATTTTAATTAAATTTATTTTCTGTTCTTGTTATTGTTATTGAGATTTATTTATTGCTAAATTGTTACCTATTATTGTTTTACATATTATTTATTTACTGTTATATTGTTGTTTGTTGTTATTTTGTTATTTAGTTTTTAAGAATTTTCTCATTGTTATATTGTTGTTTTTTGTTTTTTATTGTTGGGGTTTTTTGTTTTGAAATTTTTTGTTGTATTTATTTATTTGTTTATTTATTAATTTATTTGATTTAATTGAAAACATTGCGTTCCGTGTTAGATTTTGTTTGGCGATGATAACCACAATTGGTTTTTCGCCAGGGAGAAAAAAAAAAAAAAAAAAAAAAAAAAAAAAAAAAAAAATCTAACCATAAAAAATATTTTATCGTTATTATAGGCTCTACACATAAGAATATGATATTAATTATAATATTTAGTGAAAATAGGGCATATTTTTATTCAAATATATAACACTAAACATTGGTGGCTGAAAAAAATATTGGCTTTATAACACAAGAGGTTCTAGCAGAATCTTACAGTCTTTGTTGAAAAAATAATCCATAATTGTTCATTTCTAAGCTTACTATTCACCATTAGTGTAGCGTGAACATGACCAACTCTCATGAGAACTGTGTTTCTTTTTGCTGTTCTCCCTTGCCTTTGGGGTTCAGCATACCACAGCATGTTTACCACATCATACCACAGCAGAAAAAAAAGGGTTCTTTTCTATTGTAAACCTTCTCTGTAACAGCTTCCTAGTGGATTTTTAGCTGGAATTTCTCTATAACGTCAAAATCTGACAATAATTTCAGCAAATTGGTCATTTTCAGACTCACCTATTATGTCTTCATTTGTTTCATTTACAATTTCATTGACTTCCTCATCAGATCCGTCATTAGGCAAAAAGACTCGTTGTCATCAGAACCATCAAAGAGCTGTCTAACAAAATTTCTGGTAGAAAGTATTTATTGATTTTCTTCTTTTTCGACACCACATAAGATTTTACGAATTCTTTCCTCTTCAAATGGAACAACAGTAAAATGTGAAACTTAGATACTAAAAAGACACACAACACTAAAATAATAATAACAATAAAAACAGTAATAATTTAATTCCACAAAGTGTTTTGTACTGTAAATAATTGCAGGAGGAACTCCGCACAAATAACTTACACAAAAGGGCATTTACAGATGAAACCTCCACAATCTGACTGCTTGTGACAAATATTAAATTCACACTAAAACTATGAAAAAAAATGAACAAAAATAGGTTGGAGCGTTTCCTAGAACGCAGGTTGTGGAGTAACGAATCAGAAATAAACTTCTGACAGCCAGAAAGACATTTTATTAACAAATAATGATACATGCGGAGAAAAACTCTGCATGTGCCCTCTCGATGGTTAAGCACATATCTAATATCAATTGCTATAAAGAAATAAGTGTTTTCAAAATATTATAAACTAATCATTTGAAATTTGATTCCACACCATTAAACATCATAATAATCTAACTGCTGTCATCCAGTTTTATGCTTCAAGTGGAGACAAAAATATGAGATCAGATTTTATATGCACCTAAATGCAGTTCTATGATCTACTAAAAGCAAATACATTGCAAAAGTAGTATGGAGCTCTAATTCTGAGGGTTGGAAAAAAAGGATATGTAGTTGGATTGGATCTAGACTTTACTACTTGTATATTTTGTAGAATTTGCTGCTAAATTGAAGATTTAGTTTAAGAACTCAATACAAATGAAGAGACGTAATAAATGTATATCCTCTGCAAATATCAATAACATTGTTAGGAACCATAATGATAACAAGTATATGTAGGAATGCTATAAAGTCTGCAAAAACATGCTGTAGAGCTCATGTAAATTCAAATCTTGAACCATTTCTAATGGTCATACAAACCAAGAGAAAAAATCAAAAAACAGAACCAAATCTACTGAACACTAAAATATTGAGACTACAAATTATTTCTAACCTTAACAAAACCATGAAGAAGATATAGCAGCAAAAATATATTCAGTGTCTAGTGGGTAACATACAGAAATCATTTACAGAAGCTAACAAAAAAATATGAAATAAACAGGTACAATGTAGTAACAGAAATATATCAATGCTAAAATCTTACGTTAATTGAGGAAAGGATGTGTACAAGAGTAAAATTGGAATAATGTACTGGAAAATAAAGAATTATTGAATTAATCTGTTAAGAGAAATTAGATAACAGTAATCTAAATACTATGATAGTTCTAGCATAAAAAAGAAGGTCAAAGATTTAACCAGTGAAGAAACGTACACCTGTTATTATCTTGTAAATGAGCAAGTATTAATATGTGACGCTTGTCTATAGTAGCTAATATAGACAAATCTTCATACATTAATATATGCAGTCATGGATTCCTATGGCACGGAGAGCCAGTTACATCAGACTGTTCGTTGAAAGGCGCAACCCGAAACTGGAGCCATAATAATTTTTTTATTTGCATTTTCAATTGGCTAATTTTAAATTTGGGCTGCATTTTAATAACAATTTAAATTAATAATAATTTGGGGTGGTATTTTGGAGATTTGCATTGTACTTAGGAAATGCACCATACTATACTAAACACAGGGTCATCGAGAAAGAATCTCCACTTTTAAAATGTTACTACTTTAATTAAAATAGACATATCATGTTGGTTATGGTCTTGAAAGGTGATGAGTGGAAGTTTTTTCACATACCTTAATAAGTTTCTATGTCTACACCATTAATTGCATGACAGAGATCTAAACGATAGTCTATTTCTTGCTAAGTGTGCTGGAGCATGTCTGCCATTACTAGTTCTAAAGTTTGACAAACAATAGATATTTTGATACTCCAAACACAAGATACCCAAATACGCTCAACATTTTTATCCAAAGTTCTTGGTGAGCCAGGTGGTTTCTGTTTCATTACACTTCCAGTGTCTCTAAAAAAGTTATTACCATCATCTGATTGCTTTATGGTTTGGTAAATCCCAACAATTATAAGTTTGTCTAAAATTACATTACATAAGCACATTTGTTTTCAATCCTGCGAACCACAGTATACATTGCACTTTCTCCTGGACGGTCCACATCAAACTTTCTGACCTCAGTAAATAGATTGCAGAGAAGATACCATGCACTATTTATAGCATCAAGGTCTCTTGTAGGCTCAAACCACCTGCTTCACATATAATTCCTGACCTTCACCTTTATTTTAAGACCACAACCAACTCGATATGCCTATTCTAATTAAATTTTCTTCCAAGTGTAAGTTGTGTACAACTTAACAACCTTTAGTTAACAAAAAATCTGGTCGCAAGTAATATCGAAATGTAATAAGTAATTAACAACCAGCTTGTCATGAACAGCAACAAGTTATCGATATCTAATTAAAGTAATACATTTTTTTTAATTTGGGCATTCTTTTTATATGTCTAAATGTATAACTGTAAATCAGTATTACAGTGTGAAAAGGGAATCAAATATATTAACTTTTGGCAAGTATAATAAAATATTCAAAAGATTAACAAACAAAAACTGAATAGGTTGATCAAATACAAATCGTTATATTTTCAAGATATTCCGTATTAAACAATTCTGTATTCATTATAAAATATAGACATAAATTTAATCAACACAACATGCTCCCTAAATCATTAAATTTATTCAATGTAATTAATAATAAACCCATGACCAGTATATTAGTTATTATTTGGTTATAAATCTAGGATTATTATCTTGAGTTTATTGTTATTTATATTAATAGTAAGAAACATGTTAATTAAAAATGTTCAATTAAAAACAAAAGTAAAAAGTATTTAATGGCTTCAACAATTATTATTCAAGATTTTTTTAACTCTGATATTATCTTTACAGTTGTAAAAATAATTTTTCTTACAGTTAAATAAAAGTGGTTGACTTGGAAGTCAGGTAACCTGATTTGCAAGTCAACTGCTTTTATTTAACAATAATATCTGCAAATGTAAATATGATTAATTTTGTTTACAATAATTGTTTAGATACTCTTTGTATTAAATGTGTAACTATTTACATTTAAATCTATTTATTCCTCTTTATGTTTTGTAGGCGAAGAAGAAAGTGTTTCATTCATTGACCTCCCACCTAACAATCTTTCTAAGCTTCCTGAAAAAGGTATTTTGAAAAAGTCGTGTCCTTATGGTGGCGGTGACAGCTGTATGAAAGAAAAGTGGGGAACAGAGGCTGATTCACAATCAGACAACCAAGAAATACTGTCACAATCAGACAATAACCTTGGGCCTGATATCATGGGAGGAGGTCCTATCTCTGAGGTAAGTCAAGGTACAAAATATAAAATCAATATAAACACACCTGTATCTATGATTCACAGCATTGTATTTTATGGTAAGAAATTGTGTTACTAGTAAGTACTTTACGGGTTGGTATTGTTAATATTGTTTACAGTAATTATACAATTTCTAGGAATTCCCAGAAAGTAAAAATACAGTTTAGAAGAGATGTAAGAAAGGTTACTTTTCAATTGGTAATAATGGTAAGTTCATATAAGGCACAGTTTGCCTGACTTTATTACATAAATCACACTGCCCTCGGAGGATTTGATAAAACAAGAAATCATTAATATTGTTTTGAAATAGCATTTAGAACAACTAATTAAGACAAATAATCGTCCACGGGCCATGGACAGTGTGTTCAAATAAATTCTAGAACCAATAACTATAACAGAAGTATTAAATTAGCCTCTTGCCCGCATAGCTGTATTGCATAGCTATATTGCATAGCTGTATTGCATAGCTGTATTGCTGTCGGTCTCTCGTAGTGACAATTAGAACCGTTTGCTCTCAGAGCTATTTGGCGGTAATATACTAGTTTGGCAGTTATATAAAAAGGGCGTTAACAACCTTGGCAGTAATATAAAAAAAACATTACAGATGAAACGGAAACCAGGGGAGGGTGCAATGTGAACCCCCTTGAGTGAGTGAGTGGTCAGGGTGTATCAATTTAGTTCCTGAGATGGTATCATAATGGTTGGGCAGCAGACTACACAAGGGATGGCCGGTCCCCACGCAACTCCCATGATAACCGTATATCCCTTTAAATTCCCTTGTTTACTCTCTCTCTCAACTGTGTTATCCCTACGCCATAACTATCAGAACAATATCCACAAATACCATAGGGGATAACTACAAATACAAACTGCTATATAACTCCTTACTTGCTCTAAGGGAGCCAGGACTACTTCAGAATGACGACTCGTCCGTCGGGTTCATTCTGAATATTAGGGTACTATTCTATTATCTCTCAGGGATCTCTTTCAGGGTGATGACGCGTACGCCAGGTTCATCCTGAATGTAGGAATAATTACAGGAGGAAATGTATGAGAAGGATAGGGACGAATTTCCCTTGGGATAGGAGTTTTTAGCAGGTACTAAGCTCTCTATTTGGGTTTCCTTATGGATAAGGGAGTGAGAGCTAGATAATCCTCATTTGCTAGTTTATCCTTTTATCGCAATAAACATATAAAATATAAATACGTATACCAAAATTCTCATGATAGGAAATTATTTTAAATATCTGGATTGAGATACCGTACCACTTTAAATTATTCATACAGAGAGAGGGTAAACAAGATTACATTATGCTTTATATCATTAAACCTTACTTAAATCGGGGTTAGATACTATCACTACCAAATTCAGGTGATTCTCATTTCTTAATAACAACTCCATTACTGTACCAAATATATAAATATACAAACCAATCAAACCAGTAATTATATAAATAAACGCCAGAACAACAATTTTAACAATGAAAAAATCTATTTCTCTAATGTGTTTCAAAAAAACTTCTAAACATGAAAGTTCTCTGTTGATAAACATGAACGATATTACATTCAATTATATGACATAAACTGCCACAAGAGCCAGCAAAAATGCATAATAATTTAAGACCCAGCTGGCCAATGAATATGCTTATCTATTTACTTTGCTTTCGGCAAGTTAAGGTTTGCTTCCAATCAGACAATGCTTGTTTGAAGAAATATATGCAAGGTATGATTTAAAAATAACTTTCAGTAAATTAAAAGACAAAGTTCTTCAAAAATATTCTTCTTAATTTGTATTTTTTCTTCAAGACATCAGTTGGCTTAGTTACTACAAGAATCAAAACATTCAAGATGTTTTAAGTATTAAATTTAATCTTAATGTTAATGCTATTTTTTAATACTTTATGAAATTTCTTCTTCAAAGTCTTTAATATTCTGCACAATTAGAGTTTTGTCAAAAAATTATGACCATGTGATGCCAAACTAATTATGTTTCAGGTTGAACGCACACTGAAATCTTTAAATGGTTACCACGAAGATATATTAGAAGCCTTAAGAACAGCTGCCTCGCATCGACCATCATCAGCAACAACAGCGAGTTCTAGTAGTGAAGATTTGCTCAGGCGATCCTTGGTTGCAGCTGTTGAGTGTGGTTACAAACGAGCTGCCAGCCAAGATAAACTGTGTGATGGTAGTAAGTATCAGAGAAAGTTAAATATTTACATGAACAATAAAGTGGCGGTAATGTTTGATTTGAGGTTGAAGAAGTTCAAGTATCAGAGAAAGTTTAAATATCTACATGAACAATAGAGTGGTGGTAATGTTTGGTTTGAGGTTGAAGAATTCAAATAAGTATCAGAGAAAGTTTAAATATCTACATGAACAATAAAGTGGCGGTAATGTTTGATTTGAGGTTGAAGAAGTTCAAGTATCAGAGAAAGTTTAAATATCTACATGAACAATAAAGTGGCGGTAATGTTTGATTTGAGGTTGAAGAAGTTCAAGTATCAGAGAAAGTTTAAATATCTACATGAACAATAGAGTGGTGGTAATGTTTGGTTTGAGGTTGAAGAAGTCAAATAAGTATCAGAGAAAGTTTAAATATCGATATGAACAATAGAGTGGTAGTAATGGTGGTTTGAGGTGGAAGACGTTTACTGCAAATACAAATATATTGATCCTTTTGTCATTTCTCCTAGCAGAGAGTTTCAATCTGTTGACAATTTATTGAAAATATGAACAATGAATTTATTTTATTTTTCTTCAAAGAACTGTCATGTTCATTGAACACTTATTACACTATTCATATACCTATATGTTCAAAACCCTTATGAGAGTCATTTTTTTGAAGTGTCGTTTAAAATAAGAAACGTTTTCAATTTAAGTTGTTATGACTTCTACCATCTTTTCTGAGTTAATGAAATAATATTTCATTTTCATTTGCTGGCAAAGAATCGGATTGAAATCAACAAGGTTGAAAAATAAAAATGTAGAGCCAGAGTGGAAATATTTTCAATAATATTATCAGGTACTGTTTCACAATCAAGGAGCAATATACCTGACCATTGTCATGCAGCCTGGGTATTGTCATGTAAAAGTTTGTTTCAACGTTTTTCAAACATTTATTGTATGATTACATCTTATTGCAGGAAAGATCTACTCATACTAGAATCTTGTATATTTATTTTATAAATACTTCCAGAAACTATTTTTTCTCAACTTTCCAGATAGCTGGGTACCACATCATGCACGTACATGTAGAAATATATACATGACTTCATATATATATGACTTCTCTATATAGATGTATATACAAATAGTGTTTTTACATATATGGATTTATCACATTAACGAAACCATCAGCCTAAAAAATTAATCAGGTCATACAAATTATTTCACTTACAATGATATTATCTGCAACCAAATAATGGACTACTTTAGAACACATGAACAGCATCAACAGTTAAACAACATAAAGCATATAGCACAATCCTATTGATACAATACATTGGTTAATAACATATGTTACTGCCTGAAAAATAGCCTCAATAAACCAACGCCAGAGAATCCACTTGACAAACCCCCAATATATATAACACTATCAAACACATCACCCAAAACTCATAAACTAACCAACTTATTTCGTAAATATAATTATGAAATTGCCTACTCAATACACATCACCTCAACAAACAATTTAAACCCAACATCAAAAAGCCATTTACAATTCCACTGATGTATAAAAACTAACTTATAATTCATGCCCTAATTTCTAGCTAGGTCAAACTGGATGGTCATTTTATGTAGGTTACAAAGAACACATAAAATCACTCACAAACAAAAACCCTCAATTAAACTTTCCCGAACTTGTCATATCCACAAACCACAATTACACAAGCGCAACACCAAACCTATAAATTCTACAGAATCTAAATATAACTAGCCAACTCCACACAACCAAAGAGTATGAAATATACAGTCATTTCAAACTATACCCATCACACATACTCAACACATAATTACATTATAATTCACACATAATAACCCTGAAAACTCTTTTACAATTCACCTGATACCCTTGCCCTAACCCACTCCAACACCAACCTAAAACAACCAAGAGATCAGTTACAGTCTAAGTTGATAAAGAATGATATATTTTTCACAACAATTACTATTTAAACAAAAAGTAAGTGCTACTATGTTCAAGAGTTTAAAACTAAACTTAATAAAATTTAAAAAAATTTTGTAATCTCTTGTAATCCCATTTTTAAAACATAAGATAAAAATTTCCTAATTTTTTGTACTAAAATTTAAAATATAAAATTGCTCACTAATATTAGATGTATTAGCAATCTGAATAGAATACACTTTTCAAACAGAAACATGTATACTCGTATTCTTTAAAGAATATAAATAATATTTATTATAAAATATAAAGAGTGTTTGTCCTTGTTTCACATAGTTGTTGCCCTGTTATGGTTTATTATTTATTGATTTCAACATTGTTCTGACTTTGGCTTTTTGTATTCCTCCATTTACACTTTCTATAGAAGCTCTATTTACTTCACAATTTTGTTTTATCTCTGATTCTGTTGTTTTACCTTTGCCCACAAAAGGCAAAATACACAAACAAAATAGAGAAATCACAAGTCAAATAATAAACAAAGATATAAACATTCACAGAATTCACAAAAATCATGATAGTGAGAAATGACAAACTCATATCAAGCAGAAATCTAGCATTACAAACTACAATAAATACACACCACTAGCTAAGGAGCTAAGCTCAGATTGAAGGTCATGTTCGCAATTACACCATAGATTGAGACCGACACAAAAGAGCTAGAACACCAATGCTTCAGATCCCATACATCTGAATACAATGTGTTAAATAATTATACAGTTACAGCATGTACTGATTACTGTTATTAGATTTAAAATATAATTAAAATTAAACTTTCATGTTATACTGATTGTTGTTGTTTCTTATTAATAGGATCACCTTTTATAGGCCATTCACAGCCTCAAACTCATACTGTGATGGTTGAAGGAACATCTGCATCATCATTAGTACATCATCGTCGCAACAGACGAAGTGAAGCAGGTATTAAACAATTTTTTAAAAAATAATAAACTTTAAGAAAATTATTGCAATCATTACAAACATGAATGAAACAATTGGTCCATTTACAGATGATGATGATGATGAAGATGATGATGTTCCACCTTGTGGGCCTATAAGAATTCGTAACTTAGAAGACCTTATTCGACAACTAGAACACCACACATCAAGACACATGAGTCCGTCCGGCTCTGAAGACATCCGCATGTCAGAAACTGAAGCGGACAGACACTACAGGCTGGATACACAATCAGGGTAGGTTTTTTGTTACATATAGTTGATATGCGTGTATGTGTGGTAGCATCTGTTTCATAAGATAAATATTCCTTTGGTTTCTAAATGATCCTTGTAAGATTTTCTGATTTATAATATGCTTTCCCATATTCCATTATTACTAAATTTGTTTTAAAAATTAAGGTAACAATTGGTTTTATTATTATGATGTAAATAGACATACACACACACACACACACAATGTACAGGTTCCAATACATTTTAATGATGAACCAGCATTTATGTTTAATTACAAGCAAAAGTAAATATTTTATAATTTTTATTAAATATGTTATCTTTCAATTTATTTTATAAAATTCTTGACAATTCGTTAAACAGTAAATCTTTAACTTTAATACATTTTTATTTTTAAATAATGAAGTGATTTTCTTAATAGGAGAAGGTTATTAAATGAGTTATGTTACTTTACAATAAAATTAATAGGAAGTAACCTCTTTTACTTATTTATATGAATTTTTACAGTGTTATTATCAGAATATTAACAATTAAAAAGCAACTTTTAACTTTAACTAATCGTAAATATTTAAAAAAATAAAAATCAAGTAAAACGATAAATGATGAAATATCATGTTATTTTTGCTCTGAAATGCTTGTAAAGTCACCTGAGTGGGAAAATGACTCTTCAGCTTTAGTTGTAAAATATATATTTTTATCTTTCAAGTATATTTTTTAGAAACATTAGGGGTGGAGCACCCTTGGATAAAAATAGGAAGGGCTCAAAGCCCAAAGACGCTATTGAAGCCAGCACTAGTGTTACAAACACAAACTTGCCACTTACCATGGTTTTTCAACTATTTAAAACACCTTTGAAATTTATCAATTATTTTTAAAAACATTATCAAGAATTAAACATAGAGCACAAACCAATAGTTACAATTCATATTTAATTATTACTATATTAATTGCTGAAAAATACATTCAATAACCTCTCTCTCAAAAAAAAGAAAAACATTTGTCTAACATACAAAGTGCACAGTTCCACTGCAGTTATTCAAAGCACATTGATTAACCAACACCTTTTTGCAAATATAATTATAAAATATCCTACTCCATACCCAACAAGCTCAAATAAACCATTCAAACCTAGCACCACAATTAAAGATTTGCACTATTCTACTATTGTGTAAAAACTAACTAATATCCAGTTTATGCTCAAGTTTCTACATAGGCTGAACAGGAAGATCATTTCACACACCAAGATCATATAAATGTGACCAAATATCATAAAACTCAATCAAACTTTGCTGAACACCTTAAATTCATAAACCACAACTACACAAACAATGTCAAACCTACAAATTCTGTACAAGTCTAATGGAGGCCTTAACAACTCATATCTTGTGGTTAAACGCTGTCTAAAGTTATAAAGGACAGTCCTACTATATATATAGATATTATTGTTAATGTACTGTGTTTTTGTAATACAAGTATAACAACTTTTACCAAATTATTCATTCGGCATTTACAAAAAGAAGAAATTTGCAAATTTATTCAAACCAACTGATTACTGATTAATTTAGTGAATAGAGCAATTGCCTACTGACCTAAACTTCTCAAGTCCGATACCTGTTCTTTCCAGATGCTGAACACTAAAGAATTTTTAAATGCGTTATCAGGAGAGAAATTGAGTACTTATGAGTGTTAAATCTATGCTAATAATTTTGTGGGTTAAATGCAGAGCTTACCACATTAACTACTTTAAATAATGTGTGGCCCAAATAAGACCTGCTATAGGCTACATTGTGCATCTTATACATTGTTTACCATGTTCATGAAATAAAAGGAAATAGTTATTATTACATAATATAAGTCAGTTTTAAAGTTATTTAAACAATGTTGAGTACACTGTGCTATCTTTGTTTTTTACATAAATCTTTAACATTATACAGCATTAACGTGTTGCTTTAACTAATGATTTAAATTTAATAAAATATTGAAATCTTGTTGCTGTTCATGACGAGCTGGTTGTTAATTACTTATTACACTTTTGCTATTACTTGCGACCAGACTTTTTGTTAACTAAAAGTTGTTAAATTGTTAACTTACACTTAGAGGTTTTTGTCTTATGAAAACGTTTCCTCCAAGTGTAAGTTAGCAATTTAACAACTTTCAGTTAACAAAACGTCTGGTCACAAGTAATAGCAAAAGTGTAATAAGTAAATATAATTTATTGTTATGTACAAGAACATGTTAATACTCCAATTATCAATAGTTATTTTAGAATTACAAGCAAACTATTAGTACACTATTAGTAGCCTTTGTTTCAAAACCTTGTGATCTCTGTCTGCTGACTATGTAAAGAGTTTCCTGCTACTGTTGTTGGACTAACAATGCTTAAGACAGTTAAAAGTGTTGCTAATTGTAAACTCAGGGCTATTGATCTAGTTTATCAACAAAAAAATGTAAAACCATACTGTAATCAACTACCAATTAAATCTTTAATTTGTTTCTGGAAATATTTAATTTTTAGAAGGTAAGCTCTATGATAATGAGTGTTCTGGGATAATGAGTGTTATGGGTAAATCCCTATGATGCTGATGAAGTTTCAGCTTCTAAAAAATTTGTGCAAATTGGTTCACTCAGAATCTTTCTAAACAGCGCCAAAAGAGAGCATTAATACAGAAATCAAATTTTTGAAAAACTAGATTTTGTTCAAACACATTACTACCTAAATTAAAATGGATTTTTTATACAATGCCTGTGAGTTAGTGATAATAAATGGAATGTTATCAGGCATGTTTACCAAACCAAAAAAAAAAAAAAATGGAGGATGCAAGGATTGTTAGGATTTATGAGTTATATAGCTCTTTGATGTTATGCTCTGCGAACCTACAACCAATGCTTGTAAAACATTGATTGACTTAAAAGTTAACAAAAAGCACCTGATTTAAAAATAACAAAAAAAATCTGTTGAATAGCCATGCATGTTATTCCATTTCCTGACTATGTGAATCTAAGAAAACACAATATACTACTATTGGTATCACTTGGCAAAAAACCACTACTCACTGATATTTTTCAGCTGGCAGGTTTCACACTAGATCAGTACATTGTTCAATGCTGTGAGTCAAAGGGCAAAATATTTTCTCAGGTGTGTTGTATTAGTGTGAGTCTCTGGTGTATTGGCGTTCTGTGCTGCGCCATTGTTCATTGAGTAGTTGTTAATTATGTACCAATTATAGTACTAGATTGTGGGTGTGTTTTGTTGTTTAGAATGCAATCTAATACTATATTTCAATACATAATTAGTATGAGTATTTGGTGTATTGGTGTTCTGTGGTGTATCATTGTTCTTTGAGTAGTTGTTAATTATGTTATCAAATCTAGTATTAGATTGTGAGTATGTTTTGTCGTTTAGAACACACTCACAATGTAATACTATATCAACACATTATTAACAACTACTCAATGAACAATAACCATAGAACACCAATATACCACAGACTCACACTAATACAATGCAACCTTCTTGTCCGTGACTCACAGCATTGAATTACTGACCTAGTCTGTAACGCATCTGCTGAAAAATATCAGTACTTGGTGGTTTTTTGCCACGGGATACCAATTGTAATAATTTAAAAAGCCTCAAGATGTACAACTCAAAAACTGCAAACACAATGTCTTCAAAAATTCTAGTAGGAAATATTTAACTGTCTAATATCTGAACTGACAAATTCACATGTTTATTTCTTTACAAACTAAAGGTTTTTTGCATGAACAAAATTTCAAAATAGTATATTAAAAGAAGGAATGACTACTTTTGACTACCCAATAACCTGTTGGAGAAGATATATGATACTGAGATTTAAAAAAATGTCTCTCATGTTGTAATAAATGTTTGAATTTGCATGGTGTCTATATAAGGAAATGGCATAAGATCTTTAGTAAACAGTTTTCTTTAAAAAAAGTTAGTTGATATTTAATTTCTAAAATAGTGTTAGTTTTGGGAGGGCTCCCATATATTTAAAGGCATGCTCATGCTCAATGTTGTTATTTTGTGTGCATGTATTTTAGTGTGTTTCATGGTTTTATAATTGCAGTCTTAAAATTTGACGTTGGTGTACAGTGTTTGTAGGATATTTTTAAGATGGAAAAACTGTTGTCTTTATATGAATATTTTGATTGTAATTAAGGCTTGTAAATTGTGACCCAAGAGCTAAATGAAAATGTAACTTTATCAATTGTAATTGTATAAAGCCTTACAAACCATGAAAATAGATGCTATTAGCCAATTATAATGCTAAAGACAATTCTGCAGATTCTATAACCTACAACTTAATGATAGGTTGACATTTTATATGAATAAATAAGAGGATTTGTAAAATAGTTAGAATTTCTCGGTCAAACAGCTTTTTAAATGAGTAAAATATTTTGCAGACACCTTGTGCTTAAATACCTGGCATGTTTAAAAAAATTAATTAAATTTTACAGAATATATTATTTTTTTAAATAATATTTGATTCCATATTCGATTTGAGCTACTAGTTTTCACTTAATCATTTGGGCATTAGTCATTTGTCCCTAAGAGACTTCTTAGTGGTTTTTAGGTTGAGAGAGAAATTTGGGGTGTATAGAATAGGGATGGTAAGCGATTTTTTTAAAGAGTTTTGAGGATATTATATAAAAAAATGGCCAAAAAGATGACTTATCAAAAAAAAATTATAATAAAATAGTTGTACTACCTATGGGTTCCCCAATACCCAGTATTTGGTTGAAATATTCACTCAATACATCAAACAAAACCACATTTTACTGAACAATAAATACTCAAACCACATCATACAGTCATATCACAACATATCTATGTTTATGACACTATGCAAATGGAAAACTCCCCACAAATATACTGTATCTTCAAAACACCTCAATTCCATACACTTTAACATAAAATTCACTAAAAAGAAACAAACAAATTCTTTTATTTTCTTGGCCTTACAATTATACATATAGACAAAGAAACACACTAGTTTCACATATAGGCTATTGTAAGCATCTCCAACCCTTATATCACTATACAATCCACCCTTGCTACACCATGATCAAACGTTGCCAGTGAGCAACGTTACGATAAAATCACCATAACAACATGATATATCACCTATTAAAAACATCCTTAGAAAACCAAGAACACTGCAACTAACTGTGCAATATAAAACACACAGTAAAAGCCAAGGGATACATACAACACATCAATTATTAATAAAATATTACCACTGAAAATAAAACTCAACCCCCAAACATCAAAAACTCACTTGACAAACCCACAAAAACGTAGCACTAGCATATAGATCATCCAAATCTCATAAATGACTAACCCATTTTGTAAATATAATTGTGTATAGAAACTAACTTGTAGTTCGGGCCTCAGTTTCTACATAGTCCTACCCGAATGGTCATTTTATTCACATTACCAAGAACATATAAAAGCACTCACAAACAAAAACAATCAAACTTTGCTGAACATGTCATATCCAGAAACTACAATACACAAGCATAACACCAACCTATAAATTCTACACAAACCAAATATAACTACCCAATGTCATAGGACCAAAGAGTATGAAATATACAATCACATCAAGCTACATCCATCACACATACTCTACACCTAGTTACATCATAACTCACACATACTTTTTGACATAATAACCCAAAAAACTCCCTTAAAAATCACCTAATATCTTGATTTAGTTATTGATTTATTGGTGCTGTCACAATCCAGAGTTGATAAGTAGATGTATTCAAACACTATGGGAAAACAAAGTGAAAATGTTAGTAAAAATACCGATGTGTAATGATGATTTGTAAAAGCAGATAACAGGAAGGTCACGGGTTGATTTTATTCCTTACTTTCCAGAATAGTTAGTTTATTTAAGAGTGTATTTTAGGAGATCATAGGTTTCCTGTAGTGTTTTGTTCTAGAAGAATTTCAAGATGACCATTAATTTAGCCCCAAAGTGTGAACTGTTGATTAGATGACATTGACTCAAATGTTTTGAAGGCGTGAAGATAGTAACGAATCTATTAGACTACTGAACCATCGTCGCTAAATAAATAATTGACGATACTTGACTTGCAAAACAGTTGTTTTATTTCAACAAAAGATATTTACAACTCAAACTTTGTGTATTTTACAAAAATTACCAAAAACACATAAAAAATCTCAAATTCTCCTGAATAACACATACCCATAAGTCACAACCATAACATGCCTATAAATTCAACACAAACTAAATAAAAATAGTTGACTCCCCACAACCAAACGGTATGAAATATAGAAACATTTCAAGCTACACATCATACATATTCAACACCAAAAAACATCATAATTTCTACAAACGTTTTTGATACTATAAACTCAAAAACTCCCTGAAAAATCACGTAATATCCCTACCATCATCAATACCCAAACTTTTCCCACCCCTGTCCAACCTAAGACAACTAAGACGTCAGTTAACTATGAACTACATCCCCTTAAAAGACCATCCTCATTAAATAAAGTAAAAAAATGCTACTTGAAGTGTCACATATTAATACATTGGTTGTCTCAAAAATAAATTTCACTACTTTATTTCTTATTAAAAAATTTTTAATTTTTTTATTTAAACATATACAGTAGAGTCTCAAAAAACCGAGTCCTGATATTTCGAGCTTCTGTGTTTAAGCCTATTTTATCTATTTGAAAAAAAGTGATGAGTTGGACTTCCAAGAAATATTTATATCAATGCGGTAAGCAAAGGAAATGAGTTGAGCTTCCAAGATATCATTATATCAATACAGTATGCAAAGAGAACTAGCCGTGCCTCCAAGAAATGTTCTATAATAAACTTATTTAGTGCAGTTTTAGTTATAGTGTTAGGGTTTATTAAAATTCCTATTTTTCTAATGAACAGGAACGTACTTCCGTGTAATCCAAGTTTTCAGTAATGCGAGAGGATTTCGGTCCCATCTACCTTGAATTATTGAGATTCAACTGTATTTTGAATAGTACTTTTAAAAACATATTTTTTTTACTTAATCGCCTTTTTTCAATACATTTTTGGTCCCATGGTAAATATTTGTTCAGTTCATACCAATCTCCAGTCATACAGGTTAGCCATCTTTCAATGTCTTGCTTCAAATCACTCTAGTTTATCAAATGCCCTCCTCCAAGATGTTGTTCCAACTCCAGAAACAAGTGTAAGTCACTTAATGCAAGGTTCATGGGAGTAAGGCAGATATCCAAAAACATTCCTTCGCAACTCCTCGAGCTCATTTTGAATCTGACGAACAGCATCTGGGTGAGCGTTAACGTGGAACTAAAACTTTTTTTGGTTAATTTTGATAGACACAGATCATTCGAATGGCATGCACGGCTTATTTAGACATTCAGAGATAGTTGAGAAAGGATTTCATCATACGTTGGCGCATCGGACATCTTCGATAACAGTTGGTGTGTGGAGTGGCCACTTCATTGTTCCTCATATAATGGTGTTTTCTTTTCAATGAATGAATGTCGCCAAAAAGAAACCATTGGTCTGGACATCACCAAAAACACTACACTACTTGCGATGAATTTCAGTCGCATTTTTATTTTTTGCCGTTAAAAAGCAAATAACACCACGAATTTTTGCAGTCAGCGGTAAGAACAAGTGTAACTTCCATAATCGCTGCCTGACTGCCCACTTAATTAATGAATGTGTATAGGAATTTCACAGTGCTGCTACTACACCCAGGTGGCACACGAATTTAAAAAATTAATGTAACTTACTTATGAGACATCCCTAGTATACGTCTGAGTGATTAAGACTAAATGGGTTGGTTTTTAAACAAATTTGAAAAGAGTAGCCATTGCATTGATTCTGAGAAGTCGAATTCTGTTATATAGGTTATAAAATGTATTAGAGAAACAGTATAATTTACATTAGTAAATAATTTTCATATCTGACCTATATGATTCATATCATATAAAATCAAATGTATGGCCAGAAATAAGAAACTGAATGCAGAAATACATGAGAAAAACCCAGAGTCATAAGTAGTAGGAGGGAAAATAAATAGAGACAATTCTTTAAAAGAATTTTAACTTACTTTACCCCATTGGGCTTCAGTTTTAGTAAGATACTATAGAAAATGATTTGAAAGAGATTAAAATATCTTATACCCGTAGGAAAAAACCACATATAATGAAGAAAACCTTATGTTACAGAAGGATACTTTGTGTTCAAATATCTATTAGAAGTTACATGTTAAAATATTCATTAGAAAAAACATGTTCAAAAACTATCTTGGAATAATCATATTGAAATTTCTATTAAAAGGAACATATTTAATCTGTGATAGAAGAAAAATATTCAAATTTCTGTTAGAAGTTATATGTTAAAATATTCATTAGAAAAAACATGTTCAAAAACTATCTTGGAATAATCATATTGAAATTTCTATTAAAAGGAACATATTTAATCTGTGATAGAAGAAAAATATTCAAATTTCTGTTAGAAGTTACATGTTAAAATTTCTGCTAGAAATAAAATCTTTAAATTTGTATGAAGAGAAATATCTTCCAATCCTTGCAAAAAGGAATGTGTTGAAATCTCTATTACAAAAAACCTTTTTGAATTATACTAGACAAAAAACATTCAAATCTCTATTATAAGGAGTATATTTAGGTATATGTTAGATGAGAGATGTTTATATTTCTGTTAGATGAAACGTATTTAAATCTCTATTTTAAAAAAAAACTTTTTCAAATCCCAGTTAGAAGAAACAAAATTTGAACTATTTTCTCTGACAATTCCCTAAATACAGGCAATAATTGATAGTGTTTAAATGTAACGTATAAACTGGGCACAAAAATTCTTACATTTTTAGGCAAGTGAAAGATTTACAACGGAATAGCTAACTAACAGAAACAGTCAAACCGACCATATTCTACTGTTAAGACAATTATACAGATGAATTCCTAATCTTATTTTCAATTCAATAGCAGCACAGGATCAAGCCTGATCTTTGATGATTCTCACCCCAAGCTCAAGTTACTGAGTGTAATAAATTCACACATGTTTTGGCCTTGCTCGGTAGTGTCAGCTCTCCTATTGCAATTGATATCTTGTTGTCCTAGCAGCCATCTCAATTTCACATTGAAAAATGGCTTATCTTTCAATGAGAGATGGTTAACTACTACGAACTTTGATGATGTCAAGACTGAATACACCAAATAAGCGTAATATAAAAGAATATTTTAACACTGTTATTGTTATTATTATTATTATTATTAAATAATATAAAAATTCGGTTTCCAGTTAAATCTTTTTTTAACTCCTAAAAAACAATTATTTGCAAAAGGTTTTAAGGTTTTAAAAAAATTACTTGAAGATTCCTCCTTTGTAGTGACTATGGCAACCTTGAAATACATTTTTACATTAGTTTATGACTATCCAAACTTTAAATTTTGTAAATTTGTAAAATATTACTTAGACGGAATGTTTTTGATCGCTCCATGGCGATCTTCATCAGTGTCTTGCATAAATAAAATAAAAGACATAAACATGCCACACAATTCAACACTACTATCACTCGACATAACAAACATGTACACCAACATACCCGTATCCAAAACCCCCAACATCCTAAAGACCCAATTAATGCAGAACAACATACCAAAAGCTCACGTCACCGAAATCTTAAACATCCTCCAAACCATCACCAAGGAAGACACTGATGAGGATCGCCACTCAGCTATCAAAAATGTTCTGTCTCAGTAAAGTTTTTACAAATTTACAAAATTTAAAGTTCGGATATTCATAAACTAATGTAAAAGTGATTAATTAAGTTTCACCAAACGTAATGGAGTACAAAATTCAAAAGCTTGAAGTACAGATGGTTACAAATTTAATTTTGTGTTCATACTCAAAAGTAGCTAATAAATGGAATACATTTTTTGTTTCACTTGACTAATATAAAAGAAGTTGTACAAAATTGGGATTTTATCAAAATTTTACAAAATTGACTGAATTGTCTGTATTTATAACATTTTTTTAAATGTATTTATAACAATTGTGTATTTAAATAGGATAATGTTTCAAAAATATTCACAGTTCATAATTTCCTGTCAAGCATATTTATTTTATTGGAAACCCAACCTCCCTAATTTTTTAATTTCTTTGAATTATTATAAAATCTATCTCATAATTTCTATAATTAAAAAGTACTTAACTAAGTGAATACGTAATGGCTTACTTGCTGACGCATTTTAAAACATTTGTTCCTTTTACGAATCTAACCATTTACTCATTTTAATTATTTTAATCTGTGAATTCAAGATGATTACATCAAGCAACTTTAATAATTTCTTCTACCACGACCCTGTATTTTGTTCACTGTTTGTTCTGGTGCAACCATCTATAGACAATTTCTTGTTAAATGGTACCTAGTCAATTATTTTATTTTGCTGGAAGAGTTTCATAAAACAGAACTATTTTCTGTTTTTTACCCATTCATTCTTAAATGACTTGACATCATTTAATCCCTTCAATACATTTGCATTTTGTTGTAAATGTAACTCATGATGTGGATAAGTAAAAGTTCTTTTATTGTGACTCATTTAATTCTTGACTAAAAGACCAAAAAACAAACCTATACTTGTGTCCTAATTCTAAACCAAAAATCATACTTGAAATGCTTTTACAGTTTCTCAGACAAGATATTAGAAGAGGGGTATACAGGCTAAAAGCTTGCCATTGCTCTTCTGATAATAGCATACATCAGTTAGAGAGATTTTTTCAGGTTCATACAGTAAGATTAAATGCTCCATCTGTAAATCAATATTTCAAACAATTGTAGACATTTATTTCATAATATTTTCTAGGTTTCAGCACCATATTTTATACAAAAACACTTCTTTAGGGATTAAATGCTTCCTTCGGTATTACAGGCTCATTTTCATTTTAATGTTCTTATTTATAATAAAATTAATACACTAATATTATACATTATAATTATATAACATAGTTACCTCAATAAAAATCACTTTAAATGCACCAAACTCTAAAATAATGTATTTTTTATGAAATATAAAAATATATATAGATTTTTAAGATGAATAAAAATTCATGTCCTGTTTCAGGACTCGCAAGTTCTACTTGTGATCAACCGTTGCACTCACGTTTCAAATTAACACTCGAGGTAATTTTTTTCAACCTTTCCAAATCACTTTTATTATACTTCCATTTTTGACTCGATTGTTTCTAATTTACTTTGCATTCTAATTCCTATAATAGACTCTAATGGGTTCTTTTTTGATGCATGGATTACTCATGTAGTGTAATAAATGATTTAACTAACACCATTTCTCGTGAAACTATAATTGAATCTTGAGTGCCTGTCCAGTACCAGCTACATCCAGTAAAGACTTCAATCTCTGTTTCATCTTGTTTTCTAAATCAAGGTTTCCTAGTGGCTATTTTCCATTCAAAAATTTTGACTTTCATACTTTAAAATATAATTTCTATATCAGGATTTAAATAAATATTGTATATTTTCTTATTACACTTTTGCTATTACTTGCAACCAGACTTTTTGTTAACTAAAAGTTGTTAAAGTTTTCGTCTTACGACTTCTTCAGCCTCCACAGGATCTACGACTTCAGTTGAGGCTGAAGAAGTCGTAAGACAAAAATGTTTCCTCCAAGTATAAGTTGACAATTTAACAACTTTTAGTTAACAAAAAGTCTGGTCGCAAGTAATAGCAAAAATGTAATACGTAATTAACAACCAGCTCGTCATGAACAGCAACAAGATTTCGATATTGTATATTTTCGTTTAAAGTTTTCTCAAATTTTCATTGTCCCTTGTAAGTCTAAAAATTTATTTTGAAATGCTATTAATTTTAAAATTAATTCAATTATAAATCATAAATAAATGATTTTTCTTTTCTCTATTATTCAGACATGCAGTGAAGCAGAGGGATTGTTTTCCTTTCACGTTCTTCCACAAGAATTGAAGACAATTTACTTTTTAATGAATTATTTTTAAAAACTTCCTTTGTGTGTTGTTTTTCATTTCTCTATTAACATAGAGCAGCTGAGCATACATTAACGCTCATACATCTAATGCAGACACAGTGATAAATCCTAATCAATACAATTTTTTTTAAATGAGAATTCAAAGTTAACTAGTTTAATAACTGCCATTCAATGCTGAGATAACAATAAGTCTATGTTTGGTTATTCATCTCTATCTTTTCAAATTCTAAGACTAATCTCTTGCTTCTTAAAGATCCTTCATAATTGTTAAAACTGTGTAGCTCTTGTAACTCAAAAATTCAATACAGAGTTCAAAAGCGGTAAAAGATTATTCCTGCCTTATTGTTCTGTTCTCACTACAAGACCTGTTCTCTTTATTAAGTTAAACATTACAGTCTAGCTTACCCTTTATGAAGATTAGAACTTGGTGAGTCTAATGATTCAATGCCGAAAAACAGCAGTTCTTCGTTCAAGCCTAACCTTTCTTCAGTTCTTATTACTTGGCCTTTATGAATAGTTATTATCCTTCATAATTTTAATAATCCAGTTCTTTGTGAAACTTTTTTTTTTATCAAACAATCTTTTGTGTTTAAAATTAAGAGAAACACACTTCACAATTAATCTTAAACAAGAATATACTTACTACAAGTATTAAGCTTTTGCCACCTACATTACTAGCTTTATCAAATATTATAAGATCATTAACCGTTTACAAGAAGATGTTTCAAAGATCCGATAGTCTTATGATAGGAATGTAACTGGTGAAGATTGGCTAGGAATTATGCACACATATGAATAACAGCATTATCGAAGTAAAGTAAAGTAAAGTCACACTTTACTTTATTGTAACAAACAAATATGTATATTTTTGTGTATACAAAAAAAGCCCAACTTGCGAGGCAGTAGCTACAGTTCAAAGAGCATGCCCCAGAACACAAGGACTAAATTATAAAGTTTAATAAATTTTATTAAACATTCAGCTTGGTTTCATCATAATCGGTACTTTTAACAGTTAAGTTGAACATAACTGGGAAAATACAGAGCAATATTGATGTTCTAAACCATTGCATCTTTACAAATTTTTAGTATTTGTTGATTCCATCTTCATGTGAGCTACTAGTTTTTGCTAAAAAAAAAATATTTACAAGTGTTTTAGTGAATTTTTAGTATTTAATTAACTTGTAAATATGAAATTTATTTTACAATGTAATTATGCTTTAAAAGATTTTCGAAAATAGAGAGGTAAGTTTTTGTATTTTGACTTTCGACTTACTGTAAGTATTTGTTGACTTTCGGCGACATGTCCTAAAACCAAACTTCACTGTGTCAACACTGAGAATAAAGTGAGACGCACCAGAAATTTCTTCAATGGAATTAGCACAACAGCAACAAATAACTCCCTCCACACTAAATTCAATGTTGTAGGTGTACAACAAAGTATGGAGAGAGGTCCCTGAAACTGTTGAATAGGAATTTAGAGACGAAGCACCTCATTATGATAGGCATGGGGTGGGGGGTGGGGGGTTACTGAGTGTGTTATCTATGCAATATATATATATATATATATATATATATATATATATATATACAAACCTATTGATATAGCCATATCAATAATGTCACAAACAACAAAATTTAAAATAAATCATAAACCAATATGTAGACACATTTTGTTTTAAATTAAAGAGCTTAGAATTTGCAAATGTTAGGTTGTATATCTTCAAGTTTCTAAATAATATTTATACATTAATTTCCCAGCAAGAAAGTACTACTTACTGATATTTCTCAGCAGACGCACTTCACACTTACTCAGAGTCTTGTTCAGATGCTGGTTTTATGTGCCACACTATTACACATCCTCCTCAACATGAGAAGCTCAGTTAATCTTGTCCCTCCTGTTACTCAAAGTAGATCATCAACTCATCAAAGTGAGATGCTGGTTTTATATGGCACACAATTACACATCCTCCTCAACATGAGAAGCTCAGTCAGTCCTGTCCCTCCTGTTGCTCAAAGTAGATCATCAACTCATCAAAGTGAGATGCTGCTGTTGTATGACATAACTTCTGTCTTCTCATTATTTTTCTGATCTGTATCATCCTTTTTTGGTTTGTGTGTAGTAATAATTTACTCTCTAGTGAATTTGCAATAACATCTGTAATTGTCTCCTTCCAACCATCTTTTGTTATCACCTATGCTAAGATCTGAACCACTTAAAAAACTCACTCAACATATTCAAACTTAACAAGCTTCTATTTTATATCTATCTATCAATCATGTCAAATAATTTTTAAATAATAATTATTTGAAATATTTATACCAATAAAACACATGGTATCTTAAAAGCTTTTATAAAAATGAGTAAGCAAATCATTTTTATAGAATGGGGTTGTAGATGTAAATAGAAAAACATGAGTGGGATAAACCCTTAGGTGGAAAAGCATGTATGGGTTAAATCCTTATGTAGCAAAGCATGTTCAGGTTAAATCCTTATGTGCCAAAGCATGTGCGGGTTAAATCCTTAGTTTAAATAAATGAAACCTCTATACCTCAAATAACTTTTTTCTTTATTTAAAACCAAAGTCTTAAATAACAGAAAAAGTTATTTGTGGTATAGAGGTTTCATTTATTTAAATTAAACATTACACCACAGTTATTTTATGCAGTTATTTATATCCTTAGGTAGCAAAGCATGTCCACGTTCAATCCTTAGACAGTAGAGCATGTGCAGGTTAAAAGCCTTATGAAGCAAAGCATGTGTGGGTTAAATCCTTAGGTAGCAAAGCAAGTGCGTGTTAACCCTCAGTTAACCTTATATCGGAAAAATATGTATCTGACAGACGTAATTATAAAACTAGCACCGAAATGATTCAAAATACTGTTCAAAGATCTTTTAATGAACTACAACACTAAAGCACAATATATTCAACTCGTTTAACTCATTTGTAACAAAATATAGGCTTCAATAGTGAATTTTCCATAAAAAAGCTTGATATTTTAAAATTGTAAGCTAAAAAATTATAGTTTTTCATTAATTTAAATAAAAATATGTGAAATTAGAATTTAACAACAAAATACTTAATAATGTCATAGTTAAAAACTTAAAGAATACCGGTAGTTTGACTCGAAATATTATTTTATGTACAACTGGATGTCACTATTTTTTTAAGCAGTTTTTTACAAATTATTTTACATATGCAGACTCGAGCCATATGGCCACTCCACATTGCTGACACAGGTTTTATACTTTTCTTGTTTCAAAGTATTCAAGAACATTTCTTGGGACATCTTCAATCTTCAGTATTCTCTTTATGGAAAACAATAGTTCACAAGATAGGTTTGTTGAACTTTCCCTCCTTATACAAGTAGACATGTAGGGATGAATCAAACTGTTCGCCAAAGTTTTCATAAACTCAAAACGACTTTTTTGTTGAACATCTCTGTAGCTTTGGTAAAGAATATATGCAATTTACAGCACATGAAATATCAATAAGTGTAAAAAAATCACCATGGACCAACACTTGAGCCAACAAACTCTTTGACTTTTGTAGTAGTCACACTTCTTATCCACACCATCAACTCCCCCTTTTCTCATGTTGTAGAAATATATATTATTTCAGGCTTCCCTAACCATCATCAATAGGAGGTGTGTGATGCATTAATAGAATTAAAATCACAGCTTTCGATTTTTTTGGAACATATGATAGAAGGATAAGTTCTTCAGTACCCTTCTTACTATTAGAAGAATAGTATAGAAGCAGAATGTACTAGAGCATGTACGATTTTTCTTCCCAGTTTTTTTGTAGTTGAAACTGATTTGGAATCTCTATCTTAATCTTCTTTAGAGTGCCAACATAAGTAAGATCTCTTTTAAGAAGTTCCTGTACAATTTCAATAAAACTAAACCAAATGTCAGCTGTAATATTACACCGTGTCAGTTCAATTAGTTTTACCAGTTTTATCACTGCTTGGGAAGGAATGAGAATCTTTTTTCTTCATCAGATAATGTTTTACTATCAGATCCTTTTCCACAGCAGATGTAACTATTATAAACATAACCTGTCTTTGCATGTGTCATGCGTAAAACCTTTAAGCCGTACCTGGCAGGTTTTCAGGGCATGTACATTTTGAAAGAGCAGCGTCCTCAAAAGGGAGCTAGAATTTCATCAACACACATTGTTGGTTCTGGAGAATAAAGATCTTGGGAGTTCTTTATAAACTTGTTGAATAAAATGGGACTGCAGCTGCAGGATCGTCTTTCTGTTTTTCTTTGCAGTCATCCAGTTCATCGAATTGCAGAGTTATTAACAAAAACAGAAATCTATTTCTACTCATTGTGCAGCAAAAAATATCCCACCCTGTTCCATCAGTTGCAAACATGCTGTCAATTGATTCATTACTAGACTTGAATACGGGTTTATAAATCAAAAGCCCAAAAAAGGCTTTTAGTTCCATTAGGTCTAGGTCCCTCAGATAAAACTTTTTTTTGAATAAATTTCTCTGAGAGAGGTAATTTTTTTGTTTGTCCACTTTATTATTTCCTTCAACATATCATTTGTGAAAAGAAGACCGCAAACTTTGTTGGCAGAAGGATTATTTCCCAATTCCTTTGCCTTTTGTTTGAGTCCATGCAGCTAAGAACAGTATTGTGGCTTCTTGTTTTTACATTCGCAGGAGGATTTTGTTTCCTCCATTTAAACATTTTTTTTTTTTTGCTTACCATAGAAGACATGTTCGCTATTATTTAAAGGACATTGAAAAGAATACTAAATATGGGCCTGATTGGGAGAAGGTTTCTTCCACATCTTCGTCACCACATTCGTCAGTGTCATCAGCTTCCTGCTCAGATCTAGAATCGTGATCGCTATAAACGATGAGCTCCTCATTTTCATCGCTATCATAAGGAACTTTATGATTTGCTTCTGAAGGAGGCTCCTGTAATATTTTTGTGTGTTGTACATCTTGAGGTTTTTCTATAATTACACTTTTGGTGTTTATAGAAATACCAAAAATGTAATTACTCCTATAATACTTCAAAAACTATTTCTTCCGGGTCATATTCAAAATATTGTCCATAAATACTTGCCTTTTTCATCAGATCTACCAGATAATGGGCTAGGTAGATTATCATCAACTATGTCCATTTTGTATAGACAAATATGTTATTATACTATGACTTATCCTAAATAATAATTCAGATGTAAATAGACAACACAATAAAAATTACCAAAAAAACATTACTCAACAAACATCATGGGTCTGACAGATGTAACGTGTTACAAATATGTCACTGGAACAAACAATTCACAGAACAAAAAAAAACACTTTGACAGCACAAAGATTTCTACTTGACTGAAAGGTAATGAGAGTTGCAATGATAACAGCTTGGATGAGAGAGATCTGGAGGTTTTTAATTTCACAGAGTTACAAGGTCAGTTAAGGGTTAAATCCTTAGGTAGAAAAGCATGTCCAGGTTAGTTTCTTAGGTAGCAAGGTATATATGGGTTAAATTCTAAGGTAGCAAAGCTTATGAGGAATGATTTTTATACAGTTAAGCATGCAAGGAATGAAGCCTTATGTAGCAAAAAAATGTTGTGAAATTAAGCTTTATTTTAAACTACACAAAACTCTTGTTTATGTAATGGGGCAGAAAAACATTTTCCCCAACAGCATGCCAAATATGTTGTATACACCCAAGAGGGACCAAATAATCTAGGAACCTGTAGGACCAAATAATGTAAGGTTAAAAAATGTATCAATCCAGCTCATAGAAGCAAGTTTGTCATATGACATTAAGTTCAGAGGAATATGTATAAAATATACAACCAAGCAATTCTAACAATGCGTTGTTATACCTGTGTACTGTAGAAAATCTATGGTAAAGTGCAAACTTGCATACACTTGGATGACTACAGATGGATTCTTTTCTGTAATTATATCTAACCAATTTGCATGCAATACACTATTTATAAATAGAAAAGAGTCATTGGCCTATCTGCATTTATTACAAACGTGAAACTAATACATAAATTGAATACTCACAGAGCACTTCCTAGCTGTGTTTACAATATTTTAACTTATAAATGAGAAATAAAAAATAAAATTTGGTTTATGCACAATAACCATAAATACCAGAAAATAAAAAATTGACTAAAAGCAGTTAAAGTTAAGCTTAAACATTAGAGTCCATTAGTTGGAAAATCGGTAGCTAGCAAAAAGTCATGAAAGAGAGACCAAACATGTGAGTAGTTCAGAACCTTACTTTGTAGAACACTTATAAAACACTATAACCAATTCATATTCAAACAAAGTTTCATTGCAGTCGTTTACGAGGAAGGGAGGAGGAACCCAGGTTTGTGTATGGGAGGTACCGGCAACCGAGCGGAAGGTTACCGGGATTACCTCCATACCACCTGGCAGAAGAGGAAGGAATCTACGAGACGGCAGATCCCGACAGAGGGGTCGCACCATGCCCCGGCGATACACCCGACAGCGAGAGGTAAGAATCTGACCATACTCTTGCTAAGACATTGTTTATGGTAATATGTTAGAATTGTGAGCCTTAAGATTTTAGCTAAGTGGCCTAGTACCTTGTGTAATAAAATTTTAAATATGGATTTTTATCACTAGAAACATTAAATTTCATTTTATGCAATTTTGTTTAAAAAACAGAAATATTGAAAACTTCTTGTCTCCAAAAGTACTTTGCCAGATTATAAACGGATTTGTTTAAATTATATTTATTATTTTTATCTAATTAAACTCATTAAATATTATTATTATGTTGTTTTAAAAAGATTAAGTAATACATAGCTTACAAGCCTCTGCCATTACAGCTTATAATATTATATTGTTCATAACTTTGGAAAATATTGTTTATAATTTAAAAAATTTCATTACAATTAATTGTAACAAATTTTAAATAATGCTTTACCACAAATATATTTCAGTGATACATTAAAAAACGCTCAGATTATATAACAGTATTTATGGCATATGTCACTTTTAGCTTTATGGCCTTTGACTAGCCTGTCTATATTTTTTCAAGCAAGCATATTTAATAACTAAATTTAGTTGATGAGCGTAACAATGTACATATTTAGCATTCAGAAATTTAGATTTTAACAAAGTTTTAATACCTACCTCCCCGGTGACTACCCATTACAGCTGCACCATTATACATCTGAGCAATAAGATTCTGAAATTCAAGTTTAAGAAGGGGCAAAACTGAGCAAAGAATTTTGGATTATAGCTCTGACTAAGAGTCATTTTCAAAATTTCACAAAAATATAGACAAATCAAATGTATAACTTCTTTTCAAAAGAGTAGCCTACTCCATTAAAGATTAAAATTATATGTTAACTCATTGCATTTGGCATAAAACATTATATTGTACTGACATTAAAATTTGTTAATCTTTTTAAGAAGTGTCTTCTATAGGCATCAGATGTCTATAGCCTGTTTACTCAGCCTGAACTCATACTTCAGTATTTTTACTTACCTCAGGCTCAAATTAGTATTGTTTATTTATTGATACTACTTTTGTTATTGATAATTTTATTGATACTTTTCTATTTTAACCTTAAGATGAAAATATTTTTAAAAGCTCAACATGCTATCTGCCATTGTATTCCAATTGGGTCAGTAATATATAATGTTAGGTCATATATAACTGTGTAGCAGTACTTCAGCCCAAACAGTCCGCCATTATCTTTATATTGCACTCTTTTTTGTTTCTGATGTTAAAATGATGTTTATAGCAAATATAATCCTCCTTATAATGACAAACTGTAATATGAAAATCCTATTATCAACCTGACAAACAATAAGTATTTTCCATTGACGTTTGTAAATACTACTAGTGATTTGTTTTTTAAACATACAGTATTTGTTTTTTCAAATCAATGAAAATTTGTCAAAGTCATCCCAGCCATTATTTTGGTCTTTCTGAGCACATGATCTGTTTCTCTGGACATGAACTCCTCTATTTAAGATAGTGCAGAAGTAGTAATGCCACGTAAATGACGATACAAATAAATGAAGAAACTAGCTATAATTTGCTATATATTCTCTCACACTTACCAGCAGACTCTTATATAAGCTCTTTGCCTCCAATCATCAACATATAACTTCAGAAACAAAAAAAATACCGTTTCTTTTTTAATTCTTTTTTTCCAAGTAGGTTGAACATATTTAAATTATTTTATTCTCAAAATTAATAAAAAGTAGATGATGTTTCGAATTTCTGTCTATTTCAGTAAACATCAAATCTATATTCAATTTTATGCCTTATAAATCAGAGCATGCCCCATCATGATTGAGATTGCATATTCTTTTTTCTGTAAGATAAACGTAGGCATGGATTTCCTCATCATAAATTATATTCTTAATAATGAGGTGTACACTCACAAAAAAATTACCAAATTTTTAATAAATCAAGTTTCTTTGACTGACGCATCCACCGAGTTTTTATTTATATTCTTAATGGAATTTATAGAAAAAGGAGTTTCTTTAGGGTGGGATCTAGTTTTCAGAACGGCCACATCTACCAATCTTTTTTTTAGGAAACTCATTCAGTATATTATATCATATTTGTTCTATAACTAAGCAACATTTTGAGTAAAAATGACAAGGCCACTGATTTTTTTCTCAATTTCTTGTTTTTCTATCTATGGGAAAACACTATTCTCCAATATTTCCAGATATCCATCCCCGTAAATTATTCTGTCAGTAAAAAGTAGAGGATAAATTCAATTATAAAAGTGACTGGGCCAACGCCACACATTCACCACGAGAATTATGAATGCAATTGTATGCTTCATGATGGATTAAACACTACATGATCAGAGGGTCATGATAACTTATACAGTTTTAATAAAATATAAATTTGTATGTCACAGCTGATCCTTTATAAACACCCACTTTAAAAATTACACTCATTTTCAATTTCTTGTAGCATATGATTAAACAAATTAGCATGTTTTAGTTAACGGTTCAATTTGTTGTTGTATTTGAATTTTATATGTGTTCAATTGTTATGAATAGCTACGCAAACCATTTTTGATAGTTAGGTTTTTGAAAGTTTAGGTCATACAATAGACTCTGGTATCCATTATTGGGAATTTAACTCAAAACATTTAGGTTGGCCAGTTAAGTGACTTTATGATCAGATATACCATGGCAGTAATGAGTTTGCCTCTCAATTTAACTGTTACAACTATTTTGAATTCAGTGAAACAAATAATTAATTCACAGAGTTAGCATTACATGGTTACACGTGTATGTTGCACACTCATTAGTCATAAAAGTTCAATTTCTGCTGACTCAGTTGGTCTGATAGTTTTAAATATATCAAATTTAACGCTGATGTTATTTTATTTTAATTTCAATATTAACATAACTAAACACAAAACCATGGCAGCTAGTATGTTAACAGAAATAAAGACAAAATATTCAATAGTGTATAAATGTTTTGTGGTACCTTCAACTGTACTTCAAGGAATGTTAATAAAATGATACTGAAATTCGTAAATTAAAAAAATATTTGTTTACAAATTAGTTCTGTTTTTTAAGTTTTTGAAATTAATTATTCAGTAATTTTTTTTTAGTTCAGAATTCAAATTACAAATAAATTACTTATTAAACTTATGAAAATGCCACTTTATTTTCAAAACAGCAAGTCATTTTTATTATTTTGCTTCATTCTATTTTAAAAAATCCAATAATTCGCTTTTCTCAATTCTCTTGCAATCTGATGAAGCTAATAATGTTACTTCTAATATATATATATATATATATATATATATATATATATATATATATATATATATATATATACATATATACATATATTCTAAACAAAAAAGTGTAACATAGTTAGCTTCATCAGAAGATTGGAAAAGAATTTAGAAGAGCAATTTATTAGATTTTTTTAAAAGAATGAATTCTTTTATACATGCTTAAAATGCACTACCACTAAAAATGCAAATAAAATGGAATTCCATTCCAAAATTACTGCATTTTCAAAATATCCAATAAAAAAAAATTATAAAAATAATTATAAATAAAAATAAATTGTCCTATTATGGAAACTCTTCTGAGTAGTGCATTTATACTTTTTTTTACAATAATGTGAAACCAATAAACTGTTACATCAGTTCTAATGAATTAAATGATAATGGTATGATTCAAATGATATGGTTAGATCATTTTATTTCCCTGATAGACCAATTTTTATTTCTTCCATGTTAAATCATTTTCATTTTGTGAAGCACAGTCTGTTCCTGCATAAGCTGCATTACAGTTAACTTCAAATTTTATCACATAATTTATCTTTTTTAAATAATTACGCTATTTCAGAAGCAATGTAAGAATTTTTAAATTAAAACTTTAACACTCAATATTAAACTTTGTACTCAGCAAAAAAAAATCACAGTATAAGGCTGCAGGGTCACATTCTACTTATTTGTAATATTAATGGATGAAAAAAAAGTTCCGAAATTCTTAAATGTCATTACCATAAAAATAGTGTAGGAAAAATTATCATGTAAATTCAAAGGATTTCTCTATATTGTTCACAACTATGCTTGGAACATGTACTATAACATACAATGGAAATAAAATATTTAAATAACACCAAACAGCAAATCCCATTTTCAACATTACTCCAACAAGAAGAGAGCGTTAGTTTAGATTCAGTCCATGACTGATTAGTTCCATATCTTCAAAAAAAGCAATTGTTGAAATGAAAGATGTATAATATAGTTTTAGAGGTTTAGTACAAGAGCAAAAGTTTACCTGTGTACTTGAGGTTTATATTACTTTTAAACATAAAAATTTGTTTGAAAAACACAATCTTTATTTTCTTAGCTACAAATTACTTTTTTAGCTAACCAGGGTATATTATAGAATGTCTCATGAAAACCCATTCCAAACATACTTGGAGTGTAGTATCAACTATTCTGAAACCTGTAATTCTCTCTATATTTTATAATTTATACATTGTGTGATAAACAGTGCTCAAAAATTAATCTTGAACACATTTATGATTGTACATAACATTACAAAGGGCTACAAAAATTCAGTAAAAATTTTAGCTGGGAGGCAAGAAACAAAAATAGGTAAAGGCAGGGGTTCTCAACCTTTTAGACTCTGTGGCCCCCTTTTTAGGCTGAGTATTTTGCAACCCCTAAGTTTAAACAATAAAACAATATTTAAAAAACTACAATGATTCTATTCATGAAGACATATTATTTTGTAAACCTTTGCCCAATAATACAGCAGACCGAAAAAAATCTGTTCCCGTAGGTTGAAGACCCCAGGTTTACATGATGAACTGATAGAAATTTCAAGTGATAACTCAGTGAAACTAACATTTAAAATATCTTGTTGACAAATTTTGGATAGATATTAAAAAAGAAGACCCAGAACTATCCACAACAGCATTAAAAACTTTGACACCATTTTCTACATCTTTGAACTGAGCAGAAGAATTCTTCATAATGGTGAATTTAGAATCCAAATCAAGAAATCGTCTGACACTGGAAAATGACATTGTTTTGTGTTACAAAAACCATTCCAGACATTCAAAATTTGGTTAATTCCAAATAAGGTCAACTTTTTCATTAATAAAATAAAAAAACGTAAAAGTTTACATTTTTTGTATTAACTTGGCAAAAAAACCACTAATTACTGATATTTTTTAGTAGCTGGATTTCGAACTAGGTAAGCGTATTATTCAGTGCTATGAGTCATGGACAAGACTCAAGAGTAAATTGAATAATGCGCTGACCTATTGCGAAATGCACCTGCTGAAAAATATCAGTAAGTAATGGTTGTTCTGCCAAATTAATACTAAAAGAGTAATTATAGAAAAACCTCAAGATGTACAACACATAAACTGCAATTAAACTATTAGTTTGAGTGAAAAAAACATATAAAGTATGTATTACATTTTCTCCATATCTCGTGACCCACAAAGTCACATCCTGCGACCTACAGGTTGAGAACCCCTGGTTTAAGGAAACTCAATTGTTGATTTTGGAAGTAAACTTCTATTTTATTAAAACACAATATACATTTTATTCTGAATATTAAAAATATTGTTTGGGTAGATACACATTTCTTTTTAGCATTTTAGAATAATAAGATGTATTTCATTTTCAAACAAATCTAATTTTGTTTATTTCCCAACAATTTTGTTTATATCTATTTTTTATTAAAATCTACTGACTAAAAATATTTACTTAAATTTAGAAACTTAATTTTTAATAATTTTAATCCACTGAAAAATTACTATTATAAAATAAAAGAAACATAAATTGTTTAATTCAAATATTGTACAGTTGAGGGTATTATCCAGGATCTTCACAACAAATTAATAAAAAAATATATATGCATATATATATATATATATATATATATATATATATATATATATATATATATATTTGAAGGTATATTCTGTACTTTTAAAAAGTGTATACTATATAATTCATTTAACTTTTTTTAAACCTAAGGCATATTTATGCCATTATTGCTTGCTTTCATTTTGCTACAAAGTTTTAGTATTTGGTTTTGAATTTGATTGTTTTAATTTTGAAACTATAAACACTAACATTGATCTTTTTAAAACAAAACTTTCCTTAAAGTAGAAAAAACACATGAAACATGATTATGGCCATTTCAGGAGACATTTCTCATTTTCAGCTTAGAAAATGATGCATATTTCCCAAAAAAGCCATCCTAAAATGTATACGTGCTACATATAAAAAGGATTTATATTTTTTAATTCAAGTTAAACATAGATACAATTATTACAAATAACATAGATAATAATATTATTATTTTAATGAGATGAACTATTGTATATTTAATTCAGTGATATACAAAGATTTCAAAATACTATAGAAGCTTTCTTAAAATATAAAACAAGAATACATATTAATAGGTAATTACCTCATGACTGAAAATAATTTGATCCTTAATTCTCCCTTTCAACTCAAGTAAGAGGAAAACAATTTTCACCTTATTGTTGATATAGTGTGTTTGTATGTCTCTTTCAATGAACAAAAATCTCTTCTATATTTAATTTAAATTAGTAGGCACCTATTAAAATATTTATTACCAAAAATGATATAGTTACTAATTTTTAAAAGTAACCATACTTTTAAATTATTATTTACCCCAAGAACGTAAACAAATATTTATTAAAAAACGATAGAGTATTTATTTCCCAAGATTTAAAAAATTAAACTTGATAAGAATAAACCTAAAATCATCACAGTACAAGATTTAAAACTGATAATTGTTGTGAAGATGCCAAAAGATTTCATTTGATGATGTTGGTTGTACGGATAATATACGTTGGCTTCTAGTGATACCTTTATTCAAGCTCAACAACAACGGCTAGTCCGCTCGGCTAGCGAAGAGGTGCTCCCGACTGTGAGTACGAGCATGGCAGGCCCTTCTAATCAGCGAGATGTAGATCCTCCTACACGAGAATACTATCCTTCGCCTCTTGACAGCGGTGAGTCATCCCCCGAGACGGAAGGCGCACCTCTGCCGATATCAGAGCCTCCAACAGATGCCACCTCCTCTCAAGACACTCTCGACTCCTCACCCACTACAGAGCAATCCGCCCTTATTAGGCCTCCAAAAAGGTATCCAGAATATAAACACTGATTAGACGTATGTTATAAGTGAGCGGATTGTATACGGTTCGTAGATTTTATCGTATTTCGTATTTATTTTTTTTTTCAAAACTGTTGACCTTTACTCAATGTTATTAAAAATATATATATATATATATAAAAAAAGAGTTGTTAAATATTAATTCTAAAGGTATATTACAATGTTACTTCAATTCAATCATCAAAACTGTGGCATTTGACTGAATTACCACTATAAACATGGTAAATTTAAACAGAAGAAATGTTTATACACTTTTATTAAAGTATTTACAGTAAAATTTCTATAACTTGAAGATGATACTACTAAGAAAAAACTTATCTAATTCTAAGGAGTAATAACATCTAGGAATTAATAACTCAGAGCTAAATCTCTTTAGCAAAACTTGAAACTTTTTATTATATTTGTTCACAGATATTTTGTTGAAATGCTATAAGTGAAACACATTCAAAACTTCTTTACAATGATTGATTAACTAGAAAATACATTTAATTTTGGAATTGAAACTAAACTACTTAGAACAATTAGGCTTTCAATTGTAATACTGGAGAGCATATTTATGTTTGAAAATCTATCTTTGATAGCAAAAATATATAAATAAAAATTTAATGTGAACATTTTGAACTATTAATACAAAAATCTTTAAATTATGTATGCTTTTCTTCAAATTACCAATATAATGAAAAGTTTTGAAATTTTAGGAATATATAAATTGTCTTATCATTAAGTTTCAGAAAAAAGATTGAATTTTGTAAGTTTATCTTTAAATTACCAGTATAGTAGATAATTTCGAATTATTGAAATTTTACTGTACCATATAAATTTGTCTATCATTAAGTTTCTGATTTGTTTGTAAAACTTATTATAATAAATTGAAACAGATGAATGTTGACTGTAGATTTATTTTAGGTTCTATGTTATATAGTTTTAGTGCATTAAAGTTTTTTTTGAGGTTTAGTACACAGTTACGAGGATAATAATCGACAAATATGCAATGTATCGATCTTTAAAGATATTTATGTTTTATATTAACATTTTCACAATAATCATGAAAACACAAGACAGCACAATTGTTTGTAGTGTAGTTAAAAAAGCTTGACTCTTCCCTAATTAATAACTGTATATTCAAATAGTACGCTTAAAGGTGTGAGAAAAATAGAACATTTTTATTCACCAAGCCCATGAGTTTCATAGAGAAATATTTTTGTTTTTTGTCAGTATTCTAAATTTATATGAACGAGAATTAGAAATAAACATTCTTGGTTTAAAAAGTGTAATAAACCCAAAGGTAATTCATAACAAGCAACATATTTACCAATTGCCCTAAAGGATGTTCAGACTGTAAAAAATTATTGTATGAAGAAAACACTTTTTGGTAGCAGTATTTTTTAAAATTTATTTATGTTAAAAAAATAACAAATTTATGTAATGCAATTTAAAAGAAGAACTCAGTATTAACATATATTAACTACAAAAATTATAAGTAGAGGACTAAAACTATATTTTCTTATATTTTAAAACAATATTGGTTTTCTTTCTTTAAACATTGTAAAAAGCTTATTCTGTCTTACGTTTTATCATACCAATATTGCCTTTCTCTTGTATCCATTCACCTTTTTCTATTATTTAGTGTATTTAGGGTTATTTATCATTTATACAACCCTGGAGAACTAAGAATTGTATTTCAGTCATATCCTCTAGGTCAGCTTGTATCCACTACAGAATATCTCTAATTGCTTTTCAATAAACCGTAGTTTAAAACAAATATTTACTTATTATTGAAATCGGTCTAAATATATTTTTGTGCTCTTATAATTAATGTTTTATTTCTTGTTTATAAACTCGTTCATATGTAGGAACTACATTATGTAAAGGAAGATAGGCAATATTTTTTGTACACTCTAGTCAAGTGCTGTTTAATTACTATTCTGCAGCACTAAAATATTTTGTTTCCATTTAAAATTATTTTTAAAATATTTATAACTTAATAAAATTTTATTGGTATTAGACATTTTACATAGTATATTTATTACTTCAATGAAGTTATTAACTATTCAATTTATTTATTAAATTTATCTAAAAGTTTGACGATAATGATTATTTAAAAAATCTACTATAAAGAATTCATTATAAAGAATGTAAATGAAAGTGTAAAAAAACTTAATATATTTTTGTAATCTTGCAGATGTCAAAGTCATTTTAGCTTTAAAGCAAAATCAACTGTTAAATTTAAAATAATAAATTATTTATTACATTAAAAAATGAGTTTACAAATACAGTTTAAATTGTTATTATATTTTAACTCTTGTTATAAATTAATTTAGAAAAGTATAGTATGGCAACTGTTTTGAAAAAAAAAAAAATTAATAAAAAAATATGTGATGTTTCACATTACAGATTTTTTCTTGCAAATTTACAGTGGAAACAGCATTGCATTCATTGAACATAACTTCTTAGAAATTTATATTAAATAAATTTTAATTTTAAAATGTATAAATTACTTTCAATAGTGAACAGCTATATTTTTAAAATTCTGTATCCCGGATTATAATAATGTGTGAGCTTCTTTACATAGGCTCAGGTTTACAAATCTTCAGACCTTATCAAAGTTCATTTCATAACTTATCAAAGTTATGTTAAACGACACTATTAGTTGTTCTATTTTGTCAATTATTTATGAACTTTTAACAAATTAATTTTAGTTCTGGCTCAACTGAAATTAATGTAGAACAAATATTTCATAGTGTATTACAAGCTGTTTGCTAAAAAAAATTTCAGGTATTTATAATCTAGAAAATGTACAACAGCTGCTGAACAGTTGTGACAACCAAAGTATGTGAGTTACTTCCACACTCATAAATTAAATTTATAAAAATTAAATTTTGTTAATTATAATATTCATTTTATGTTATAAAGTTTGCAATAAAAACATTTTCCTGAATTTCAGTAAATTTTATGTGAATATTAAGTTTGTAAATTTTAATATAGCTTTTCCACTAGTAATTTTTTTTATAAACAAAAAAGAAAAAATTGTGTAAAACAAATGTGAGACATTGAGTGATTACAGGGCATATTATAAGGATGTGCCCAGTAAAAGATTTGTTTCCATATCATTGATCTTCAAAAAGCAATAGTTAAATCCTCATTGCATTAAATTGTAAAATCCATAATAGTGTAGTTATTGACACGCCTTTGTAAATTTATAAATTACAATGTCAATTAATATGTAAATATTTATAACAATTTTTCAGAATAATTTTTGAGATTGCCTTAAACATTTTTTAAATTTTTGTGTTTTTAACACTTTTACTGGGCACATTATAAAATAAAACTTAGATTTTACATTTAGAATGATCAATGTGTCCTCATGTGATTTTCGGAATTTATGCAAAGAATTGTTTTTAAAAAAAGACTATCAGTGTTCATAAAATTAAGACTTATAAACTGCAATTGGTCTAAATGAAATAAAGAAATATTTCAAATTGTTAATAGTTTTTAAATATGTATGAAAGAAACGTACGGTCCTAACTGTTAAACAATATATTCAGTGTGTATCCAAATAATACTGACCCGTTACTTGATGGTTCGCTCAGTTTGTAGACATTAATTGTGCAACACAAGGATTTACATCATCAGTGTCGGGTAAAAACATTTTAAAATTGTATGTTCATATGTTATTGTCACAGTAACCACCTGTTTTGTTTTCATATCTGTTGGGGTGTGGCCTAATGAAAAATAAAACATCTGATATGTACTGCTTAGTGAAAGTGTGAAAAAAATTCCTGTAAAAGGTGCCAATTACAATTTTTTGTTTTTTGTTAGATATAAATTATTTTAAAAGATGTAAAAAAAATGAAATGCTCACTATATTAATAAATAAATATTATACAGAATACAAGAAAAGACAATTGAATATAGTAGATATTGTTTTTAGAGAAAATTATATGATGTTGAATATATTTTATATTTTTATTTACCCTTATAGTAATTTTTTTTTATTTAATTTTTTTCTGAAAAGTGGTCATAATTTCAGTGTACATTTGGATAAAATAACAAAGACTACAAACAATCTGTTTTAGTTTAGTTCTTAATAGTTTAAAAATTTAATACAACCTTCAACTTTGCAGATTAGTCTCAAAATCATGTGTTCCCTAAAGGAATTACATTTCTTAGCAATAAGTCAAGTTTTAACAAGTATTATTTGAAGGCTAGTTGTTCACAAAGTAATATAACAATCATAATGCTAAACTTGTCAAAGAATTATTTTTCCATGATATTGAAATAGATTTAGGTCTCTTTACGTTTGACTGTTTTGACTATCTATTCCATAAGAGAACATAGAAAAATCTATTTAAACATTACGAAAATTTGATATATCAAGTGAATATTTTTAAAGTTAACGGATAATTGTAGTTTATTAGACCAGTCGCAACATAACATAGGAATGGTATAATAATTTTGGCCTCATTACAACTGTAATGATTTGACATCAGTGTAAAGATGGAAAAGAGGAATTTTAGATATTTGTTTTTCAAATTAAAATAAATATGATGTGAATAGATGAAACGTTTGAAGTATGTGGTGAAAAATATCAAAATTCAGATCTTTCTCAGTTGACTTAAAATAGCATTGAGTATTATCAAATTGTAACAAATACATTTATTTATAGTTCCAAGTCTTTTTGCCTTGATTATAATAGTAGCAGGATATACGACATTTTTTTAGAAGATACGTCACTCTGGTGATAGTTTTCCTTCTGTGTGTGTTTTATTCAAAAGTTATCTCTCAAATATCTGAAAACAGGGTCACCAATACTTTTCCAGCTGATTTAATATAAAATTTTAGAAACGATACATCTTATCTATTTACTTTCTCTAATGTCTGGCTGGAATTCAAATCTAATCTGCTTTAGAGCATTTCAGAATTGTTGTTTGTCAATAGTTCTTCAAATCCAACTCATCAAGTTTTGTATTCTGCTTATCTATAATATGAATATTTGAATAAATATTGCAAAATTTGTTAATTGAATTACAATTCAATATAAAAGATGTTACTTTTTGATCTATGGTTAAGTACATTTTAGACAGTTATTTTGAGGCCTATGTGTTCAAGAGGATAAGTTTGTACAAACTTTATTGTTTTCAGTTGGCCCTTTCTAACGGTAAATGTTGAGTTTTTAATTTTCATTGGGTAAATTTATTGTTAGGAATATGTTTGTCTAACAATATAAATGGTGTATTCTATTGATTTGGATTTGTTTGTTAATTGTTTTATTTTATTGTTAATAAATTTGTAAATTGTTAATGAGTTTCTGATATTTGGATCTATTTGATTCTCGAATTTGGAGGAGGTGAATGAATTTTGTGGGGTTAATGAATTAGAATCTTTGTGAGAGACTGTGGTATGTGTGTAAATTCTTTCTATTGTAATTCAACACCCCTACAAGCCCCTCCTCTTTATTTTGACATATATTAAATACAATATTTAATTATGTATAAGTCTGACCTAAACATAGGAGAGGTTCTAAAATAGCACCCAATTTTTATGTTGTGTTTAGTAAAGTTTTATTTTATATTTGTTTTTCACCACGTATAATTGACTGCAGGTCTTGTACAAGTAGCAAGATATATGAAATATTTTTAGTAGGGCCAATAGATACTATTTTATTTCATCTATCTATTTCTGTAGGCTTTGGTTTTCAATGCTCCTTCATCGTCACAGTACTTCTTTGATTTCTCTAAAACACTTTCTGCTAATAACAAGAACCTTTACTATATAAAGTTGCTTGATGTAATAATCCTGAATTCACTGATAAAACTATAATTAATTAGTATGTAACTAAGTGAATACTTAAAAGCTTATTTTCTAATGCATTTTGAAATAATCATTTCTTTTACAAAGCTAAGCCTCTACTGGCGGTGTTGCACAAGGTATAAAAGGTTGTCACTATAAGATTTATGAGTGTAGTGGTGGTAGGTTAAGTTGGTTACTTACTATGTAATGGAAATGGGTGTTGGCTTCAAAGTGTGTGTAGTCATTCAATATATTGTCTTTATCTGTTGAACAATGATTGTTAATTTCATATATTTCTATAGTTCTTAGTTTTCACTTGGGTTTAATATGTGGAGAATATTTAAATTAATATATATGTCTGTGTATGTGTGTTGCATAAATACAGATATACATAGTAATTTAATTATTCTCCACATATTAAACCAAAGTAAAAATTTAACAACTATAGAAAAATATGAAATTAACAAGCATTGCACAACAGATAAAGAAAATATATTAAATGACTGCACACACTTTAAAGCCAACATCCTTTTCCATTTCATAGAACCACCAACTTGACCTATTCCCCCCCCCCCCCAACGCTCATATATCTTATGGTGACAACCTTTTATACCTTGGGCAAAGCTGCTAGTAAGGGCTTAGCTTCGTAAAAGAAACGATTGTTTCATAACGTGTCAGCAAGTAAACTCTGGAGTACTTACTTTGTTATGTATTAATTAATTATACTTTAGGTTTTTTCCTAAGTATGGAAGGTTATATCTCTAGAAGTACGAACTAACATTTGTGTTCAGGGTTGAGGGGGAATATTTTCGGGTATCAGTATCTTTTATTCTACCACTCTGCTAAAATCATTATCTTTCTACCATTTCTTAAGTATATTACGAGGGTTATTAACAAAATAAGATTCCCATAATTTTTAAACCTAGACAGCTTTATTTTTGTTTTTAATGTAATACATCATTTTAAAGCTTAAAACTTAAGCTATTTTTCCACATAATTACTGTTTCTGTCCAAACACTTTCAAAAAACTATGCTCCACCTTTTCTATCCCCATGTTATTGAATTATGCCGCCAAACCATTGAGGAATCGAGTAACCCCTTCCTTCACTTCATCATTGGTATTGAAGCGTAAGCCACCCAAGTGTTCCTTTAATTTTGGGAATAAATGATAATCACTTGAGGCTAGGTCAGGAATGTAGGGAGGATGGGGCACAACAGTCCAGCTTAAATCTGTCAGCAGTTCTTGAGTTTGGTGTGAGACATGAGGTCGAGCGTTGTGATGGATAAGCCTCATACCATTGGACAATCTTCCTCTCCAGCAGTTCTGGATCGCAAGTCTCAGTTTTCTTAATGTGTCGCAATATCTGTCGGAGTTAATTGTTGTTCCATGAGGCAAAAAGTCTATTAAAAGCAGGCCCTTACTGTCCCAAAAGAACTTTCCCAGCGGACTGTGTTTGTTTAATCATCTTCGGCTTCAACGACGTTAAGTGACGCCATTCATGTGACTGCTGCTTGGTTTCAGGGGTAATGTGAAACGTCCATGTTTCATCGCCTGTAACAATGGAATCCAAGAATTTATCTTTGTTGTCTTCACATTGTTGCAAAAACTGATGGGTACACTCGACACGCTGCTGTTTATGGTTTTTTGTAAACATTCCCTGTACCCTCTGGGCACACACTTTGTGATAACCTAATAATTTGGTTAAAATGTTATGAATTGTGGTGTTGGAAGTCTCACGAATATGCAAAGCAAGTTCGTTAATGAGGATCCTTCGATCTTCAAGCTATATTCTTTCAACTTTATCAACAATTCCGTCTCAAACTGAAGGCATTTGGCTATTGTCTTCATCATGAATTTTCGTGCGGCCTTCACTGAATTCTCTACACCATTTGCGAACATGTTGTACAGATATACACTCTTCTCCATAACTGATGATAAATGTCAATAGGTAAAATTCATTTTGCATTTTAAAAAAACATATCACAGCACGAATATTTGCAACTGGCAGGAACAGCAATGGGGAGCTCCAACTTCAAAGGCTGCTAGCCCGGCACAGAGCAATGTAGCGAGGCGGAAGTTGTGGGTATAGAGAGAGGGGGAGTTGATAAGTAAGACAGTGTTGCCACTTTTCTCATAGCAAGTCACATTCTCCTTAGCAGCATAGGGAACCTTATTTTATGAATTACCCTAGTATATGTTGTATTCTGTTTATAGTTATTGCCTTTATGGGTTTCTCTTACTCCTTGATAACAGTTTCAAGCCCAAAGAAGAATGTTCTCGCTATTCATTTGAAACACACTGTGGTTAAATAATAACAGATAACATTAAAAAGCTCTAACCACAAATTATTTTATTTTAACTCAGTGTAAATTTCTATTAGCGAGTAACCATCCTCTGAGGATATACATTGAGTGAAAATAAAAATTTTTGTGTTGGTGGTTTTTTCTGTATTAATTACTTAAAATTTTCTCCCTAATCTTCTTCAACATAAATTGGGATGTTTATTTTTACATTGCTGAATAATTTTAAAACACCGTCTCTAAAATGCTCTAATTTTGTAAAATTCAGAGTTGTTGACTGCCTACAACTTTTCTGCATTAAACTACAGTGAAAATAAATTACGCTGAAAGTTTAGCCCAAAGTTTAAAAAAATTTACTTACTGTGAAATGTCTCCACTTTGGTCTACTAATTACATATATGAAGGCACTGATATCACTTTTCTCTTTCAGTCAACAATTACACAGATGTACAGTCTCCTTGAAATCATAAAATGTTCATTCTTTAATTTGTAATTTTTGTAGATGTCATTTGAATTTCTACAGGTGAGTTTAGAATGTTTTTAACAAAAAAAACAAACAAACAAAGTGGCAATTATACTGATTAAAAAGATTTGTTTTCTTAAAATTGTGAAAAGGTTTAGTTAGATACTTCAAGTGAATTTACATCAATTAGCTAACTTTGTAAAAGCATTAAAAATTACTGTTCATTTAATTACTATGACTTTTGGGATAAGCAAGTAATGTTGTTGATAAATTCTCCATGAAAGCTGCTTGCTGTAATCATCTTGAATTCATTAATTAGATTATAAGTAATTATTGGATAACTGAATGAATACTTTTGAACTTGTTACGTGTTACGAAATAATCATTTCGTTGGCAAAGTTTTTGGGTTGGCTTTGTCAAAGAAATGATTATTTCAAAACCTGTCAACAAATAAATTCAAAAACATTTTAACAGTTACACAATAATTACTTATAATCTCCATAAATGTTAGCATTTAAAAATGTTTCTGAAGCTTATTTTCATTTAATATTTTTTTGGAATAATTGATTCATTTCTATCTCTTTTGTAGTAGACAGTCAAAGAGTCAAAATAAAATATGATTTTAAAAACTTGATAATCTTTCCATCAATCATTTGAAATTAAATTTGACAATGCAATCTCATTTTATTTTTTCAAATAATATATATGCTATAGTAATATTTAGACATACAGTTAGTTCCTTGCTTTTAAGATTTTTAGGAATTTTAATTTAAAATATTCAGTCTATAATAATCAACACAAATTATACTGATTTTAATTTTGTGGTGATCAGATAAAATTTAAAGTGTAAGCACCTGAAACTAAACAAATGCATCACCCAGCATGTAAAGGATAAAAGACATGACTTCATTTTTTTTGTACTGAAAAGAAAAAGAAAATTATGATTTTATGTGAATTTTTCTAGGATAATTCTAAAAGAAATAAAGGCTCTCTTGGTTTCAGGTTTTTCAACTGATCAAAGGCACTAAAATTTCTATCCCTTTGGCAAAAACAGGATAAATTCAAAATCATCCTAATTAACCTCTTGTGTATACCAATTTTTAAAATCCAAGTGTCTTGGATATTTTAAACTTCTGATGCTTTTACCAATATGATTTTATATATACAAATGTACTTTTGTATATTTTATGCACATTTGTATTAAATTGTGACTCATAAAGTTAGTATAACATTTTATTTTTCTCCTACTATGGGCATTACAATGTAATTCTGAGCTATCATTGTGTCTTTGTCAAAAATCTTTGAAAACTGTTTAAGTCTGAATTGCTTGTGTACACCTCAATGGTGATGGATATTGTTTTATCGAAATTTCATGGCGAAAGACATTAAAGATGCACTTCGTAGCTTCTATTTTGAATTCCTCTGAAGCCCATGTATTTTTAACAGATATTTTTAATAACATATTAAATTTAACTTCCTGAATGGTTTCAATTTACAGTTCAGTATTATTTTCATTTAAATTTGACAATTCATGTCAAAAAAATTAACATTAATTTTTATCCTCAGTACCAGTGAAAATAAAGAGGAAAGATGAAAGTATATCAAAGCTGAAATTGGTGTCTCGTGGTTTTGTTATTCATGTGGTGGCAAATCTTCAAGTACAAATTTTGAAGTAGTACGGGTCAACCAAATGTAAAATTTAAACAAATTTTAAAAAAGTTATTGAGACAAATCTTTTAAAAATGCATAATGCATGATCATATAAATATCTCAAACACTATTTACCGTCTGAGAGGACAATGGTGTACATCTCCCGAAATGGCTGTCCTCATAAAACAAAAAATAAGTATATTTGTTGATTGCATCTTCACATGAGCGACTAGTTTTCACTAAACACTTGTAAATATTTACAAACTTGCCTATAGTAGCACTTACTTATATTTGTTGAGGATGGCCGTTTCGGGAGATGTGTCCCATTGTCAGCTCAGGCCGTCGACAGTCTGAGTTGACAATGGGACACATCTCCCGAAACAGCCGTCCTCAACAAATATAAGTAAGTGCTACTATAGGCAAGTTTGTAAATATTTACAAGTGTTTAGTGAAAAAATAAGTGTTACTATAGGCAAGTTTAACATATCGATATGTGTTCTAATGTTTCAGTGAAAAGCATATTAAAGAAACCCAGGACCAATTACATATACTATGAACCATGTTTTAGAATAGCTGCTTCTGTCATTAAAACAATTAATTGTTGCTCTGCTAAACAAATATCTGCATGACCAGCAAAAATTGGATTTTTTTTTGTAACAAAAAAATTAAACAACAAAAATTTGCCTGTTTTGCCAGTTTATGGTGAGAATTAATTTATGTTCAGAAAAGTTTTATGAAAAAAACTGTGAAAAAAACTTGTTTGTTATGCAAAATCTGTGTGCCTTGAAAAGAATTATGTTAGAATGCCGCAATTATATTCAATTATTATCTTCGAATAGAAACACTGTTTTATAGCCATTTTATATCTCTTTATATAAGTTTTAAAAAGACCTATCCCTAACTTTTCATGTAATGATTATGTTTTTAGAGAATCACTTGGTCTTCCTTGTTCTCCTTGACAAGATCTAAGATTTGTCGTTCCTGGAATTTTCATTCAAAACTTTTCCACTCATTGTGAGATTTCACTGGCCAAATTACTTCTGTCATGACTAAACTTGCCATCTTGAGATACTTTTATCAGCCTTTATATTCTTCTTAATCACTGGTGCATCACCTATGTTGGGCATGTTTCTCTTGACAAGATATTTAAACTTACTTGTGCCTTAGATTTCTTCTTGTTTAACTTCAAGTTGTGATTTTACTACTTACTCCTTTATCTGGTTTTGTTTGTTTTCAAGGCTCTGTCTACAGGGTCGGAGAAAAGTCACCAGAAAGTCTACAAAATAAACAAAGTTCTCAGGATGAGATACCTTACACATTATTATTAAGTAAATTTCAAAATGACACAATAAACATCAAGAGTTTTTCACCTTAAAATAAAGTGGTGTTGATTAGTAGACTAAATATTATTATTATTATTAAAAAATAAAATTCACATATATTTATATTAAACCGAATTTATAATTACTTGTCTCAAATTGTTAAAAACTTGTTTACGATATCTTTAGTTGTCAAAAGTTGTGATTCTAAGTAAAAATTGTTAACTGTTACATAAACTTTTTTATATTTGTTTTTAAGAGTAACTATTTATTTCTTGTAAAAAAACAAAAATAGGGTAAATAAAAAGTAGAATTTATGTGTATATTATTACCAAATGTTAATAAAAAAAAATGATTATTATATAGTCAGGCTTACACTGCCCAGAGACAAAACACATTGTGTAAGATATTGGTTATAAAAACTTGGTTTTGTTATAATGTTTTAGAAACAAATCAAATTCTTTAATGGGTTGTAAGCAAGATTACCAATAGTTCTTTATGTTAACAATTTTTTTAATTAATTTTTGAGTGTTATTGTGTTGTTATTATTTTCAAATTATTATCAGAATAAACATTATTTTTCTAGAAGATGCCCTCTTATAGTTGGGCTTAAAAATACAAAATTTGTTATGTCTAATTGAAAATTTATTATAAAAATTAAAAGTTAACTAATATTATAAAGAGTGAATTGAGATTCACCGAACGTAATGGACTACAAAATTCAAGATTATAAAGAGTGTTTAATTGAGTCCTAACTTTTTTGTGTAAACATATCACAGCAAAAAACAATACAGCACAATAATACTCAAAAATTTAAAAGTTGAAAAATTTTAATGAAATTACTTTTTTAATTTAGAAATTGCCGCATTTCCCCAATATGTGCGCAAGCACACTCAGCGGTGTGTTTCTCTTTATTCTAAGGAATGTAAATATTGTAAACATGAACAGTTATTACAATGAAAGAAATGACAACAAATATTAAACTTGGTCTCTTTATTTTACTTCCTTTTGGAATTTACATTACGAGTATGAATCTATCTACAAAGCCAAAACACTTAATCTTTTGCTAAACCTAAAAATTACTCAGATTTTGCATCAGAAATCTTTACAGCAGAAATACTATTATAGTGAATACAAAGGAAAGAAAAACATATTGTTTTTATATCAGGCAAACATGGAGGCTATGGGGCATCATTACAATTTTGTTTTACATCAAAATTTCATGAAAAAGCATTGCAGTGTTTGCAGTTAGATTACCATGATGCAAGACCCATAAATTATATTTCACTAAATTTAGGTTCATTCAGATTACTTCCACCAAGCGGTTGAAATTGTTGATACTTCTCTTTTATTCTTGATTGTTTGGCAAGAACTCGCATTTGTTTAGCCATTCAAATTGAAGAAAACAGCAATCATAACCTTCATATCTAACCACACTTGTCAAGCTTTCCTTTTTTTAGGTAATCCAGAATGCTTCCACTGGAACGATCAAAATCTAGCTTTCATATCATAAATCTACATCAGTATTTCACTACATATTATGAACGTGTGTCAGTAATTTTCTACTGCTGACTTCATTTAGCAAAACCTGAGTAACTTCCATCCAACACTGTTTTTTGTGGAAATTTAACAGTTTTTGCACAAATATTGCTGCCGCGTATCAAATACAAGCAACCAAAACAATTTCATAGAAGGAGCCAATTGATATGCTATCATCATCATCAACTTCTATGATTGTGATCATTCAAACATAATCATTTCTTTCATTTTTTCCACATTTTCTATGGTTGTTGAGATACTGGGATGTAAAAATGCTTGATGTTTTCAATAGCTTTACAACCATATTCGAAATTCTTGAGTGCACTTCCTTAAATGTTTTCCCTTCTTATAGCAAAAGTTGAAGCAAATTCTCTGATTCATTCTAAAATATAAAAATTGCTACTCACAAACCAACAACTGTAACCTCCTTCACAACTAACAACAGACTAATCATTCAATGAGACTACAATTTTTCAGATGAATTTAAAACATGTTTTCTAACAAAAGTACAAAGAATTGATCAAATCACACTAATATAACCCATGAAATAACAAAATGTATACTATTTTACGCCTCATATACATTAATAAGTAAATCTTTGAACAAAATAAATCTTGTAAATAATTTTTTTCTGAACTCTGGTTGGCATGTAGATGACCAAGATACCCCCAAATAAATGGGACAAGATTATGTTCTCTTCTAGGTACTTAGAAGAGCCTCACTTTTACAATATAAGTGGAGAGAAAAGGTTATGCTGGAGACATCTGAAAACTATTTAGGTCTCCTTTAAATGAAGACATATTCCTACGTTTCACCCAAAAACATCTAATATATTTAAAATTGTAAGACCTAATACCACATCTGGCTAAGATAATAAAAAGTACATTCTTTATACAGTATTAATTGTGCGAGTTGCATTTCCACATGGAAATGCATCAAGTGTACTAATGATCAATGTTGAAACTAAATGTTGTTTTACTATCTAAAGATTCTAGTTATAAAAATAAAGTCATTCTGTCCAAAGCAAAAATCCTTGTGTTTTGAAAAGATTTCAACGAATATGAGTGAAGCACGCAAAATAGGTCACAAAATACAACAAGGGAGACTAGTTGAAAAGCTAAATAGTAGGTTTCAATCCTAAAAAGTGGACAGGATTAATTAAGGCAAGAAATCTGCATCATTTCCTCTGAAGTGCTGAAATCCACAACACTTTAGCTATCATTCCAATCAGAATGGGTTGTGAACAATATCAGATAAAAAAATTTTTCAGGAGACTTTGTGCTTAAGATGTTTTTAAAGTGGTTGTTAGAAAAAATTCTTGAATTTAAGTAATATAATCAGACACATGTTTTTAGCTTGTATTGATGAGTTTGAAGCCAAGACTTTTATCTCTTCTGCTTTTATGCGACCACAGAAGAATCACATAATAGGTGCAGTGAGAAATTAGTGATTATTTCATAGAAGTGTCTTTTAATATTCCATCAGTTGAAAGAGAGAAGGAGTTGCAGTGGTCAATGCGTGGTAGATTTACCTTTTCAAGAGGAGCCGCTCGAGTTTGACATCAATTTAATACATTATCTGAGAGTTGTCACCTGATATAAATTACTGTATCATAATCCTTATCCAGATATTCCACAAGCTCTGGATATCCAGTTGAGATTCAGGGAAGAATAATATTGATTGAAAGTTAAAGCTTTGAAATACTGTTCTATGAAATGGAAACTTTATTCAGACAATTGATGAGAAGGTCCAAAAGACAATCAGACTTGAAAGACAGCCTGACAAAATAGTGTCCATCAAATTATGACAGTAGGTTGGTAAGAAATGTTTTAATGTTTGTCTTCCTCAGGGAAAAGGTTCTTCTATTTGGCAATGTTTTTTTTAACAAGTTTAGATTGATGGTTGATGCTCGGCTTGCAATATGAAAACTAGTAGCTCACGTTTTAGATTGATATCAAATAAGGCAAAAGAAGAAGTTGAAATAGAGGATTAGTCAAGAGGGATGATTATGTTGAGGCTTTTACACATTGTTTGATCAATATTTACAAAAGCAAAACTAGTACCAATTGTGCAAGGGATGTCACTATCCAGAGAACATGATTCATTAGTGAAACGTTCCAAGAAGACTCCCTCCAAGGTAACACAAAAAGGTCTGATGATAAAACTCTGATTGGTTCTTCATACAAGAAGACCTATTTACCTGATACGCTAAACAAGAAGATGAGCTATACTTGATACATGACCATCAAAATTCTCTCGAATAGATTTGAAGGATGTTGTGATGATATGACTGGACCATAGAGAATATTAATTTACAAAGCTCAATAATGTGAATTGAGCATGGAGATGGGTCTACAAATGATGTGATTGTTTTTGAGCAATGAAGAACCCTAGGTGCTGCACAGCATATAACAGCATTGAAACCTTTAAAGAAAAGTGCTTTAAACATGAAAAAGTGTGCATTTGGAACTTTTTTTAAAAATAGAGGGTACAAAATCTTTAGACAAATGTCTCTCAACCTTTTAGTATTTATTTCTAACCTAATTTTTAATCAAAACTCTCACTACTACCCCTCATACAGTAATTTTCACTGAAATCGTCCTTTAATAAAGATATTTCAACTAAATTTATATTTAATTTAGTTTTATTTTGATACTAAAGCTCAACCACTATATCTATAACAAATCTTAAAAATTAGTTTTGCTCTGAAATAGATTTCAGTAAGTGTTGGCTTACACAATTTTCTCATTTTTTAAAAATTATCAACTGATATATATATTTAAAAAAACCTGGCTGCAACAATGCATAATGTATATATTAATTATACTTATCAATAAACTATCAAAAATAAACTTATCAATAAATTATACCTCAAAAAATTACTTCTGTAAACGAGTAAAGGGACTCGAAGAGTTAGACTAGTCTCTTTCCATCATATCTCCTACAAACCAGACATCTTCATAGGTTCACATGAAGTTCGATTTATTTTAAACATCTGCATGGTATGTATGAATGCCGTATCTCGTTTACTTCTAACCAATTTCAATCAACTCGATCCTTTTATCTCTAACATAATGTTTGTGTTGAAATTTGTGAAATTCATATTCAGATCCATCATAGAAAATATTTCAATTGCATTGAAAGGTTGGACAGAATGCTTTTTCTTTTTTGATTGAAAATGATCGTTGTATGATCGAAATATTTCAATAGTGTGACGTGTATTTTATGTGTCCATTTATTTCCAAGAGATTGCAGTTTTGGACTAGGCCTATTGGCACAAGGTAAGTCTGTCAGTCTCTTATCTAGCCCAAAAATTTCTATATATATATATATATATATATATATATATATATATAGACTACAACCCCCGGTCAGTGATGCTTGATGATGGAGATACTACCAATCTTTGAAAGTTAACTCGCATAAATACCAAGTAAGATTCTTGTTTAAGTACATAAGTGAAAGTGATAAGTGAATACAAGAAAACAGTGCTGCAAAGCTATATACAGGGTGCGGCAGCATAACCTCCTTTTTTGAAAACTCAATAAAAACTATTGTATGCATCTGAAAATATTTATTTATTTTTTATAATGTTGGTACATGTCTAAAGTTTTTATTTACATTGTTTTGAAGATCACATCTGTTAGGTGACGTCCCTCATTCTCCATACATTGCGTAAACCGATTTCTGGCGTTTGTCATGACTCTTGTTAGCGTAGCAGGTGTTATGTTGGAAATTTCTTCTTGGATATTGGTCTTCAAATCTTGTAGGGTTCTTGGACAGTTCACATAAACACGGGATTTCAAAAAACCCCATAGAAAAAAATCACAAGGGGACAGATCGGAAGAGCGTGCCGGCCATTCCAAATCGCCTCTAATTGAGATAAGGCGCTCTGGAAAGTGATCCCTTAAAACAGCCATAGATGCTCTTGAAGTGTGTGCTGTTGCACCGTCTTGTTGGAACCAAGTGTCCCCCAAATCCAACTCTTCTAGCCGTGAGAAAAAAAAATTCTGTAGCAGTTTACATACCGGTCCGAATTCACTGTCACTGTAACCTCATTTTCCTCAAAAAACCAGGAACCAATAATTCCAGCTGAGGAAATTGTACACCACACTGTGACTTTGGGTGAATGCAAAGGCCTTTGATGCAATTCTTGAGGGTTTTTGTCAGCCCAGTAGCGCATGTTTTGTTTGTTAACCGACCCACACAAATGAAAATGGGCTTCATCGCTAAAAAAACAATAGCACCCTCGGGAACGACATCAAGAAGAAGCTCACACGCGTTCATCCGAGAATTGAAGTCACGTTCTGAAAGTTCCTGCACTATCGCCATCTTATAGGGATGAAAATGAAGATCATCACGAAGAATTCTTCTCACACAACGATCGGATAGTCCAAGGGCAGATGCGTGTTTACGCGCAGAACGCCGTGGTGATCGCAACATTGAAGCTCTCACTGCTTCAATGTTCTCAGGTGATCTAACGGGCCGAGGGACTCCAGTTCTTCGTTTTATCGCACTTGCAGTTTGTCTGAATGTAGTGACCCATGCAACAATTGATTTGCGGTCTGGGACGGGAGCCAACGGGGCTAAATTAAAGTGATTCCGAAATGCTCGCTGTGTTGCAATAACCGAACATCCGCTTGAAAAGTAGGCCTCAATGGCAAAGGCATGCTCCTCACTATTCCAAAGTATGATGGCGACTGAAACGTGTTGGGACAAAACTTTACTGTACCCCCTCTTGAACGAGATCACTAGCGCTCTGCTATGACATCAACTAACTGAATGGCGAGCATTTAAAAAAAGGAAGTTATGCTGCCGCACCCTGTATATATATATATATATATATATATATATATATATATATATATATATATATATATATATATAAGTTATATGAATGATTTATGTGAACCTTTCATAATAAACTGCGTACTAGGAAATTTCCTGCCTACGCAGCTTTTATATTATATAGGTGGTGAGAACAGATCCCCAGCAGTGTGTAACTCGCCTCTGTATCGAACAGACGTCTTCCACTCCAATTGAGTGCATATCAATTGAATTGTTTTATTAAGTAATTTATGTAACGGTTTTCTAACATAATTGTTTATTAAATTCAATAAAGGTTTATAAAAATAAAAATCATTTTTAAAAACCTTTCCAGCTTAATATAACCCGTAACTGGCGCAGTCGATAGGACATCTCGGGAAAATTAGTGGATATAATTTTCATCGATTTTAATCGTTAACCGAGATACTGCAAAAACTCGATTCATTACAGAGCGAATATCTGTAACGGTACCAAGAAAACTTTAGTAGAGTGAATATCTACAAAAACTTAATAGAGTGCATATCTATTAAGAGCACAAGTGAATATCGTGTAAATGAAAAGTGAAAATTTGTTCAATGAGCAAAGTATTTTAGATCAACTTGTAAGTAGATCTTAAGAAGTACAATTAAGAAAAGTAGAGTAATTACTTTTTATATTATTTTATATCATTGATTTTAATTTTTATTATTTTAAAGAAAATAATATTTTAAAATGGCAACGCCAACATTAAAGAAGGAATATCTTGACATGATTCCTGAGTATAATGGAGAGCCCACTATGCTCAATAGATTTATATCAGTATGTGATAAAATAGTCAGTAAGTTTTATGTATCTGAAAATCCAGAAGACTTTCAGAACGAATACCTATTTTCTTCTATACTGGCTAAGTTAAAAGGCCAAGCATTAGAAATGGTAGTAAATTCAAATTCTTATACTTGGTATGAGATTAAAAAAGTATTGTTAACCAGCTATTCAGATAAAAGAGATTGTTTTACTTTAAATTTAGAAATGGCCAAATTAAAACAAGAAAATAATGAATCACCCTTTGAGTTTTACGAAAGAATTCAAAAATTATTAAATTTACAAATCTCATTTTTTATTAATAAAGAGCCTCAAAGACAATTGGCCAAAGATGTTTTAATAGAATATGTGCAGAAATTAGGGTTAAGAGTTCTCCTTAGGGGTTTACATGAACCCATAGGATCGGTAATGCGTACGAAAAATCCAGATTCTCTTAGCGAAGCACTTAACATGCTTACAAATGATTTTCAATTTAAAACTAACAAATTATTGCAAAATATTAAACAGAACATCCCACCTAGAGCCCAACAATACCCGCCTATTCGCAAACCCATTCCTAACAAACAAACCTTCCAAAATTATAGGCCCAACTACCAAAATAACCCTAACCAATTTGCTAAACCTAACTCATACGTACAACAAAATCAACAACAGAGACAATCCAATAATTACACACCACTAATAGTTCATCAAAAGTTTGAACCAAAACCAATGAGCATTTCCACACGTCAAACTGGGAACACAATTAGACAAAATAGACTTTATCAGATGACAGGTAAACCAATAGAGGAAGAGAATTACAATCAAACTACGAACCGATTGACTGAACAGATGACTGACTCTTATCTGTCCGAACAAACGGATTATGAACCGCAAGAGGACCCTGACAGCTACATTGACTTTGATAATTCAACGCAAGAGGAAAACGCATGTGGATTCACTCAAGAGGACGATCACACCCAAAATCATTTTTTAAGACTAACCACAATAAAAAGACATTTTCCATAATGCATATCGAAGACGACACAAATGAACTACCGTACATCCACGATACCAATACTAACCTAAAGATGCGGATTGACACTGGAAGAACAAGATCGTTTATAAAAAAATCAATAGCTTTCCAATTTTTCAAAAACACCCTAAAACAAGAACCATTTGAAGTGAGTACAGCTCATGGAGTATCAAAAGACAAATACAGTTGTACACTACCACTTTAGAAAAAGAAACAACCAAATTCTATTCATTTGATTTCCATAAAGATTTCAACTTACTCCTTGGATTAGATAACATAAAAGAATTAAAAATTAACTTAAATTTTGTGAATGGTAAATTAATATTTCGCAATAAACGAAACCCGATTAAATATTTTAACACAGAAGAACAAAATAATAATAATAATAATAAAGGCGAATGTCAAGAACAGAACGCAAAAAAGGGAACAAGTTATGTTATACAAGCCCGCACTAGCCAAACGATTAAATTTAGAATACAAAATATTCAAGATGGAGAAGGACTCTTACCATACAAACACTTAAATGGATTAGAAATTCCGCAGTGTATAGTCTCAGTACACAAGGGAGAAGCCTATTGTCCTATTATAAACAACACAGAAGAAAATGTAAAATTAACAGTGAATGAACCATTAGAATTAAAATCTTTAGAATAATACAATATCCTTGAACCTGATACAATGCAAACAAACACTAATTTCAATTTGTTAGATTATAAACAAAAAAAATCGAGAAGAAAAAATTTAGATTTATCAAAATTTAGGATGGAACATATGAACTTAGAAGAAAAATCCGCTATAACAAATTTAATAGAAGATTATGCAGATTTATTTCTTATTGAGGGAAACAATTTAACTTTTACCAGCCAAATAGAACATGTTATTAGGACTACTGATGAAGTCCTAATTCCCGTATACTCTAGAAATTATAGATATCCAGAGATTTACAAGAAAGAAATTAATAAACAAACTGAGGACATGCTTAAACAAGGAATTATTAGACCTTCGAATTCTCCATGGAACTCTCCTGTCTGGATTGTACCCAAAAAACAAGACGCTTCTGGCAAAAGAAAATTTCGATTAGTAATAGATTTTAGAGGAATAAACAAAAAAACAATTGACGATAAATTTCCCTTGCCAAACATTACAGACATATTAGATAAATTAGGACGATCCCAGTATTTTACACCTTTAGATCTAGCCTCAGGATTTCACCAAGTAGAGATGGATAAAAATAGCATAGAAACAACAGCGCTTTCAACGGAAACAGGACACTACGAATTTTTAAGAATGCCCTTTGGACTAAAGAATAGTCCCCCTACATTTCAAAGAATTATGAATAATATTCTGAGAGGAATCCAAAATGAAACATGCCTAGTTTATTTAGATGACATTATAATTTATTCCACTAGCCTTCAGGTACATATAGGAAGACTTAGAGAAGTTTTTGACAGGTTACGCAAAGCCAACTTTAATGTACAGCTAGATAAGACAGAATTTTTAAGAAAAGAAGTAGCATATTTAGGACACGTTGTGACACCTAATGGCGTAAAACCCAATCCTGTAAAAATATTACCAATAAAGGACTACCCAATACCAAAGACTACCAAACAAATTAAAGGATTTTTAGGACTATTATCGAAAATTTATTAAAAACTTCACCAAAATAACAAAACCGTTTACTAACTGTTTAAAGAAAAATGCAAAAATAAATATAGAAAATCCAGACTTTATAGAATGCTTTGAAACATGTAAAAATATATTAACAAATGAGCCACTTCTACAATACCCAGATTTCGAAAAAGAATTTATTTTAACGACAGACGCTAGCAACTATGCATTGGGAGCAATTTTAAGCCAGGACAAAATTGGAAAAGATCTTCCTATAGCGTATGCCAGCAGAACTTTAAACGACAGCGAAACTAATTACTCTGCGATTGAAAAAGAGCTATTAGCAATCGTATGGGCAACAAAACATTTCAGGTCTTATTTATTTGGGAGAAAATTTTAAAATGTATACAGACCATAAACCTTTAAAATGGTTATTTTCAGTTAAGGAACCAAATTCCAAGCTTTTAAGATGGAGGTTAAAATTGGAAGAATATGATTATGACATAAGATACAGAAAAGGCAAACTAAACCAAAATGCAGATGCATTGTCCAGAATACAATAAAAACGTCACTGATAAAAGGTCAATGAACACCCAACACACTGTAGAACCGGACCTTGACTTATCTGCAGCTGACTTGCTACAACGCTATTTCCCAGAACTAGACGACAACGAATCTGTGGTCGTACAACTCGACGCAACAGATAACGCCAACCTAGAGGACAATGACGAAAGTGATAATGGCCAAACAATCCACTCCAATTTTGAAGGAAACATCCATATTGAAATACCAATTTCCGACGAGCCTGTAAGCTTTGGAAAAAACCGAATATTCTTATCTTTAGTAAAATATGAGCCAAAAAAAGTAAAAATAATAAAACTATTTGGAACTTCAAAAACTCGTTTAATAGTTGAAATATCAGAGAATAACTTAAATGAAGACATAGTTAACTTTGTAAAATCGTATTTGGTACCTAAAATAAAATATAATTTATATTTTTAAGACGACTTTTAAGAGAAATTTGCATCATGCATAGCCAAAAATTTCAAGCAAACTGAACTAAATTTAGTTAAGTGTAACAGTAAACTGTTAGACCTAACTTCAGAAGAAGACACTTTGGAGACAATAAGTAATTATCATGTTAGCAAAACTAATCACCGTGTGATACAGGAACATTTAAACACTTATATCAAACCAAACATATACAAATCAAATTTAGCTACGCATTGTATTAATAACGGACACGAGTTTCCGGAAATAGAAAATATGAAATTAATAAAAGAATTAAATAAAGGATTAAAAATGAATATATTTGAAACATTGGAAATTTATAAGCATAAAGTTAAAGACAAATTAATTGATGAACAAATTCAAGTGAGATCAAGGCACCAAACTATTTATAAGGTCATTGATGTTATAGAAAAAATTACGCAATACTTATAAACATATGGTCGTTTGTAGCACATATGGTTTAATTTTATAAAAATATTTTATAAGATAATTATTTTCCTGAAGATGCTGGTACTATTTTATCGGTGAAAAGCTTTGAATAAATATATTCATTAAAAGTATTCTTGTTTTTGAAATATTTTTAATTTATATCACCATATTTCATATATATATATATATATATATATATATATATATATATATATATAGAGAGAGAGAGAGAGAGAGAGATTTTTTGGACTAGGAGACTGACAGACTTACCTTGGTAAGAGTCCACTCTGTAGTCTTGAAATAGAAACACATAAAAGCACTTAAACAATGATATATTTCAACCACACAGTGGTCTTTGTCAATCAAAGAGAAAACACAAAAATGAAATAATTATTTTATTTCATTCTCTCATATTTCTTTTTGTGTTTTCTCTTCGATTGACAAAGACCACTGTGTGGTTGAAATATATCATTGTTTAAGTGCTTTTATGTGTTTCTATTTCAAGACTACAGAGTGGACTCTTACCAAGGTAAGTCTGTCAGTCTCCTAGTCCAAAACATCTAAATAATCTTTACCAACCAAAACTAACCTAAAAAATATATATATATATATATATATATATATATATATATATATATATATATATATATATATATATACTTTAACTCTTAAGTTAAATATATTACTGAGCATTTAAAGAAACTACTGCAAGAACTAAAAAAACATTCTTTTAGTCTGCCAGATATAAGGTTATTACATAGACTAAAATTTGATGAATTTGAAGGTGCAATAATAGATATCAAATTCCTATTACCATTTTCCACACCCCTGCAGGAAAGGCTTCTGTAAGTAGGTACTGAATAAAAGACACAATATTTCATTCAACATTTTATTTTACATATCTTAAATGGTTTTCTTATTAATACTTTTTACATGAATGTGATTATGGTTTCTTTTGCCATATTTGATTATTATCAACAAGAACTAAACAATTCACCGTTAAAATTACTAAAACTAAATATTATTCATAATATTCATCCTCTAAAATTAAAAATAATTTTGCATGCCATAACACAAAAACTGATGTTGATACAATTCTTAACAATCAATATACAATAGAGAAAAATTAATGGAATATTAAAGATGAAATATTATATGTTCAATAAATTATATACATTTGCAAAATATATTCTACTAATACTTTAACTAATCCTTCAAGTTCCCTCTCTTTAGACACATAACATTAAAAATTATTTGGAATGTTGAACTTTGCTGAAAGGCCTGAAACAAACAAAAGAACAGATAAAATTTATCTTTTCATTTTAGGGGGCAATATTCTAGACACTTGACTATAAATATCAATGTCACCTGTCTATACCCTTATGTTATCTTTTCAAACCTTCTTGAAGCTTTTTTTAAGGTCTTTGATAAAAATTTCTGAAACATTCTACCTGTATATCCTATTTTTGTCAACTACGAGATACATGATTTGTCGTAAAATGAAACATTGGGAGAAACATAACATACAAGTAAGGTATTTATGGGGTGTGGCTTAATAAGTTTAAGTCCATTCATGCTTGAGGAAACTCAGCAGTATATGCTTCTCTACACTGCATACTTCTAGAAATAAACAGATAAGAGATTACTGGAAGCGGCAAGTTGTACTTGAGCGGACACAACAGTTACATTATTCTAGAACCTTCTAAGAATAAGTGGATAGAAATTACTAGATTAGGGTATTTGAAATTTTCTTGAACCAAGGTTCTGTTAATTGAAAAGAGTTAGAGTGTTTTACAATGTAGGGACAGGTAAGGCATTTAGGGACAAACAGTGGCAGTTAGTGCGTGTTATGTATAAATAGACTATCAACCAACTTAGTAGATATTAGTAAAGATTAAAAGTGTTTGGATTTTATAAATCTTATGTGTGTAAATAATAACCATAAAAGTAAATTAACACATAATAAATAAATAAATATATATATATATATATATATATATATATATATATATATATATATAGATTTTTTGGACTAGGAGACTGACAGACTTACCTTGGTAAGAGTCCACTCTGTAATCTTGAAATAGAAACACATAAAAGCACTTAAACAATGATATATTTCAACCACACAGTGGTCTTTATCAATCGAAGAGAAAACACAAAAAGAAATATGAGAGAATGAAATTAAAAAAAAAAAACACTGACAAAGACCACTGTGTGGTTGAAATATATCATTGTTTAAGTGCTTTTATGTGTTTCTATTTCAAGACTACAGAGTGGACTCTTACCAAGGTAAGTCTGTTAGTCTCCTAGTCCAAAAAATCTAAATAATCTTTACCAACCAAAACTAACCTAAATATATATATATATATATATATATATATAGATTTTTTGGACTAGGAGACTGACAGACTTACCTAGTTCATTTATATATTTAATTTTTATTTAATAATTATATCGTCCCAATATAAAAGAAAATTTATGTTTTCTTTTGCACATTGTAAAGCTAGCGTAGGTGGTGAGCGCTCCTAGCGGGCGAAATAGAAAAATATCGTACGAGTTAGTGACTTAAAGGTAATTAACCACCTCACGCCATGTGACGTAAGCATGAGGCGATACTTCTGAACCAATCAGAATATTCAAAATAATAAGTAAGGGTGGGAATTTCAGTTAGCGCGTCCTTGCAACGACCCCACTTCTCAAAAAGTCTCCAAACGAGACGGACGTGATGGCACTTTCGGACGTAACCTAGAAATTTACAAGCTTCCAGTATTCAAAATTTAAGATGTCAAGGCCGGTACCAAATTTTATTAACGCAACTAAAGAAGAAGTCAGAAGCGATTATGTATGTGTTTCAAATAAGTAAAAGTCTATATCTTTTTTTGTATAAGAGCGCTTATTCCAGAAGTGATGTGCAGTGATTAGTGATTCCAAAAGCCATGGGCAATGTTTTGTGGTATGTGTTAAAGTGTTTTACAAGTAATGTGCACAACCAGGTACGTTTTGGATAATAATAAAGAAAATGTATTTTAATGTTAACTAAGTTGAATTTTAAATGATAAACGGTTAACACATGAACGGTAGAAATTGTCCTTTGAATATTCACTTCAAAATTAAATTGGAAAACTTAAGTTACTTCTCGATATATATAAATTTTAAAGGTTAATAAGTAATTAAAATGTATGAATAATTATTAGTAATTAAAGGTAAATTACTTGACACTTTGGTGTCATTTGTTCTTTTGTAATTTGTCATTGATTAATAAATTGTTTAATTTTGTATTTTAAAACTTTAAATTTTCATTTCACAAGTAACCTAGTTCTAGCTTCAAGATAGAAGAGCGTCATAGACAGACAGTAATTGCCTCAGTTATGACGTTAGAACTAGAGCCCAGGGTAAGTAATTAATTAATTAGTTAATTAGTAATTAACACACATTTTTATAATAACGGTAAAACTTACCCCAGGAAAAAGGCCTGACCCGTTACAATATAAATATATATATATATATATATATATATATATATATATATATATATAAATTAACACATATAAATAAACTAACCTAAATTGATAATACTTGTATGTTACAACATATTAAAATGTCATTAAAAATTGATAAAAAACAAAAACTGTACTAAATTAATGCTAGATCAACTAAATCGACCCTTTATTTCACACTGTTACACCGACAATTAAGGCAAAACAAGACAACGTGCATTTGCTTAACAAGAAGTGTACGGTTCTCTAATCAGATTAAGCTGCTGCGTTTCTGTAACCAGCTTATGGTTTTGGTCAGGACCATCTCTTAGACCAGGTCATGCAGATGTGAATAAAGATCCATTTATACTTGGATTGATTTAAACATTAGTTAATCAGATATGAAAATTGAATTATTCAAGTTATTTTATTCAGAGGTAGTCTTGAATTTTGTTATTTACTCCAATAAATAATTGTTATTACTAAATTTGTATTATAAACTGTTCAAAAACATTTAAACTCATAATATGTGATAATTTGTTTGCCTACAATACTATTCCAGTTAATGTCATAAACTGAAATATGCAATATAATAATAAAGTAGTTGAAAAAAACCATGATTTGTCCCTACGTTAATAAGGTTTCTGGCTTATAGACGTATAGTTACATACAAAATTATTTTATCGCGATATTTTCCTTTTCATATTTAAGCAGTTTTAGAGTCTAACCTGTGAAGATTCTTCTTGTGATTTTACAGTGTTCACTACAAATACTCATCTATTGGTCTATATTAATTCAATCCTACATACTTTTAAACTTATTCATTTCTTTCTATCAACTAATTTATAACCCATTAGGCTGGCATCACTTGCATGAAACTGGTCATTCCTAACTATAAATAAAAACCTGTCTACAAATAATGGCTGCTTGTATAAAAGAACTCATTAAAAACCTTTTTGTTTTTCAAATTTGTTTTATTTGATAATTATTAACGAGAAACTTTTAAACTGTTGTTGACAAAGAACATTGTTTAAATTTGGCAATATTACTTTGAAAATAAATGTTATATGACATGATTATGTTCATGTACATATCAGTATAGATTTATACAGTTAATAATTATGAATTATTTACTCTCCTAAAAATAAACAAGGAGTATTTATTTACACGCTTGCACGCAAACACACGCACGAATGTTTTTCTTTCTTTTTTGATTGATAAAGATCACTGTATGATCAAAATATTTCAATAGTGTGATATGTTTTTATGTGTGTCTATTTATTTCCAAGAGATTGCAGTTTTGGACTATTGCCACTAGGTAAGTCTGTCAGTCCCTATCTAGTCAAAATATTTATATATATATATTTACAGGGTCGCACCCAAAAGTGGTAGGACTGATTTTCTCTGGCGAGAACGGAGCGGTGGCGGGGGTCTGCCTGGCAGGTTAAGGTGGAGGGGAGCTCTTAGCAACAGACTGACACCAAATTCATTCGCCTGCGGGCTGTCATTGAGTCAGGACACCGTTTTTATTGAAGCAAGTTTTTTGACCGCATCGAAAAACAAAATGAGTCCGAAATTAGAGCAACATTATTCCGTGAAGTTTTGTGCGAAACTCGGGAAGACGGCAACTGAGACCCTCGATATCATCAAGCAGGCTTATGGGGACACTGCCTTAAGCCTTTCCACAGTATTTGAGTGGCACAAGTTGTTTAAAGAGGGTAGGGAGCTTGTTGAAAATGACCATCACTCCGGACGGCAGTCGATAGCAAGAACCGACACGAATGTGGACAGAGTGAGGACACTGCTGAACACAGACCGACGCTTAACCAGTGAAGAAATTGCAGACCAGTTGGGTCTGTCTGCATCCAACGTCCAACGCATTATTTTACAGGTTGGCCATCGCAAACTGCTGGGTGTTTCATCATGACAACTTGCCGTGCCATGGCGCGCTCGTCGTCAGATGGCTTCTGGCCAAATACGGCGTTGCCACGTTGCCGCAGCCGCCCTATTCTCCCGATTTGGCACCACCGGACTTCTTCTTCTTCCCCCTGATGAAAAGACAGCTCAAGGGACGACGTTTTAACTCAATAAAGGCCGTTCAAGAGGCTTCGACGACGGTCATCAACGGCATCCCCAAAGAAAATTTCCAGCGGGCATACGGAGAATGGGAGCAACGTTATACTAAGTGTGTAGCTGCTCAAGGAGCATACTTTGAAGATTATTAAGTCGATGGAAGTATATCGTCAATAAAATACTTGTAAAAAAATCAGTCCTACCACTTTTGGGTGCGACCCGGTATATATATATATATATATATATATATATATATATATATATGCGCTGATACGTATTCCTTCACGGATGGAAAAATATGATGAATAGTTACTATCTGGAGTACATCCGTTCATTCTGCAGTCCATAAATTCGCAGTTCCGACGTTTCGCTAGAATCTCATCCAGCATTGACGAGGTGAACCCAACAACAGTAGAAGAGCGAGCCAGAAGCGAGTTAATCTCGCTCTTCTACTGTTGTTGGGTTCACCTCGTCAATGCTGGATGAGATTCTAGCGAAATGTCGGAACTGCGAATTTATGGACTGCAGAATGAACGGATGTACTCCAGATAGTAACTATTCATCATATATATAGTGATATTTCACGTCCATTATTTTTCCGTTGCATTTACTTTATGAAGTTATCATTATTAATTGTAAACAATTTTTTCGACCACTAAGTGCAATAATTTTACCTTTTGTGATGAGGCACCTTTTGGTCACTTGACCATTGTCAAATCACTCACTTTAAAAAATATGTTTTTAAAATTTAAAACCAATATTTTATATGTTAAAGTACAATGTATTTTTAAAAAAATAGAATTAAAAAAATTTGTTTTTTATCTAAAACCATTTTATAAGTGGTAAAAATTTTTATTTTATTTTCTCATTATTTAGAACATAGAAAAAAAATTAAGCCATTAGACAAGAAATAAAAAAGAGGACTGTTACAAATTATGTTATGGTAGCACTACCACATGCCAGCTTTGGATGCCTAGGCAAATCCTTTTTACTATCACTATCCAATGACTCGAGTACAAACTTAGGCCTACCTTCATTTATAGGAAATAGAGAATTTGGTGGTTCATCAACATTTGGGTTTTAAGTAGGGTCTATATCTGAATTTTCGTCAAAAATGTTAGGGGACTCATCCAAATCAAGGGCTCCATCATGTAATCTGTTAAGGTCACTCGTTCTCAAGTTTTTGTGTGACATGATAAACAAAACTATCAATCTAATATGTTTACAAGTATAATAAAATTATATTTTGTGATCTAGAAACAAACTATTCTTTTAAATAATAACTTAAACCTTGCTGTCCAGAAATCCTCCGGCCGGTCCTATTTTCATGTTTTCCGACTGTCCACAAATCTACCGACTGGTCCTTTTCGCTAACGTTCCTGCTGTCCAAAAGTTACTCAGTTGGTTCTCAAATTGGGTGGTTAATTGACAAGAATAAATAATAATAGAAATGAAAATTTGTATGATTACACCCTTACCTCTTACTGTTTACGTGTAGAATCACGGGGATAAAACTCTGCTAAAGTATTTGCTGGAATACGTTTCAACATTTCCTTAGGGAAGATTCTCAGTAACTGCCAGCCAATATCCAAAGATTCAAAGACAGTTCTGTTTTCATAGTTGCCTGGAATGATTAAAGAATGGTTAAAGAATCATTAATTATTATAATTACAGGAGACATAATATTCACAGAATTGTAAAAAAATCAAAGATATTCAACAGAGTGATGCTATATGTTGTTCTTGAAATATATTTTTTTTACTCAAAATGCCTGGTGTTTTTTTTATTTCGAGCCAGTTAGGGCTATGACAAAACATATGGTCTTATATTATAATGTCATTCTAGTCAAGGCAGAATCACAATAAGTTTGAAACTGAAGCCCAATAGACAAAACTTTCTTTCAGCAATAAACATTTTGTTAAAATGTACATTTAATAAAACAAATACATTTCTATCCAGAACTCTATCCAAATATAAATATAAGTGAAGGAATTAATATTAACAAAATGTAATTTACCTTGTGAGATAAAGTTCTTCTCGAACTTGGTGAGAAATTCAAGATACAGTAAGTCATCTGGAGTCAAAGCCTCCTCTCCAACAACAGCCTTCATAGCCTGTACATCTTTACCAATGGCATAGCAAGCATACTGTAAATTAACAAACATTATAGGTTTAACTGGGAAATTTCATATGAGGACAGAACCACATTCTATTAGCCTACTTGAGATTCAACAAAACTATTTTTAGAAAACAGAGCCTCTTACTGATTATTCTACCAAAAAAGTAATAAGTTTTTCAGGCAACTTAAGCAATAAATTATGAACTCTATACTACTTCATGTCACCTTACTTCCCACTGATTAGGCCATAAATAAAAGTATTATTTTTAGAATTTATATACAAAATTTCAAAGTTGAAAAAATAACAAATTGATTGTTATTGTTAAATTATTTTAAAATATGATTTTAATTATATATAATCTAATGGCAAGGGTAGAAAAGATATTGGGAATGTTTTATGAAAGTGTTATTGGACTAACTTTACGGAAATTAAACTTTAATAGAGAGCATTTATGCTTCTTTAATTTTCTTCTAAATAGATTTATGCTTCTTTAATTTCCTTCCAATCTCCTTGTGAAAAAAATTAAATTTTGCCATTATCTTACCAACTGGTTGGATACATCAGAATGATCCTTGCGAGTCATTCCTTCGCCAATAGCAGACTTCATCAATCGACTCAGAGAAGGAAGAACGTTAATTGGTGGATAGATTTGCCGATTGTGTAGTTGACGATCAACGTAGATCTGTCCTTCCGTAATGTATCCCGTCAAATCAGGAATGGGATGGGTGATATCTGTTGAGACAAAACCCCATTAGAAATCTTAGGCCTTTGTGATTTTATCTGCTACATGTATTATTTATCTACAATTTATTATAAAATAATACATTTAACGCTGAGCTATATCTAGGCAATTTAGTAATACAGAACTAAATGTACTATACACTTTTAAGTGAAATACTGTACACAAAGTTGAATATAATTAATTTAAATTAAATTTAAATAAACATTTATTCAACCTTAAATAAAAATTAATACTTTGAGTAAGAGGTTCAAAATACATTAATTGATCTGCATTTTAACCAAGTAAGTACGAAGACAAAAAAATATTTGAATTCTTTTTAGGTCTCATGCTCTGTACTACAAAAGACCAGGAAAACATCACAAAAATATCTACAAAGTAATTTAGAAATAATTTAAATGAAATAATATAAAACAAAATGAATAGTCTTTGATGTGTTAAGGTCGTTGATGTACATAGTAATAATAATGTCCAAACCCATGTTGTACTAGATCTGTAAAAGACTATTGGGAAAAGTTATGACAAATATATTTATTTCAGATATTGCTCAATACCTCAAAACTCCTTTCAATAAGTACATCCAATAAGGCAATTTTTTCTTTAAGCATCCATACACTTTGGTTAGTTATCCACTGACACCAGTAACTGAATAGGCAATTGTAGATAGTTTCAAGAAAGTGTTAGGAGTGCACATGCAAACTTCTTTGATCCCACTTAGTATCCCATGGTAGTGTCCTTTGAGGAAGGAAACAATAATATCTTATAATAACAGGAAACAGACTGCTGATGCCAAGTCAGGACTGTACAGGGATACTGTAATTGCCGTAATGCCATTTTTCACCAAATAGTCAAGTTACCTAGAACCGGATGTAAGTGTGCTCGGTGCACTGTCATTTTATTCAATGATGTTCTGCAGAGACGTCTCTACTATCAACCCTGTCGAATATCTCAATGTCAACATTTTCTACAGATATAGCAGAAAGTAATCTAAAACTTATCCAGTAGCAAAAGCACGTATCAAAAACTGAATTAACTTTATCAGTATGTACTAAATTTCCTTCTTCTGGTGATTAATTAAACAGCTTAGATCTATGCAACAAACCAGCTAACCAGAAAAATTATTTGTTAATGGGAATAACACATGTATGGCACTGAATTAAAATTAACTAAAATGTAAACAATTAGTAAAGTTAAAATAAACATACCGTCATTAGGCATAGTAAGAATTGGAATTTGAGTGATCGAACCATTTCTTCCTTCAACACGACCAGCTCTCTCATAGATGGTGGCCAAGTCAGTGTACATATAACCTGGGAAACCACGACGTCCAGGTACTTCTTCACGTGCAGCTGATACCTAAAACACACAACTCTCTAAAGTATTTGAATACTCTAAAACTGTAGTTTAAGAGTAAATAGCATTAAATTATAAAAATAAATAGAAAATCTATTTTTAAAACCTATATTAGTTATATTTACACAGTAGCTATCACAAACTTTTATCGATGGTTGCTGCTATTGTCTTGTATCGACCGGTTTATTATAAATGTCTTCTATTCCTGTCAAGTATCTCATCCCTGGTTCTGTAATGCTTGTTTTATAAATTTCCTTCTCCATCTCACGACCCTTAATTTTTATTTATGATATAGCAAAAAATTATAATAGATATTTATTGAATTTAGTGGTCATAGAAATCAATCATTTGACAATGACCATTAATATTTTTACAAAAACAGGATATTGCTTTTGTGGAATAATTTAATGTCCATTATAATTAACAAAACATGTTAAATCTTATGAAAATAGCCTAATGTTTTCATAATATTTTGCATCGGTAAGTTTTTCTTATAATTTACTTTAATTGTAAGCTCAGTACATCATTATATTACTAAGTTTTATCGAGATGTAAAAACTAATTGTTTTTAATTAATTTTATCTCTTCTAGATATAATAGAAATTAATTTTAATTTTATTCTATTTTTTCTTTAAAAAAAATAGGTACCCTCAAATTTACAATTTTTTTATAGTTCAGCAGGAAGAAAGCTTCAAGGAAACAAAACATTTATTAAAATTGGTATTAGTATATATGGTTGGTCCAGCTCTACTTTTGTTTCATTTTTACAAATGTAAACTCAAAAAAAACATTCTAAAGAAGAAAAAATGAATTAAATGTTTAAAAAAAAGTTATTTAGTCATGAAAAAATAATAACAATTGTAAAGTAAGATAACCTATTAATGCATTCAACCAAAGGGTGGTACAATTTTTTTCTTATAAAAAAAATCAGTTAAATGCAAAGTTTAGGAGGATATAAGGATATGTCCATAGCCGTTCAGTAAAATTTTTATATCTAAGTTTGAGTCTTGCAGTGCATGGAAGTATATAGATACATCCCCGTAATTACGTTAACCTAAAAACGAATTGATCAACTAAACTCAGGTAAAGTAATATATAGTATTGTATATAAATTATATTCAATAATTTGTAGTATTAATTGCCTTCAGCGATTTGAATATACGTGTCGGATAATGAATAGGTTTTTTTTAAATAAAATTATAATGAAGTTCGATAACTAAATATATATTGTTATTTGTATCCAACAGTGAGTCTGAGTCCAAGAAACAGTCCATGATAGGAACAGTAATATCCAAAAAACAGACCGAGAGAGAGACAGTAATAACCAAAATACGAACCGAGATAGGGACAGTAGAATAAGATCTGGAGCAAAATTATTAACCAGACAACTCTGTACGATCCTATCGAACACTGCTTGTTTCGGTGCCCTTTAGTAACTATTAATTGTGTGTAATAATGTTTAATGAAAATAATGTAAAATCCGTATTGGGCTCTCCCTAAGTGTTAATTTTCTGATTGTTTTTTTAGCGGTCAAATTCTATCCAAGCCTCCAGAGTAGAAAAGGTCCTGCAGACCACCTACTGTCAAGACAACCTGGCTAATATATTCAATTATCTAATTATTTTAAATTTAATGTATTAGGGAATTTATATTAAGAAATAGTATCTATTTCACTGTAATATTCTTCAGTTCAAATCAGAGACGCATTAGTCTATGAAAGTAAATGTAATGCATTTGTATTGTTAACCCTGAAATACAATTGCTCATATGTTTGCTGAAATTTGTGTAAAGGTTGTTTTACCTGAGATCCCGTACAATACCTGATAGATCCGTCTCCGAAGAACAAAACAGGTTATTGAAGGTAATATGTTAGTGTTACAATTATAATTTGTAATGTAATTAATTTCTTTAGGATTGTGCTACCAACCATGGCTAGTGGAGGGAATGGCGTTAAGCACCCTCCCAAAGGCAGGACACAAGGGTTAACAAAATTGGTATTTTTTTACAACCAAACATATCCTAACTAGATACTTTGTTGCTAGATTGTAAAATAGTTATACAGTAATGAAATGTAAAATAAAATAGTGGTCTACTTCATAAGAAATGAAATGTCAAAAAAATAGTGCTTTATTTTATTAGAAAAATATTTGCTTTATACTATTTGATATAAATTTTGTGTATTTAGTCCACATTTTTGTTCAAATTTTAACCATTATGTATAGTTTGTGACACTTAAAATTATGTTTATCTCGTTTAGAATGTTTTTTTTTTTATAATAGATGTGAAAAAAATAAAAAACGTGTCAGACTGATTTTTATTATCTATATAATCGTAGTCAATGTGCATAGGAAAACTGTTTTGCACTTTTTTATCAAAAGCATTTAATTACTATGATAATTATGTAAAAAAGTAAAAATGCAGTGCCTAAAACTCACCATTTAACAATGGTAATATTTATAATTTAATCCTACTCTAACGTACCTCTCTCAAAGCTTCAGCATAAGAACTCATGTCAGTAAGAATGACCAAAACATGTTTCTCGCACTGATAGGCAAGGAATTCAGCAGCTGTTAATGCTAAACGTGGTGTAATGATTCTCTCAATTGTTGGATCGTTGGCCAAATTTAAGAACAAGCATACGTTCTCCATAGAACCATTTTCCTGAAAAAAAATGATAAAAATTACTCAAGACACCTATATTTATTTATAATTTTTAATGAAGAAAATAGTTTTTAAAAAGTAGATACAAGACTTATTACCTATAATTATTTTGAGAGATACAATTGCTTTATACTACTTGGGAAATAAAAAGCTAAAACATGTTTGGATTATTATTCTAAACAACGTTTCACCAAATATTAACTGCTTCTAACGTCAATATAATCTATTAATCAATAACCTAATATCTATCTCAATAAAGAGCATTTATTTTGTACACAATATTTTTTATAATATGCAAGAGAAATATCCGGTTATTGAAATTAAACCAATATTTAAGCAAATTATAACTTTCAATCACCGTAAATTTATCTAAAGGCAGTTTATCAGTAGTGTTAATGTTTTTCAATTGCTCTACTGAAAACCCCTGCTGCAAATGATTTTTAACCCTCTGTGCAGCGACTCCCAAAAAAGGGAGTTTTTAAAAATATTTATTAAATAATTTTTTAATCATTATATTGATACTGTAACACTCTTAAATAATTAGGTGTTACATATAAATTCATTTACGTATTTAATTTTTATTTTATAATTAGATCGGCCCAATATAAAAAAAAATTTTTTGTTTTCTTGGTGAACACTTGTTAATCTATCGTAAGAAGTAAGGCGCTTCTAGCGATCAAAAATGTAAAATATCGTACAATGTTGGTAAGTTAAGGCAATCGACCAGATCATGCCATATGATGTAAGTATGAGGTGATACCTGCGAACCAATCAAAAATGTAATAAGAACAAATAAGGGTGGGGGTTGCATGGGAATTCAGCTTCGCACGTCTACCAAACTGCCCACTTCACTAAAAGTCTTTCAACGAGATAGACGTGATGGCAATTTCGGAAATGACTTAGAAAATTTGCAAGCTTTTATTTATCAAAATTTAAGATGTCAAGGCCGGTACCAGTTTATTAATGCAGCTTACAGAAGAAGCCAGAACCTTTTTTTTATGAGTTCCAAATAGTAAAAGTTCGTATTTTTTTTTGTTTAAGTGCGCTTGTTGCAAGATCGATGTGCAGTGATAAGTAATATGTATTATAATGTTATACAAGTGGTGTGCACAACCAGGTACGTTTTAGAGTATAATGAAGAAAATGTATTTTAATTTTAACTAACTTAAATTCTGAATGATAAATGATTAACACATAAACGGTAGAAATCGTCTTTGGATATTCATTTCTAAAATTAAATTTGAACACTCTTACTATCTTCTCGATACATAAATTGTAATGCTCTATTGTACACTTAACAAGTAATTAATATATGTAAAGAATAGTTTGCAGTAATTTAAAATAATCTCTTGACACATTGGTTGTCATTTGTTCAATTTGTGATTTGTGTTTAATTAATAAATTGTTTATTATTGTAATTTAAAACATTCAATCGTTACTTCACACGTAACCTAGTTCTAGCTTCAAGATAGGAAGACCGTCACAGACAGACAGTATGTGCCTGAGCTGTGACGTTAGAACTAGAAGCCCTGGTAAGTAAAATTAAATATTTTGGTAATAAGCAAAAGAACACAAAAATAAAGATAAAATTACCCAGGTAAAAAGGGCGAAGCGTTACAATACTTTATATTGTGTCTGTCCAGAAATAATAAAATTATATTATTGGGTGTAAACACAAATAGAAATTAAAACCCGCACTGTGTATGTGCGAGCGTGTAAACACAACTACAGAAAATTAAAACCCTGTGTGTGTGTGTGTGTGTGTGTGTGTGTGTGTGTGTGTGTGTGTGTGTGTGTGTGTGTGTGTGTGTGTGTGTGTGTGTGTGTGTGTGTGTGTGTGTGTGTGTGTGTGTGTGTGTGTGTGTGTGTGTGTGTGTGTGTGTGTGTGTGTGTGTGTGTGTGTGTGTGTGTGTGTGTGTGTGTGTGTGTGTGTGTGTGTGTGTGTGTGTGTGTGTGTGTGTGTGTGTGTGTGTGTGTGTGTGTGTGTGTGTGTGTGTGTGTGTGTGTGTGTGTGTGTGTGTGTGTGTGTGTGTGTGTGTGTGTGTGTGTGTGTGTGTGTGTGTGTGTGTGTGTGTGTGTGTGTGTGTGTGTGTGTGTGTGTGTGTGTGTGTGTGTGTGTGTGTGTGTGTGTGTGTGTGTGTGTGTGTGTGTGTGTGTGTGTGTGTGTGTGTGTGTGTGTGTGTGTGTGTGTGTGTGTGTGTGTGTGTGTGTGTGTGTGTGTGTGTGTGTGTGTGTGTGTGTGTGTGTGTGTGTGTGTGTGTGTGTGTGTGTGTGTGTGTGTGTGTGTGTGTGTGTGTGTGTGTGTGTGTGTGTGTGTGTGTGTGTGTGTGTGTGTGTGTGTGTGTGTGTGTGTGTGTGTGTGTGTGTGTGTGTGTGTGTGTGTGTGTGTGTGTGTGTGTGTGTGTGTGTGTGTGTGTGTGTGTGTGTGTGTGTGTGTGTGTGTGTGTGTGTGTGTGTGTGTGTGTGTGTGTGTGTGTGTGTGTGTGTGTGTGTGTGTGTGTGTGTGTGTGTGTGTGTGTGTGTGTGTGTGTGTGTGTGTGTGTGTGTGTGTGTGTGTGTGTGTGTGTGTGTGTGTGTGTGTGTGTGTGTGTGTGTGTGTGTGTGTGTGTGTGTGTGTGTGTGTGTGTGTGTGTGTGTGTGTGTGTGTGTGTGTGTGTGTGTGTGTGTGTGTGTGTGTGTGTGTGTGTGTGTGTGTGTGTGTGTGTGTGTGTGTGTGTGTGTGTGTGTGTGTGTGTGTGTGTGTGTGTGTGTGTGTGTGTGTGTGTGTGTGTGTGTGTGTGTGTGTGTGTGTGTGTGTGTGTGTGTGTGTGTGTGTGTGTGTGTGTGTGTGTGTGTGTGTGTGTGTGTGTGTGTGTGTGTGTGTGTGTGTGTGTGTGTGTGTGTGTGTGTGTGTGTGTGTGTGTGTGTGTGTGTGTGTGTGTGTGTGTGTGTGTGTGTGTGTGTGTGTGTGTGTGTGTGTGTGTGTGTGTGTGTGTGTGTGTGTGTGTGTGTGTGTGTGTGTGTGTGTGTGTGTGTGTGTGTGTGTGTGTGTGTGTGTGTGTGTGTGTGTGTGTGTGTGTGTGTGTGTGTGTGTGTGTGTGTGTGTGTGTGTGTGTGTGTGTGTGTGTGTGTGTGTGTGTGTGTGTGTGTGTGTGTGTGTGTGTGTGTGTGTGTGTGTGTGTGTGTGTGTGTGTGTGTGTGTGTGTGTGTGTGTGTGTGTGTGTGTGTGTGTGTGTGTGTGTGTGTGTGTGTGTGTGTGTGTGTGTGTGTGTGTGTGTGTGTGTGTGTGTGTGTGTGTGTGTGTGTGTGTGTGTGTGTGTGTGTGTGTGTGTGTGTGTGTGTGTGTGTGTGTGTGTGTGTGTGTGTGTGTGTGTGTGTGTGTGTGTGTGTGTGTGTGTGTGTGTGTGTGTGTGTGTGTGTGTGTGTGTGTGTGTGTGTGTGTGTGTGTGTGTGTGTGTGTGTGTGTGTGTGTGTGTGTGTGTGTGTGTGTGTGTGTGTGTGTGTGTGTGTGTGTGTGTGTGTGTGTGTGTGTGTGTGTGTGTGTGTGTGTGTGTGTGTGTGTGTGTGTGTGTGTGTGTGTGTGTGTGTGTGTGTGTGTGTGTGTGTGTGTGTGTGTGTGTGTGTGTGTGTGTGTGTGTGTGTGTGTGTGTGTGTGTGTGTGTGTGTGTGTGTGTGTGTGTGTGTGTGTGTGTGTGTGTGTGTGTGTGTGTGTGTGTGTGTGTGTGTGTGTGTGTGTGTGTGTGTGTGTGTGTGTGTGTGTGTGTGTGTGTGTGTGTGTGTGTGTGTGTGTGTGTGTGTGTGTGTGTGTGTGTGTGTGTGTGTGTGTGTGTGTGTGTGTGTGTGTGTGTGTGTGTGTGTGTGTGTGTGTGTGTGTGTGTGTGTGTGTGTGTGTGTGTGTGTGTGTGTGTGTGTGTGTGTGTGTGTGTGTGTGTGTGTGTGTGTGTGTGTGTGTGTGTGTGTGTGTGTGTGTGTGTGTGTGTGTGTGTGTGTGTGTGTGTGTGTGTGTGTGTGTGTGTGTGTGTGTGTGTGTGTGTGTGTGTGTGTGTGTGTGTGTGTGTGTGTGTGTGTGTGTGTGTGTGTGTGTGTGTGTGTGTGTGTGTGTGTGTGTGTGTGTGTGTGTGTGTGTGTGTGTGTGTGTGTGTGTGTGTGTGTGTGTGTGTGTGTGTGTGTGTGTGTGTGTGTGTGTGTGTGTGTGTGTGTGTGTGTGTGTGTGTGTGTGTGTGTGTGTGTGTGTGTGTGTGTGTGTGTGTGTGTGTGTGTGTGTGTGTGTGTGTGTGTGTGTGTGTGTGTGTGTGTGTGTGTGTGTGTGTGTGTGTGTGTGTGTGTGTGTGTGTGTGTGTGTGTGTGTGTGTGTGTGTGTGTGTGTGTGTGTGTGTGTGTGTGTGTGTGTGTGTGTGTGTGTGTGTGTGTGTGTGTGTGTGTGTGTGTGTGTGTGTGTGTGTGTGTGTGTGTGTGTGTGTGTGTGTGTGTGTGTGTGTGTGTGTGTGTGTGTGTGTGTGTGTGTGTGTGTGTGTGTGTGTGTGTGTGTGTGTGTGTGTGTGTGTGTGTGTGTGTGTGTGTGTGTGTGTGTGTGTGTGTGTGTGTGTGTGTGTGTGTGTGTGTGTGTGTGTGTGTGTGTGTGTGTGTGTGTGTGTGTGTGTGTGTGTGTGTGTGTGTGTGTGTGTGTGTGGTGTGTGTGTGGTGTGTGTGTGGTGTGTGTGTGGTGTGTGTGTGGTGTGTGTGTGGTGTGTGTGTGGTGTGTGTGTGGTGTGTGTGTGGTGTGTGTGTGGTGTGTGTGTGGTGTGTGTGTGGTGTGTGTGTGGTGTGTGTGTGGTGTGTGTGTGGTGTGTGTGTGGTGTGTGTGTGGTGTGTGTGTGGTGTGTGTGTGGTGTGTGTGTGGTGTGTGTGTGGTGTGTGTGTGGTGTGTGTGTGGTGTGTGTGTGGTGTGTGTGTGGTGTGTGTGTGGTGTGTGTGTGGTGTGTGTGTGGTGTGTGTGTGGTGTGTGTGTGGTGTGTGTGTGGTGTGTGTGTGGTGTGTGTGTGGTGTGTGTGGTGTGTGTGGTGTGTGTGGTGTGTGTGGTGTGTGTGGTGTGTGTGGTGTGTGTGGTGTGTGTGGTGTGTGTGGTGTGTGTGTGTGTGTGTGTGTGTGTGTGTGTGTGTGTGTGTGGTGTGTGTGGTGTGTGTGTGTGTGTGTGTGTGTGTGTGTGTGTGTGTGTGTGTGTGTGTGTGTGTGTGTGTGTGTGTGTGTGTGTGTGTGTGTGTGTGTGTGTGTGTGTGTGTGTGTGTGTGTGTGTGTGTGTGTGTGTGTGTGTGTGTGTGTGTGTGTGTGTGTGTGTGTGTGTGTGTGTGTGTGTGTGTGTGTGTGTGTGTGTGTGTGTGTGTGTGTGTGTGTGTGTGTGTGTGTGTGTGTGTGTGTGTGTGTGTGTGTGTGTGTGTGTGTGTGTGTGTGTGTGTGTGTGTGTGTGTGTGTGTGTGTGTGTGTGTGTGTGTGTGTGTGTGTGTGTGTGTGTGTGTGTGTGTGTGTGTGTGTGTGTGTGTGTGTGTGTGTGTGTGTGTGTGTGTGTGTGTGTGTGTGTGTGTGTGTGTGTGTGTGTGTGTGTGTGTGTGTGTGTGTGTGTGTGTGTGTGTGTGTGTGTGTGTGTGTGTGTGTGTGTGTGTGTGTGTGTGTGTGTGTGTGTGTGTGTGTGTGTGTGTGTGTGTGTGTGTGTGTGTGTGTGTGTGTGTGTGTGTGTGTGTGTGTGTGTGTGTGTGTGTGTGTGTGTGTGTGTGTGTGTGTGTGTGTGTGTGTGTGTGTGTGTGTGTGTGTGTGTGTGTGTGTGTGTGTGTGTGTGTGTGTGTGTGTGTGTGTGTGTGTGTGTGTGTGTGTGTGTGTGTGTGTGTGTGTGTGTGTGTGTGTGTGTGTGTGTGTGTGTGTGTGTGTGTGTGTGTGTGTGTGTGTGTGTGTGTGTGTGTGTGTGTGTGTGTGTGTGTGTGTGTGTGTGTGTGTGTGTGTGTGTGTGTGTGTGTGTGTGTGTGTGTGTGTGTGTGTGTGTGTGTGTGTGTGTGTGTGTGTGTGTGTGTGTGTGTGTGTGTGTGCGCATGTAAACACAAATACAGGAAATTAAAACCCACTATGTGTGTGTGTGTGTCCACATGCATGCATGTGTGAGTGCGTGTGTAAATAATTTTAACACAAATACAGGAAAATAAAACCACTTTATTAATATAAAATTACTATTATATAAGTAATTATGGTTTGTACCAAGGTAAATGTGTATAAATGTTTTGCTTGAACCCTCATTTAACACTTTAGCTACCAACCACAATATCTGCATTTTCCTGAAGAATTGCCAAAATTGAATAAGCTTATTTTTAAACAATGTGTACTTATTTTTTCTTCCCCTATTATATCTAAATATGAAAATACATTTCTCATCAAAATATACATAAAAATATGTGTCAGACCAATTAGCCCCACATAGTCTTTTTTTAGCGTAAATGATACCTAAATAAACTCCGTCAGGCAAATTGGCCCGACATTGTTTTTGAAGTATTTATATTTTCTTATTTGTACAACACTGTCTTAATATTTTTTATGTTTTGTATGTAAACAATAAACAACAAAACCACAATTTCATGTTCCGGTTACCCACATAATAAGCTGACTGGCGAGGAAAGTGTTTTGGCGCTTATCACGAAGACATGATTACATGTCGCAAATGATTGATTTGTGAGTTTATAAATATATTGTATATAGAGGGGAAGTGAAAACATATTCTCTATCTGTAAGTAATGCTTCAGAACCGATGAATACTGCAGAAGATTCATAACAAGTCAAAGTTTTGAAACTTAATAAATTATTTTTTAAGGAATTTACGTTATAATATATTTCCTAGTAAAGATGAGTTTATCTAAGTGTGTCATTGTTTGTACTTAACTTCAAGCAAGACCGTTTTTGTAAGGATTATTATACAACTTAATATTTAGTCTATATTTCAGCCTTTTTTTTAGGTTTTGTGAAATCTTAAAAACATAATGAAAATCAATATAATACATAATTAAAAAATATTTACTTTATTATCAAAGTATATAAAGATAAACATCTTTCAAAGAACCAACTTGTTTGATGGGAATAATCAACTTAACTTCGTTAAAATTGTTAAGAAATATGTGTGTTGAGCCGTAACTCCTGACGAAAAGCTCCTAATATAACATCATGTTTAAAGTACTGTCAACATTAAACTATCAAACAAAAACCAAAAAACCATCGTAATTACATCTGTAAATTGTGTGAAGCTTGTTGTTTAATACTGTGCATTAATTTTTCCAAAAGTAGCAACACCGATTGAGTAATACGAATAAACATAAAACGTTACTAGACAACAATGTCGGGCCTAGTGGCCCGGCGGAATTCAGTTCAGCCTACTAGGCCCTTGGCCAATAGTGTCCTTTTCTAATTTCTCTACAATATCTAATACACAAGATAAAGACAGTGTTTAAACAAATATAACAAATATCTTTTGAACTGTAAAAACAAATCACTCAGTTAAATTTTAATATTAATGTTTAAGCTAAGATAAATTTTTTGTTGATCCTTCAGTCATTTTTGAAAACTTACTCTACAAAACTTATCAGGATTATTTTGACAATGAACCAAAGACTTTGCTCTTATCATAAGAATTTGTTTATAAAACTAAACTCTAAAAACACCAAAATATGTTTTCCATACCTCAAAATCCTGTTTGAAAAATCTGGCGGTTTCCATGTTCACACCCATAGCAGCAAAAACAATAGCAAAGTTGTCTTCAGAGTCATCCAAAACAGATTTTCCTGGTAACTTTACAAGACCAGCTTGTCTACAGATTTGCGCAGCAATCTAGACAATTGCAACTGAGTAAGCTAAAATTCCTATACAATTTATATGATAGGTCATGTTCCATTTCTTTAACTAAAATTATATGTCTGTGGTCGCACCACTGATAATGATGTCATAGTTCATTGAAAATTGTATGGAATTTTAAAGATTTATAATTGCGAGATATATGTATTTCTTGTGTTTATAAAATTTCTATGTTATTGCTTTGTATTTTATATTAGTATATTTTTGTAAACTGAAAATTACTTTTATTTTCATCCTCTCCGCAACACACTCTTTTAATAAGATACTTTGTGCCAAACAATTACAAAAAGAAATTTTAAAGTGTATAAAATGGAGAAACAAATTATGAATAAAAATACAACATATAAATCTACGAAGTGCAGTATGTTATTTACAAATATTCACACACAAAATTAACAAATATATAATATTTATATTTAAAGGTATACATTATTTTCAAAAATTGGCAACTAAACTAATTACAACTTAAATATTTCTATTTTCAAGTGGTAGCCTAATAATAAAAAATTTTAAATAACAATTTTGAGACATAAATTTTTATAATACTAAAAAACAGACTAACAAATTCTTGGCTTGTCAGGGTAAATACAACAAAAAAGTAGTTAAATTTTTTATAGTTTTGCTTTTGAAAAAACCTGTAACCATTCTATTTTTTGGAAGAGAATGTCTCGATCATCATCTCTCTTTTCATCTTTTCCTAGTATTGCTGGGAAGTGAGTTATGGCATCACATACTTGTGGCATTAAATAATTTTGCTTGGTACATGGCAAAAGTTTTACTTCTTTAACAAAATTAGCCAATTATCACCCATCTAAAGTGATCCAAAGTAACATGGCGAGTCCTTGTCAAAAGACTCTGATGTACGAAGTAAGCATTTAGTAGCATCATTTGTGTAACATGAAACCTTAATTCCATGTATCAATGTAATAAGGCAATAGTAAATTAACTTAAAGACTTATTATTACACCTAAAACCCATTCTTATGTTTGGTATCAAAGAAAAAAAGTAAACTTAATGGCATTCATACAATCCTAACATAAATTTATTTGGATTCTTTAATCAAAAAATTAAAATTCAATGCAGTTTCAATTATAATCAAAATTTCAATTATATTAAGGAATTCAATAACGCTTTTACAGCATAAGACTGGCCATGCAGAAGAGTTTTTATTAAACCAATTTATTTTCATAGATTGCATGTAATGCAAAAATCTCTACAGAACAAGTATATGCAAACGAGGTATGGTAATGTGGGTATACATATCAAAGAGGGTATTATTGAGCAGGAAAATATTGAAGGATAAATACCTTACTGCGGATTCGACTCAGCTGACACTATATTTTTAAACTATGTAGTAATGTTAGATAACCTAATTGTGCATCCACTTAAATACACAAGGTATGACGATTGTGTGGAAGATAGATTAGCAAAGAACTGAAAGCCCCCTATAAATGTATTAAGTAACCAATTTATATTGGACAATGGGGAGGTGCATTTATTAAAAATAGTTAGACTCCAGAACCTTAGCTAGAAATTTTTAATTATGAAGGCAAATACAAATTATTATATACAGCTGCAACAAACACACTAATGTTGACTTACTGAAAGTAGAGAAATCTACATTTTTCTTACAAAATTGAAGTAATCTTATTAAATAATGATAGAAATTTCTGAAAAACTCTGAAATCTTTACAGGCTCTGAAATTAAATTACCATTGCTAAATTCTACTGTCCTATAAAAATATTTTACTTCATTAACAAAAAATTAACTTAAATTTAATCTACTTAACTAAGTGAATACGTAATTGCTTACTTGCTGACGCGTTTCAAAATGATCGTTCCTTTTACGAAGTTAACCCTCTACTCAGTAGAAGCAATTACGTATTCACTTAGTTAAGTAGTTTAAATTTAGTTTAATCAGTGAATTCAAGATGATTACATCAAGAAACTTCAAAAAATTAATATTTCAAACATATGTTTTTATAAATGACTTACTTCATTGTGAGGTAAACCTGCAGCTGAGAAAATAGGGATTTTCTGGCCACGGGCAATGGAGTTCATGACATCAATAGCAGATATACCGGTTTGAATCATTTCCTCAGGGTAGATACGCGACCATGGATTAATAGGTTGCCCTGTCAAGAAAGTGGTGTTTTGTTATAGATTTAGCTAATAGATTCCTTAAAATATGCTGGCTAAATTAAAATTACTAGATCTACACAGAAAATAATCAAATTCTATAAACTGTTTACCTCTAAAAAAATGCATTGGTTTTATGTTTACATCCTGCCTGAAGGATTATCTTTTATTTTCAATCTTAATATCACCACATAAAATACTTTAAATTGGTCATTTGTGTAATAAATTTCATGTTATTCTCAAACTCTCATAGGTAATTCAAAGATTTTAACATCAAGGAGATTTCCCTATAAAATGAATTGATTGAAAACTTTGAATTGGTAATAAACAGATGAGAATTACCTGTAAAAATTTGTTTGTGTGTATCTTTGTTTGGGGATGGCCACATGTCTGAGATATAGAACTTAAGAAGGGCACTTAAATAGACTGGCAATGGCTTATATCCATGAGAAAATTGCTATAGCCGCTGGTTCAGGTTTTAAAAACTTTCAATAAAGTATCTCAATACTTCTTTGTAAAATAAAACCTTGAGAAAATGAAAACTTTAAGTTTCATTTGAGGTCTTTTTATTTCTTGCGAGCCTGATTTTGTAAATAAATACAATCCTCTACACATACAATAAATTTTGATGTACTTTAAATAAAAAAATGTATTAAGAGCTAATTTGGTTCGCTCACTTTGTCCACTTGTGTCAAACTTTATTTAATTTGTAGGGTGTAAAATAGTATTTAATTTTATAAAATTTCGTTATGCGGATATAACGTAACTTTCAACTTACTAGCATTTATTGTTGTTCAAGTCAAGTATTAACTGTCATCTTTGCATCGAGTTGTTTATCAAAGTATATTTCCAATAATTACAATTAAGGCTATTAAATTTTTGTAAGACTGATCTCTGTACAACTAATGATTATTTACCTGTCTATTTTGATTGCATACCTCCTTAATACCACCTTTTGAGCATTAAGCTCACAAGTGAACAATTAACCTCATATACAGTAATCACAAATTTATAAAAACGCAGCTCCATCAGTTAAATCACTAAAATCAGTGACAAAATGTATGTGAAAAAAATTACTTCACTACTTTAATTAGAAAAAATCTTAGATTTATGAAAACTTGAATATTTTCTGAACAAACTGCTGTCCATCGAATAATATATTACTGACTAAATTTAAAACTTAAATTTAATTTTTGTTATAACCCCTATTGTATCAGAAAGTAAAATGATGCGAACTTTAAAAATAATGAACTAAATAAACCTTTATTAAAAGTTTATAACAATATCAAAATAAGTTTTTTTTTCTACATAATTTTTCAATCTAGAAAATATTGTTCTTAAATCATGCTTAACTTTTATCCTGCTATAAAAAATTATAAGTAGTTGGACTCCGCTCAGTTGAATTTTCATTGGAATGTCTTCATAAAGTTCCTTACGTCTATTTATCTAAGCAAATGATAATAAAAAATTTAAGCTTCTAACAGTATGTTTCATTAATAAAACTATAAAAAAATTATCTAATGTTGTTTCAAAAATCGAATTTGGTTTTTGCAAATAAATTTGTCAAACTAAACAATTTTAAAATAATCATATGGTATTATCATGTAATAATTTTAATTTATTATCGACACTATCTCATGAAATGTTGATATTAATCAAACACTTAGCTAGAAAAGCAACAGCTAGTCTACCTTGGATATCTAAGAAATCTTCAGCTAAAATTGGTGGTCCTTTGTCTATGGGTTTTCCACTTCCATTAAAGACACGGCCCAACATGTCTTCAGATACAGGGGTCCTCAAGATGTCTCCAGTGAATTCACAAAGTGTATGCCTGGCATCAATACCTGATGTGCCTTCAAAAACCTATTGCAAAAATAAAATTTTAAATATCGTAGTATCATAACAAACGAATATATGTCTATGTATTGAATATAGCCTTTATAATTTTTCAATTTTCTCATAAATAAATAGATAATTGTGTTAAACTGTAATATAAAATTCCTTAAATTTTTTTCTTTTTATGCCAATTAAATTTGAATTCTTTTTAAATTGAAAAACACTTGATGATCAATTTGGTGATACACTTTTTGTTTATTATTCCAAGTGTCATTCCATGGTATATTTAGCAGTGGTTGGATCTCCAACAAAATGTATAAGAATTATTTTCAAAAAAACAAATTTTGATTGAAATAGATTTTTCTAACACACTTGGCCCATTCACAGATTAATGAATCATAGTGAAGAATAACCACCACATAGTAATTTCAATCTTGCTGTGAATTTTAGATAAGTGTAAAGTTGCCCTCGTGCTATGTGAATTTTTCATGTACTACCCATTTTCTAACATTAAACGACAATATATATATTAGATTACAACAATATATTAGACAACAAAAATTATTAGATTTTTGTTAGATAATTATTTTCCTGAAGATGCTGGTACTGTTTTATCGGAGAAAAGCTTTGAATAATATATGCAATAAAAGTATTCTTGTTTTTGAAATATTTTCAATTTATTAACTAGATTACAAGAAAACATATCACCATATTTAATATATATGAACAGCAACAAGATTTTGAATATTAGTTAGTATGAAAATTATTATACATTTCATACAAATGTATTGTGACAACTAAAATCACAAGATATAAAAATGTAATTGTATTAGAGCTCAAAAAAATTTTTAAATGGTTTTAGAAAACTGCAAAATACTGATTTATAAAAACAAAAAAGATTGATATCCCACTATACCAACTACACCATTTTGTGGAAAAAATACAGAGTTGCCTTGGTGATCGAAGAATAAAATTTGGAAAACCTACTAATAAAATTGTAAATTTTCTACATCTTACATTCCTATACATTATTAAATATAGGGCTAATAGGGCATGATCTTGTTTGTAAAAGCCCTACATCAAAATCAAAACAATTTGAAATTATCAAACCATTTGTTTGCCTAATCCAATCACAATTGTATCACAATCTTAAACAATAAAAGATTTGTTAATTTTTTTCTATTTATGACATGCTAAAAGAAGGCTTAGTTAACCCACTATATTTTTTTTATATCACATACAGGCCTAATTAAATATTTTGAGAATACAAATTAAAGAATTCAAGCTACACCAAAATAACTTTCCCTTATAACACTCTAGAGTTTTGACCATAGTTAGTATAAGCATTTTGTTCTTGTTAACAGAAAAAACATGCTAGTAGGTCATAATGACAGTGAAATCTGGCAAACAGGATCTAACTGCACTGTTTCTACAAGGGACTTCTAATTCAGAACACCCATCATTAATCATGATGTAGTACCATCTGTCAAAGTTATCAGAGAAGTTGAAAAATTCCAAGCCTGATAACATTGCAGCTGGCAAATCAAAACCTTCAAATGTATTTGTTAAAATTAATTTTTATGACCAAACCTAAAAATTAAAAATTAATTAAATTTTTTATAATTCACTATTATTTAATAATTATCATTAAAATATCAAGTAACCAAAAAATTCACAATTGCTTCACTTTGTATAAAAGTATGACTATTTTTAGAAATTAAAAGAAATTACAGTTAAGCTCAAATTATTCGAATCAATTGGAACCGGATCACATTCGGAGTCTGTTCAAGTTGATAGCCCCATGTTTCCTATTGATATAGGCCTACCCAATAGGCTATGTCTGTTTAAGTTAATATTAAAACTCAACTTTAATCAGGCAATTAAGCCTAAACGAAAGATTTAATGCAATTTTACAAACAAATACTAAAACTGCTTCTTGCCCAACCACACCAGAAATAGAGGAATTTGAAGCAAAAATCAAACTTATTAGAGTTAGCGGATCAGTAACACAAATATGTAGTCTGATGCCTTGCCCTACTGAAGAATCAGGAATGATCAAGCGTGTTCCGTGTATAACAAATTCAAAAATTCTGCATAAAGATGTAGCAATTTTGAAAACAGGTTCATTTGGACAGATTTTTTTCTGCCAGAAAAGCAACAATTACTCCAGGAAAACCAGAGCAAAAAATTTGGTATTGTCAAAGGACAATTAATTGATCATCTAAGTGTTCATAAATGGTGTTGTGACTTTTCGGAATCATTAAAAATTAAAGGAAAAGAAATCAACGAAGAGCATGAGAAGATTGGGCTTACGGTAGATAGGACAGCTTACACTTCCATTAAAGAAAGTAAAGGAGGCATGTTTTTCGAAAGGCTGTTGAATCTAAATGATTTAGATAATGTTGATATTGGTGAACTCAACCATTCCAGGGAATTTTGTAGAGAATTCTTAAAAATCATTTTTTACAATAAAGTAAAAAATTATAGATTTTATTATCATGGAGTTATCTCCTTCTGGCACTTCTCACAATGGCGAAGCCCTTCCAAAAAAAATTTTCTACCGTTAACAATTTGAATATAAAATTAGAATCACAACTGAAAATGGAATATCTTTTGATGGGCAATATTTTGAGATTTCAGTTGCAAAATTATCACTACATTGATAATGATATAAAATTTATGTAAGCTGGTAAGCTTCTATCTATATGTTCCATAACTTTCATGGAAATTTGCAACGTCCATATACCGGATTGGGGGAAATATTAGGGGTAAATTCCTTTTCTGCACCCCTACCATTAAGTTCTAATCACTAATTGGATGAATAAAAGACTTTTTTTACTCAAAAAATCAATCAATTTCTTTTCTTTTTTTCTTTTGAGTGAAAAACCATCTACACCATTTTTTCTGCATTAAACACTTGTTAGGAAGAATAATTCTGTGGAAACATTAAATCGGTATCTTCAATTGTGCAGCGGCTTTATTATGTCAGTAGTTGATAATTTCTCTACATGTCTTTTTATAGCCATATGTATTATTTAGTTATTCTTTTAATAATTTCCTCTGAAGAGGACCGCTTTATAATCGAAATGTACATAAAGATTTAAATAAAAAGTGTTTGTGGTTAAGAGGTTTTATTTATTTAAAATTTAAAAAATATACCACAGTTGCTCCAAGTTTTTATTACCATTTCTAAGGGTTAAACAACAAATAATGATACTATTCTGGTATATCCAAACTTTTCAAAATATGAAAAGGGTCTGGCCCAATTTAGTTTGAACTTGAAGGGTTCTACAATATGTAATATAAAAAAATAAGTTTACTTCGTCACTTCTCCATTAGTTTATGACTATCCCAACTTTAAATTTCGTAAATTTATAACTAGTTTTATAATTTTCATATTTTTAGACAACAAAACATATATTAAGACTTTTCTAAAGTAGGATCGATCTTTGATGTAGAATGAGGACGCCCATTTCAGGAGATGTGTAGCTCTGTTAACTCAGATCGCTCAACATCATCTCAATTATATATATATATTAAATAGAAACTGCTACTCTAGTGAAGTATATACATAATACATATTAAAGATTATGCTAGTTGCTCAAGTTCAAGAAAGAAAGAAACCGTGTTAAAAATCTCTTATTAAACAAAACATCTTTTATATCTTTTTAATAGAAAAAAAGTTCTTGATTTTACTGCACTCAAGAGAATCAGGCTAGGAGAAATAAAATGTACCTGGACAACAGCTTTTGATCCACTAACTTCCAAAACTTGACCGGATCGAAGAGTTCCATCAGCCAATCGCAACTGTACAATTTCTGCATACTTAGGAAACTTTACCTCATCCAAAATAACCAGAGGGCCATTTACACCGGAGACGGTCTTGTAAGCTGAAAAAAGTTAACTCTAGTAAAGAGAAAAAACATGTTTTTTTTACTGAAATATAGTATATTCTTTTCTTTCTTTATAGTTAATTTACTGGAATATATAATTATTGCTACTGTTTTCCCTTGCATTAAATTAAATATAGACCTTCAAAAACTTTTTTCAATTGCAAATCCAACCTCTAAACATGTATATTAGCAAAACAAAGTGAAACTACCTATTGCTGCATTAGAATAAATGCTATTATCATTTATTCAAGCATAAATATTATTTTGGTTCCATATCAACCAAAATGCAAGGTGATTAATTACAAAACTGGTAATTCTATTGTAAAACAATTAAATTGAGTATTCAAAGTTGATCAATTAAAGTACAGTTACTTACTACCAAAATAACTAACACAAAACAAAAAATAAAACTAATAAAAGGAATTATTCAACAGTCCTAAAATAGTGGGCTACACCCAAGTCTATGTTCTAAGTTCAGTTAGTCTTAATTACTTACTTAATCTTGGTTGTGAAATAAAATCTCGAGAAACTGCAAGAACATGTTCTTTTGTAGCTTGATGTGGATTAATTTTTGCTGAATATGACATTGCTAAAGAATTCTTTACTTAACAGAAGTAAGATCAAACAGACAGCTCCGTTGAAGGCTTCAGCTGTTCAACATCACATGAAAAAGAATCATATGACTTGAGAAAACAAAGAGACTGTAATATGGAATGACGTAATAAAACCAAGGAAACTAGAAAGGGTTTTATAACTTTTTTTCTATAATACACTATAATAGATTTATTTAACATTATATAGATTGATTTTTCAAATATTATTTTATTTGATGAACTAATAAAATGCAAATAATTAATTTACCACTTTAACAGTAGTATATGGCTATGTAAATTTTAAAATTAACTAAGATTCACTGAACGTAATGGACTACAAAATTCAAGAAATAATTTACATATGTAACAATTATTAATAATATTACTATGAACAATTTCTACTGCTGTTATTTTACGAGTAAAGTCTTGAGCAAGTTCTCAATTTTAAAAAAAACTTAATATTTTGTATTGAAACGATTGGTTTGCGAGTCAAGTATTGTTATTTATTTATTTAGCAAGGCGTTTTGGTAACAGATTTTTTAGCCATCTTCAGGGCTGTAAATATGAATAATAATTAATGTTGATATGAATACAATTAATTATTAACTATAAATTATTTACAATTTTGTAATACAATACACCTTCAATAAATGACAAGGTCATAGACATAATATGATAAAAAGCTCTAATCCAGAATTAGTAATTTCATACCGTATACTAAATACGATATTTACTCTAAGTAAAAACGTAAAATAATATTTATTGTAACAAAACTATTTAAGAGAAACTTGAAATATTACATAAAACATATAAACAGACCTATTAGAATTTTAAATTATCAACGTTAATTATTATTCATAAGTACAGACCGGAAGATAGTAATGAGCCTGATATCGAAACAGCCGCTAAATAAATAAATGACAAAACTTTACTGGCAAACCAGTCGTTTTGTTTCTACAAATTTTAAACCAAAAGAGTGCAATGTGAAGAATAAAAAACTTTACATTGAGCATTAATCTGTGTCAATCTATTAAGTATTTAAAATTAAATAGGCTATCATCTGTTACTGTGGTGTGTAGTTCCTCTTTACGTTGTACAGTATTTATTTACAAACCATCAGACTATATGTAATGTAAGTTAATTATCATATACTACAACTAAGTGGGCTGGTACGTCATCAATTACTAACATTTTAAATTTCGTGTTTATATTCTATTCGCTGAGTTCGGTTTATATTTCTAATTAGTCAGCAGTTGAAGTTTTGTCTCCAGTGTACTCGTGGCCACAAAAAAAGTCATTTCTCAAGTTCCAGACGGTGTTGTGATAGTTTATTCAGGCTTATAATAAGACAGTTCAGGAATACGACTGGGGTATGTCAAACGGAAAATTAACTTGTTTAAGGGAACAATTTTAAAAACCTAACCTCTAAAATAACCTCAACAAAAATTTATATTTTGCTTTTTTATAAAGAAATTTTACCAATCACAACAATATGGATAATGTACATATTATATTAATATTTAAATTATTAATACAAAAATTAACTTCTTAATGGTAATTATTATAAGTAGATGTTGTAAGACTATAAACAATTACAGCAAATTTTGTTGTTTAAGCCATAACTATATTTCACTTTGAAACATTAATCACTAATAATAACTTGGAGTAACTGTGGTACAATTTTTGGTAAAAATGCAGAAGCCCGGCGCTATACGATAATTTGGGAAATGGTTTAACATCATTAAATTGGACGATATCTACAAGAATTTTTTTAAAATTGACCTCGGAAAGTTACTTTTTTTCAATTTAAAGTAGCGAAAAAAATTCAGCGCGGATGTAGAAGTTGTGAATAGGCGCGGAGTGATACAAATGCTTCGTGATACAACTGTATTTCAATGTATAAAATTAAAACCAAATCTAACCTGACTTGACACTTTTTAGGTATATTTTAATATAGGTATACAGTATTGTATAAATTTAAAACCAAATCTATCCTAACTGGAGACTTTATAAGTATATTTAAATATATGTATAAAAATTACGCGAAGTTGTGAATAGGCGCAGAGTTATGCAAATGCTTCGTGATTTTACAACTGAATTTCAATGTATAAAATTAAAACCAAACCTAACCTGACTTTACACTTTTTCGGTATATTTTAATATAGGTATACAGTATTTTATAAATTTAAAACCAATCTATCCTAACTGTAGAAGTTGTTTCTCAAATATCTACACACGTAAGGTTGCGTGACGTACCGCGGACAATGCGTACAACCTTATGCGCAGCACTGTGACGTAAGTATCACTCCGCGCCTATTCACAACTTCTACATCCGCGCTGAATTTAGTACCTTACTTTATATTGAAAAAAAGTAACTTTCCTACTTCAATTTTAAAAAAATTCTTGTGGATATCGTCCAATTTGATGGTTTTGAACAATTTCCCAAAATATCGTATAGTGCCGGAGTACTGCATTTCAACCCAATTTTTAATTATAAATAACTAAACTAAAATTTTAGAATATTTATAAAAATTATAAATATGATTGAAACAAATTTAGATAATTATATTACAGGCATAGATTTTATAACATGATTACAAGAGTAACACCCTTAACAAAAGTTATAATATATTTGTATTCTCAAATTCATTTATTTATATGTAACAAAAATATTTCTGAACATTAAAATTTAAAACTTTGACGTTAACACCCTTACAAATAATTAAAGTATAGTTAGTACTGGTTATATTGTAATTAACACAGACAGTGATTCCCTCGATTAAAATGCTGAAGCTCGGTACCATACGATATTTTGGGAAATTGTTTAACACCACCAAGTAGGACGATATACACAAGAATTTTTTTTTCATTGACCTCGGAAAGTTACTTTAAAAAAATTTAAAGTAGGGTAAACAATTTAGCACGGAGGTAGAAGTTGTGAATGGGCGCAGAGTGATACAAATGTTTCGTTACGGCACAGTGGTGCGCATAAGATTGTACGCATCAGCCGCGGTACGTCATGTAACCTTAGATATTTGAGAAATAATGTTTTGGCTTAATATACTTATAAAGTCTCCAGTTAGGATAGATTTGGTTTTAAATTTATACAATACTATATACCTAAAAAGAGTCGTCAGGTTAGATTCTGTTTTAATTTTATACATTACATAAATGGTTACATTTATACAATTAGAACCGATACATTTGTATCAGGCCGCGCCTATTCACAATTTCTATCTCTGCGCAAAATTTTTTACCCTACTTTAACTTGAGAAAAAGTAACTTTCCAAGGTAAAAAAAATTTCTTGTGGATATCGTCCATTTGGTGGTTTTGAACAATTTCCCAAAATATCGTATGGTGCCGAGCTTCAGCAATTTTACCCTTGACCAAATGGTGGTGACCTTTGACCCTTTTCATTTTTATATATGTTGCTAAAAATATACACTCAATAAGAAACAGTCATTTGAGGTGTGGTGAAACATAAGTACTGCTTGAAAAGTGATTTAAACTATGGTGTTGTAAACAGGTGTTAAACTGTATCAAATAATTCTTTATCTATAAGCATACTCACAATGTCATTTCCAGGAAATTGTTTATTTTCAGCAGGAAGGTCAACAAAACCAAGAATGGTAGGCGAAACACATGTTGGCAATTGACTGCATGTTATAGTTCGGTTCAGTTAAGAATGCAGTGACTCATCGGTTAGGAATTCTAAGAACTCAGCATTTATAGATGCGGCCTACTGTACAGGCCTACAGTACATTCCCATCCTCCCACCATTTTCTTTTATCACTCATTTCAATCTTGCAGTATCATTAGGACACTGTGGCTTTAACGCAAGTAATGGAAAAAGAAAATTGCACTTTTCATCGACAACTGCCCTGCACATCCGCATGACATCAATTCCAAACTGAAGAGTGTCAATGTGTTTTTCTTTCCACCAAATGTTACATCGATACTTCAACTGCTCGATCAGGGAGTAATAAAAAAATTTAAAGCTACACTACAGAAAAAGAATTTAAAAAAAGATTGTGACTATAAGTTTTCATAAGCATTAGATAACTTATCGTAATAGCTATACAGAGTAGACCCTATGAAAAATATTGAATATGGATATCTAATACAGTACAATGAAGAAACATTCTGAAAACATCAATAAAACATTTTTAACAACTTGAATTTCAAATAAATTGAGACATAAAACATTATCTTATATTAACATTGGCCCATTACACTAACTACGCTCGTGATATTATACTGTATCCCTTTTATTACCGTACGTACGTAGTGCGGTAAGATCAGTAAGATTGGGTGGAAGCGTTCTTGACAACACAACCTCTCAATAACGAATACCTCTCTACAACGAATTTTTTCTCTGGATAATCGACTTCGTTATACAGAGGTTCGACTGTATTACTTATATAAGATTATATTAGTAATTAGAACTTATAATACATTAAAATATTTATTAACACTTGCCATTTACCCCAAAGAAAAAAATTAAAACGACTTCTGGTAATCAAAATCTGGTAACCTTGGAGGTCACATTATATCACCAAAACGCGAAATGATACCTGCGAATGCGCAGCAAATGTGCAAAGCACCATGATCATTGCATCTCTAGAAGTGTGTACCGTGGTGCCATCTTGCTGGAAATAAGCATTATATGGATCAAATAATAAGTCTTTTTTCAAAATTGTTCGGATTGGCTTACTAGTTAGACCTAATGTCTTCTTGCCAATTGACCTGGACTATGAGTTAGAGCTTGCCTAACCATTTCAATGTTCTGCAGTGTCCTAAGAAACTTACTTCGACCAGGAGACATCTTTTTTAGAATACTTCCCGTTCTAAGTTGTTAACCTACCTGAAAACGTATTCCGGTAAGATCGATATCATCCAAGTTGAAAATTAATGCAAAAAAGCCAATGAGTAGCTCTAGAAAACTATTTTGCACATATGTTGCTGTACCGTCCTCTGCTTCATGAATAATGAAATGTCATCATGTGCAGAGGTCTATAATGTGCAGTTCCCCTTCCAAACAATGACTTCCTTTGTGACTAGCCATTTCAAAAACATCCAGTCTTTTTCGGCCACCCTGTATTCTATTAATTAAAGCAACATATATTTGCTTAAATAATTGTTTATTATCTGTAGAAATAGGAATCCATGTAAGGTAATTTGTTTCATAAAATTTGGTTGTCATTGGTTTTTCCTTAAATTTATTTTATTTGTTTTCATAATATAATTTAAAAAAAGGTGTTTTAATAATTATTAAAATCATGTTTAATTCATTTCAGTAAAATCTGTTCCTTGTAGTATAGCCAGAAAATCTTCAGTATTCTGCTGAAGTGCTTTGGATGTTTGATGTGGTCGTTTGATTTTTATTATTGCCCGAAAGGGACAAAACTCCCCTTTTGTATTTTGGTGTTATTGGTCGTAATAGAATATAGCTCTTGGGAAACGTGTAGCTCTAACAAAATACAACTCTGAGTTTCTATCCAATCGATTTAACTTTTATAATAGCTCTCTTTCTCAGTTGTTAATTTCTTTGTAATACTTTCCTTCTTTCTTTATAAATTATGTCAACTCTATTACCTATAAATCACTAATTGTACAATGTCTAACTTAACTTTCAGATACAATTACAAAACTTTCACTTTTACTCAATGATATGGATTTTTTTTAGTATACTTTACTCCCCGCAGGGGAGATGCGGACTAGCCACACCTACTAAGAGGGTATACACTACTTAGTGTATAAACTAATACACTTTCTACAGACACCACATATTCAACATAATCTCTAAACATTTCAACACTTAGACCTTCTCTTAGGGATTTTTGACTGGTTAGAGCTGTTGCCCGTTGGGAGTGCTGAAAAGTCCAGATCTTGACAAGCTCTGGTCTGGGACGCAGCTGTGAGCTTGCTTTGCCGAAGACATATGCGCGGTTACTGGTCTGCTAGCCACTTCGGTCCTTGGTCAGGGAGTGTCTGCAGTGCACAGGTGTCGAGCCTGTGCATAGTAATACGAGTTCTCAACTGATGCCCATCCAGTCGAACTATGAGCCCCAGAGTTCTGGAGTTTGGAAATGATCGTTATATGATCTATGGGTGTACCCGTTCTCATAGTCTCGCCCAACACGATGGTTAGCTTAAAAACAATTTATGGAAAATAAACTAGTGTCCAACCAGGTGAGTGTTAAGAGGCAACGTGCGTCTTCAACGAACGTGCCTAGTGAAGCAGTTGATAGTAAGAAAGTTGTGGTAGCCTCAACACCGGAACTACCACCAAAGTTTTTAATTGTATCATGCATAGAAGAAGGGAAAGATCTTTCGAAGTTGTCGCCATTCTTAATTCAAAAGGCGATAGCTGGATGTGCAGCAGGTTCTGTGCTTCCATAAGGAAGTTGTGAAATAGAACACTGCTGTCAGAAGCTAGTAATTCAAAGCAGTCACTATCTTTCCTGAAGATGACCTCCTTCTTTGATCAGGTCAAGGTTTCTGTGGTTCCCCACAAAACCTAGAACTCGTCAAAGGGAGTTATAACATATAGGGACCTTTTGGATATCCGTGAGGACGAGATAAAAAAAAGAGCTAGCATCGGATGGAATAACAGATGTAGTTCGAATAATGAGGATGGAAAAGTGTCAGAGCATCTCTGATTCTAACTTTCGGGAAACCATCCCGAAATATCTATATGCGGGCTACCAATGTCTCTCTGACTGGCCATATGTTCCCAATCCTCAATGATGCTACAAATGCCAACGCTTTGGAGGTAAGCTCTTCATGCTCTAAGCCAGAGATATGCGGCCGTTGTGGAACTGAAGGCCATACAGAGACTAACTGCACTAATGCTCCAAAGTGCCCTAACTGTGCTGGTGATAACCCTGCTCACTCCTTCAACTATCCAAAGTTTAAGGAGGAGAAAGAGATCCTCAGTATAATGGCCAAGGAAAAGACATTTTTTCCAGAAGCAAAGAAGAAATATAAGTTCATGCAACCTAGATTTGCAGTAAATTCCTACGCTTCAGTAGCCACAGTGGAAAAAGCATGCTCAAATTAAGTTGAGTTGTCCAAGAAAATTGAAGTCCTCATGGAACAGGTTAGTCACTTACTAGCCTTAGTGATGAAAAGTTCCACTGCATCTTTGTCCATACCTCCTGTAAATTAATCTGATACAGCTCCATTGCCGTTAACTTCCTCTGGAAACATCAGGAGAAGTAATTAACATTTAGAGACAAAAGAAAATAAATCTCCACCATCTACTAATAAAAAAAAAGTGATCAATCAGTTTGTGGTACTTCTTTTCCGGGGCCATTAATTTCATTAAGGCATCCAGATAGACATTTGACCAAAGGCAGTGCTGAAATTGCTAATTTACTGGGTTCATTGTTCTCAATATTTTTTTTATTTACTGCATCTGGAGACGCTTTCCAGGTTTACAAGCATTGCTTTCACTGTTGGATTGTCTGGAGATTCTTGTCTAATATCCATTCCTATCTTGACGAACTAGTCAGCTCTTTCGTCAACGAAGAATTCAACTCCAGGCCCAGATGATATTGTATACTCGATGATTAAAAATCATGTAAAATCTATGTAATAGGTAGACTATTTACAAACATTAATCTACCAGCATCCTTATTTATTTCTTTAATCTAAAAGATCAAATAAAAAATAATGTGCACTAAACTATGTATCCCTGGAGATAGACTGCAACTGCTTCCTTCACAGATTATTTAGCTTTTTACTTAGCAAGCTATATGTTTTACTTTTTTTATAATTAAACCTAACTTAAATGGTATTGATAAATTTTTACCATAATTACTTTATAAAGGATTGAGTGTTTCAAAGGATATGTTTCCATGATCATAATTAATGTAAGTATTAACCACTATTTATGGTTTGAGAAGATAAGTCTTATTTAGAGTTTTCTTTATATTAATTAAAACAACCTCTCACCACAAATTCAACAAATTTTATTTTAACCTTATGTTCATTTCGACTACAAAGTAATCATCTTCAGAGGTATTTTTACAAATAACTAACTTACAGCTAAACCTATGCGTATTTATAAGCAACGGGAACTCCTTGGCCACGCCTCCTACACTATCCGACCAATCATGTAACGAGTAACAACTAGGTCTGGTCTAACAGAAGGAGTTACCGTTACATTATTTTTGAATTTTACAATAATTATTAAATTTACACATTTAACAATTAAAACTATAACTATCTCTTGTTGTAAGCTGTAAGTTAGTTATTTGTAAAAATACCTCTGAAGATGATTACTTTGTAGTCGAAATGTACATAAGGTTAAAATAAAATTTGTTGAATTTGTGGTGAGAGGTTGTTTTAATTAATATAAACATTTACGCCACAGTTGCTTTAAGTTGTTGTAGAGTTTTCTTGTGTATAATGTACTTTTAAGAAGTATATAAAATGAAAACAAAAAACCTATTACTTTTTAATACTGTAAGTAAATATAGTATTTGTTAAATATTACTAGAAAATTATGTTTTATATTCTTTTATAAACAATTCTGTCATAGTTGGATACTTTTTAGCCAAATTTTAATATAACTATTTATTAATGTCGATTAACATTGTGAAGTAATTCTTCAAAAATTAGCCTACTGGATAAAGAAGTACATTTGTAATATGAGGTTATATTTCTAAAAAATAATTAACGCAAGTTTTAATTACTATTAAATTTAATTACTTAATCTGAATTCCAACATTTAAATCACTTTGTTATTATTGTTTACAGGTATTTTTAAAGTAACATATGTAAAAATGGAAAAAATCACAGTTGATGCAGTCTTTATCCTATTATTTCAATTAGGCTCAGACTGTAGTTACTCAATTATGCCATAATACCTTCAATATTGATGCATTTGCAATATATGACACTAATTCCAATTTTTCTTCTGATATACATCTTTCTTTATTCTATCTTGTCATGTTTATAATATCTCCTCCAGAGGTTATAAGTATAATACTCATTTCTGTGATTTTTATATTTAATAGTTATATTTCTGTCTTTAATAGTTATATTTTTTTTAATGATTTATTTTTCATTTTAATTTTTGTAAGTCCCAATTAAAAATTTAATTAAAACCGTTTGACAGTTTTTTAGAATTTAACTTTAAGAATACTTGTTTGTTAGACATAATACGACACTTTTTCTAGCTCGGTTTATTTATGCCATAAGTATAAGTTCATGTTAATATCTATAATTATGTCTTTTTCCAGTACCCTTTACAAACAAATAAGTGATGAAGTAAGATTCAATGATTCAAGACAACGTAATCATTGTCTTTCTTCTTACGCTTGCCTTCCAGTATTGTGTAGCATGGGATGGAAATGAGTTAGAAGTGTTTGATGCAGTAGAAGAAGTGAATCAAAACTTTTACACACTTCTTGATGTCCCACAGGTAGGCCTTTCAATGTTCTTGTTTTAAATTAACTTTTTTTATAAAGAATAAACAATCACCACCACAACAAAAAATTGTAATTACATGATTGAAACAACATGTTAATTAAGATCATATGTTACAAAAAATATACCCTAAGCAAGAAACAAATAATTCTAAGCCCCTTGACCAAAAATACTGGTTAAAATTCATATTAACACTGGTATAGTCACATGGATTACTATTGTTGTCCAGGGGTAAATTTTTTGATGTGACTAGGAGTTGGTAATAGTTATAATCTTGAGTGGCTATATAACTTTAGCTCATTTCATTACTGCTGCTACTTTAATATATGCTTAATACAGAAGGCTCGAATTTTTGAGTAGTTTTTATTTTGCTTGGGTTACAATAGTAATCACCCTGACTACTCGCATGATTTTTTTATAAAGAGGTTGAGATTTTATGTTTTTAATAATTTTTTCTTGCGTTTTCTCTGAAAATTACACATCAATCATTATCAGTGTGCAATGTGCGAGTTAGATTGTGAATAATTATTCCACCGACTTGCAGATATAAAAAGTTATAATAAAAGTGTTTTAGGAGTATCAGATGAGGATGAAGAGGTGAATAATTGAATTTAAAAAAGACAAGACAGTAAAAGTTCCTAAAGAATGTATAGTTAAGAAGAGGGCCAGGAGAAAGACCAGAAACTAACTAGGTAGCATGCTGCAAAGATTATACATTGGAGAAAACTTCTTTGATGCGGTACTTTAAGCCATTGAAACTTAGTACTTTTAAAAGAGATAGACGTTTATGTTTCACTAAACACTTGTAAATATTTACAAACTTGCCTATAGTAGCACTTACTTATAATTGTTGAGAACGGCCCTTTCGGAAGATGTGTACCATTGTCAATTCAGACCGTATGTTTATGTTTATTAATTATATCTTGTTTTATCCTAAATAAATTTAAAAAAATTGCATTGCTCTTTTAATTATTATTTTTTCTGCAAGTTGTCAACTACGTAGCAAACCTAAGGAGAAATAAACCGAACTTTGTATTTTTACTACTATTGGTATCATTTGGCAAAAAACCACTACTTACTGATATTTTTCAGCAGATGCATTTCACACTAGATCAGTAAGTAGTAACTTTAAAAACATCAAGATACACAACACAAAAACTGCAAGCTTTGTATTTTGACTAATATTTTTATTTAATGTCTGTTAATAACTATTAATTTTTATATAGGCTAATGACAAATTACAGACAATTTTGCTTTTTTAAACACTCAATTAAGAGCTCTTGAAAAGGAATTTCAGAAAGAAATTCAAAACGTTGAATGTTTAAAAAAGCAACTGTGTATTTTGGTTATATATTTATTTTGGATTATAATTTAAAACATTTTTCTACCATAGGTGTACCTTAAAAAATACAATAATTTATGTGTGCATATGCTTCTTTAACCCAAATCAAATATAATACATTTAACAAAAAAATTCATTCATACAAAAATAAACTTTTCAAAATGGATTACAATAGTAACCAACATAGTTAAAAAAAATTTTTATAGAAAAATTTATTATAAATATATAACAAATTTCTTATAATGTAAATAAATAGTATCTTCTGCTTGGAGATGTTGGGTCTTCTCCCAAACAGAACACCAACTCAACATTTTACAATCACATGAAGGAAACAGGACAAAAATACACAGACATATACCATTACCTAGAAATCCTACACATCAACGAAAAAGGACCACATCTCTAAAACAATATGAAATTTACAGACACATGAAAACACAAAGTACAAACATATTAAATGAACAAACACAATACAAATCACTCATACTCTTTGATACTATCGAAAACCTACCTTTAAAACCGCCTCCGCTTGACCCAACATCTCCAAGCAGAAGACACTGATGAAGATCGGCACATAGCGATCAATAACGTTCTGTCTCAGTAGATTCACCGAACATAGTAGACTACAAAATTCAAGAATGACTAACTTAATTAACAATAAATTTCTCAACAACAAACTTCAGGATTAAATATACTCACACTAAAAGATAACCCAACCAATGAATATAATACAAAATTAAAGTTCCATTAAAAAAATGGATCATATAATTCTACAAGAAACCTTAAAACAAATTAGTCCATACATCTCAAACTAAATACCCTACCTAAATTTTCCAAAACTGATATCCCAGTCCCAAGCTTTGGGTCATACCATTAAATATTTTTTTATAGATGAAATCGCCAAAGATCTATTAATTCATTAATCACTTATCCGTTAAAACAACCATGTATTAAATTTTAAGACATATCCTTTTATCATTATCTGATTATAAAAACATTAATATTTATACAATACAATTTTGTATGTTGTCTTGATCAGACTTTATTTTCCCTATTTTTGGTGAGTATTACTTTACAGCATTTAGGGTTTTGGGTCTTAGTTATACCCAGAATTATCTTTTCTTTTTCTCAAAAGTTTTTCAGACTTATGGAATTCTAAGTTATGGTGTCTTATTGATCAGACTCATAATTTTACCCCTTTTTTGGTATATTTGCACTTATTTTAGCAGATCATTTTTGTTATTTTTATAAATATTTGTTATAAAAATTGTTTTTGTTAGTCTAGTTTGATTCCAGAATTAAATAAGGAAACTCAATGAAATTTTGCTTGTATGTTGCAGGATGCAGATCAGTCTGCTATTAAAAAAGCTTTTCGTAAATTGTCATTAATATTACATCCTGATAAGAATGATTCACCAGATGCAGAAATTCAATTCCGTCAGGTAATAAATGTTTTGTAATGTAACTACAGAAAATTGTTTGATACATTTTCCTTTGTATTTCATGTATTATTAGGTTATGTATCTGGATAAAATAGGTTAAGATATAATATTTAGTTATGATTTTAAATTTTAGATAACTGTCAAAATAGTTAATTATTTTTTTAAAATTCCTCATATAAATTATATGTAATCATTTTACTTCTCTAACTTTGTTCTTTATGTAAATATTTATTAATTTATATAAATAATATAATAAATTATTAATTAAATAAATAATATAATATTAAAACAAAGCAATAATTATTAATATATATCATGGCATTATTAATATACATCCCAAAGTATGGTTTGTCTCAAAAAAATTGTCCTGAGTTGTCACTGTTTATGAAATAAGTGGTATGGTTTATAGTAAACACAAAGAAAAATACTAATATTTAACATTGGGCCATATTTAAAGTAACACATATGTATTGTATCTGTGGGAGTGCCTTTCCTTCTTCAAGCTCAACAACAATGTCAGATTCAGCCAGGAAAGGCAACACTATGGATAGTGCTTGTTATAGTTAAACTTTAAACTTTATCTAGAGTTAATTTAAAAAACAGAGTGATAGTTGATAGTTTCTGACATTTCTTGCAATGATAAGCTCCAGAGGGCAAATGGAACGAGGAATTTTCCTTTCTGACTACTATCTTTCTCACACTTCATTCTAATTGGTGCAGTGTTATACACACACACACACACACACACACACACACACATATATATATATATATATATTTATATATACAGTAAACTCCCGATTATCCGTGGGCGGATTATCCGGGGTCTGCCATTGTTTTACAAATATCCAATTTTTATTCCATTCAGATTCATGTGTTTAAATTTCCAAACGGTGAATTACGACGTAAATACATATAAGGCTTAATAGAAGTTAAGATGAAGGGAATAGATATGTAAATATGTACGTACTAATTTTTACATTGAAAGGGAAGCATTCCAACGCGGGCTAGCGAAATAAAAGGGGCGAGCAGACTACTGTATATAAGAGACAATGACAAACTGCTTGGACGCCCGAAAACCTAATGTGTATCGTAAGATTGTAAACAAATGTCAGACAATCTCGGCTATAAATACTCTAGGACGTGACATATGCATTATCATGTCTGTCATATACATTATCGATCTTTATGGCTTTGTGACACAAGTAGACACTGTGCGACAAAATGATTCTTAAGAAACTTAGATCGCACATTAAGCTAAATCAATGCTCACAAAAAAAGACGAAAGAGACAGATTTTTTTGTTAAAAAGTGAAAGTATTATGTGTAAAGAAAATTACATATGTACATACATACTTACTTTTGACATATACTTATGTACGTATTGTAAATAGTTAGACATATAAATGTACATGTTATAATCCGTCAAATACATCGACATTTTAAATTATTTTCTGTATTTATTTTGTCCTCTGAAGATTATTTGTGAATTGCATTAACCGGGGTCATTATTTGTGTAACGTATGGTATAATAATCGATTATCGATCGTTTTGCGTTCATAGCAGATTATCCAAGGAATTCGTTATCCGGTTTCACCGATCATGCCCAAAAATAGTGTCCAGTAAAACAAGGTAGTAACAACAGTTTAACTACCACCGAAGGTTTTAGTAGTCGCTTGTTCAAAAGGTGATAAAAAGACCTTTCTAAAGTAACAACATGGCTGTAATTGGATGTGCAGCAAGTCCTGTTCCTTCTATAAGGAAGTTATGTAAAACTGCTGGTAGAGACAAGTAACAAGAAGCAATCACTTTCTTTGCTGATGATGGCTCTTTTTTTTATCGAATCAGTGTTTCTGTGTGTCTCCAAAAAATTCTTCAAAAAGAGTTAACATGTGTAGCAATCTATTATACGTTGAATCATAGGAAATTAAAAGTGAGGTAGGAGCTGAATGACTAACAGATGTGGTAATGGAGGCAGAATAGGAACAGAGCGTTCCAATTGCCTCTCTAATAATTACAATCAGAAATCCATCTATCCCTGAATGTATCTGCAGAGTATCAACAACTCTCTGTTAGGGCTTAAGTTCCATATCCCAGGTGTATCTACAGATGACAGCATTTTGGACAGACGAGTGCTTTAAGCTCAAAACCAGAGGTATGGATCTAGAGTTTTAGTGAAGAGCATTTAGGTAAAGACTACAAGAATGCTTCAAAATGCCCCAATTGTGCTAGTGATCACTCAAAAATCCTTTTTGAAGGTAAGAAGAAGCACAAGTCATCATTATTGCCTAGATTTGAGAAAAACTTTTATGCTACCATGTCTGAAAAGCCATGCTTTTCTAATTGTATTAAACTGAACAACAATAAAGTATATATTGAAAATGAATAAACCATAATAGATATGACTAGAAAAAAACTTGTTATAAAACATTATTTTACATTAAAAATACGATACAGATAACTAAATAAATGACTCTTTGTAAAATTCCTTTTATTAGATTACACTCTCCTGATATATATCTTGTACAAATTTTCAATCGTTGATAAAATTCATCCTATCATTTTTATTCATCCAATCAAGTTAAAAATATATTTCTTTTAACCTATATTGGATGACAGCTGATGTTAAAAAAGTTATTTCAAATATTCAATAATTAAATTATAAAAATTTGTGTGACTATCAGGATTCGAACTATGAATCTTTATGTTCAAAGTCTAGCACTCTTTGGCACTGCTCCAACTTTCCAATACCAAGAAATTAATTACTCCAAGATAAATATGAATTTTTCCCCCATCTGGTTGTCGTAAAAACCTCCATTGTACAACCTTAAACTGTTGCCATGGTTACCACAAAATATCATAAATAGTGCTGTAAGGTTAAAAATGAATGAAACGAATAAAATAAACAAACTGGAAATAGACAAATAATGATAAAATTTTTCTGTCTTAACCTCAGTAGGAATTTATTTTTAAAAAACTTTTTTTATATTACTCATTTATTAATGCAAAGAGCTTCAACTCTGTTGCGTTTCTTTTAATTTTATTAGAGTTTAAAGCCAGGATATTAATACAAACCCGTCAATGTTGATTTATTACTATTATTTTGTGCAGTACAATATCAATTATCCAGAAACTCTTCAAAAATTATACAGGAAGGAAACTGTCCAGAAATTATATGGGAAGGGTAATTAGAAGTAGGGATTGAACTGATAAATGAAAACTTCATTAAGAGGTTCTAGTAAACAAGTTCTTTTCATTTAGTTTACTAAAATAAAATATTTTAAAATTATTTGTATCGGTGATTTTTAATTAACAAAATATGCAGGTAGTTGTGTTAGTTTAGTTTTCTTGTTATAAAGGCGTTTCTCTCATAAAGTGTTAAACCAGTATATTCCAAGTATTAGTTTGGTGATAGCAGATACAAATATAACTGCCATATGTTTGTTACAATCTTCAAACATATAAAAAAATTACAAACTTTTTCGTGGTTCTCAAAGGTTTGTGATTGGTCAGACTATTTTTTATGATGCTTTTTTATTGTAATTATGTTATTCTATATCTTAGTATTAAAATCAATTGAGCCAGTTGCATAACTAGTTTAAAACAAACAAAAACTTCTTTTATAACAATGGTTAAACTAAAAATCACCAAAAAACCACTCAGTTCGATATAGGTTTATTAGATTATAGTTTCAAAATAAGACTTCTAATTTTTCTTTATTTTCAGCTTGTTTCTGTTTACGATATCCTTAAAGACTCGGATAAAAGAAAGTGTTACGACAGAGTTTTACAGGATGGGTTACCGGATTGGAAACACGCAGTGTATTACTACAGGCGTGTGCGAAAAATGGGTGTTGCCGAGATGATGATTATTTTATTTGTAATAATCAGTATAGGGCAATACTTAGTTGGCTGGGCAAGTTACATTGAGAAAACGTTTACTCTTGTAAGTTTATATTTACTAATTTTCTATTAAAAATTTAAATAAGTACGTAAGTCTTAATATTAATTGCAAACATAAACATTTAATTCCCAGACTGTGAATTTGCTTTAAGACAAATGTACATAGAACATCTGGTATTAAGGGCGAAATTTAGATGTCACTTTACAATAAAAATTGAAAGTAACAAACCTCAACATAACCTAGCAAATTAAATTTTTAAGGGATTTAATGGTTGTAATAGGTGAAAGTACCAAATTGACTAAACCATATAGTTTTATACTAATAATTATTAATAATTTTATTTTATAAATAACTAGCAGCTGTATTATATTATGTAAAATGTTTATAATAGTTTTGTCTTTAATAAAAATAGGTAGATATTTAAAAACTGTTTTGTTTATAAAATTTTGTCACTGTCCACATTCAAGGTGTTACTAAATATTTATATAATTATTTAATTTTTATATTAATGAATATTAACAAAATACTGAAGGGCAGAAATAATTACACATTTTAATGAAAGTTTTTCAATTGTCTGCCGCATTATATCAAAAATATAATTTGAGAATAAATAATAACAACATATTTCACTGCGTAGCATTTGTGAAATAAGTGATAGTAATAAAATTTTGTTACATTTGAAATTTATAATAATTTTTAAAAAATTAATGGTCTTTTTATATATTTTAGTTATAGAATACTTTTAAAAATATTTAGTGAGTATTTAAGAGGAAAAATTATTACTGAAAAGTGTATTTGGCATGATTTACATTTTATAAGTTTTTTAAGTTTAAACATTGCAAGTTGTTGTAGGCTTTGTGTATTTCTATGTTTACATAAGCTTTCCTCTTGTTTTTTACAGAATGAATTTCTCACCACAAAGGCAAAACGAATACAGAAGAAACAAAAAAAAGCCAAAGCTGATGGAAGTTTGCCTCCTGAACTTAACACTGAAATAGAAAAACCAAGGTGAGATATTGTTTACTCCACTGAATTAACATTGGAGTGAGTAATAAAAATTGTAAATTTTAAATTGGTCCTTCATATTCATAAAGGCTTTTCACAATGTTTGATGCAGATTTATACTAATAGCACTAATATATGAATTATTTTTTTCAGGTGATAATTTTTGTTGAACATTAGTAATGTTTATATCTGCTTTACTAAACAACCTTGAAAACACAATATTTCTAACTTCAAATCTACAATATTTATCTTCATTTTACATCTCTTTTGCCTTGGATACTGCTTTTTGTAACGCTATTTTTCATACTTTGTCTTATACACACACACACACACACACACACACACACACATGTGTGTGTGAGAGAGAGAGAGAGAGATATTTATATCACAAGGTAAAAATTGATTGCAATTAATGGTGGAATAATTGTTTATAATTAACATACAATAACTCTCTCTCTCTAGGTTATATATATTATAACCTAACTTATTTAAAATAAGTTTTCCTTTAGGTTATATTTAATTACCTTACCTTTTTATAGCCACACCTTCAGGTTTCTAAATAATTAACAATCATATAAAAATTAACATCACTTATATTTATACCTCTGACATCCAATTGTTACAAATTATACCAAATTACATTAATACTATGCAGTGACAAAGATTGATTGCTTAACTAATACTACAATTACGAAAAACGTGGACTCTTGAGGCTTTAGGTTTTTAATACAATAAAGTTTAATAATTACAGTGTTATTTGCTCCTTCTCTCGGGTTGTTATTACGAGATCTTCTATCAATTAAAAAGTGGTGAAATAAAAACTAGAATAATTTTTATAACAATTAATTTAAATTTGTTCTTAATTTACTAAGTTATTAAGCTCTGTTGGCTAAATCTAATGTAAGAAAGAAAGTAATTATTGTTTGTTTAATTCCTGGAATCCTGATTGTTGCGTTAACTGCTTCACTGCACATTTTCACACAAATAACTTACTTCCCTAATTTCTTTACTATCTGCCTAATTCATTCATGTCGCACTTTTAAAATTTACACTTAAAAAAAACCAACAATTTCCTTAACTCTTCTAAACAAATTTACCTCTTTTTGAACATTGCTTACAACAGCTGCTTTAGCTTTGTCTTGTTGTTTGATGTACTTAATCAGCTGGTCAAATGCCTAGAAAACTTTGCTGTGTATCATGGTTTGTTTTCTTTTGTCATCTTCGGCAGGCGCTGGTTGTGTGCTCACCAAGTCTATAACGTCATAAGAAACTCATGAACTACATTCTTTTTACAATGAAAATATTGGAAAGAACCCCATTACCACAAAAATAACAAATAAAACAAGTTACACAATATTAAACCCTGTTTTATTTGTTATTTTTTATTATTTTTGTGGTATTGGGGTTCTTTCCAATATTTTCATTGTAATATATTGTACCACTGTGCTCTGATATTGTGTACATTCTTTTTCATACTTTTATTCACAGCAACACTGTTCATGTCCTTAAACCATGTATGTTTTGAAAAAGATTGACAGTTTTTTCATTTGTTTCACTAGCAAGGTTTTTCATTTGTAATACGTTCTCAATCCCCTCATTGTTTGTTTTGTGATTCAATAGTTTTTGCCATGATTAAACTAGGGCCTGATTGGATCCTATGTTATAGCAATCTATAAAGCAACATCTATATTTAGGCCCTCAGAAACAGTTCTTTTGGATCCATACCTGCGATTATAACTGTTAGTAACTTACGGCAATATAGCCGTTTTGCTATTTTCCAGGTTTCCAGTTCCTACACCCATCTCAGTGCAATTTATTCACATGTCTCTCCCATATGCAGTGGTTTTATTGCACGAATCTTATCTTCAATAGAAAACAACAGTTTTTCTATCATACTGTGTATTGTAGGTCACAAATTCTGGGCAAAATCACTAACTAAATTACCTAATTGCACAAAATCTTGTAGAACATATGTAAACTGAACGATACAGACATTCAAACACAATTGTTTAAGTCGGGAAGGAATAATGAGCCGACTGCTAGCGCCAGAGAACTGGTCCAAGGGCTAGGTGCCTTGCTGAATAAAATGTTTACTTTATTTTCATATTATGTCCAGATATCGGAGGTTGCGGATATGAGAGGTTTTACTGTATATGAAACAAAATTTAAACATGTCAGTAAAAAATTTCTTCTACATAAGCATAACGTTATTCTGTTTGCTTTTATTTTAAAAATTCAGTATAAAAATATTTTTTTATCAGCAAGAAGATTGTATAAGAATTATACTTAACAATCCAATATGTATGTGATAATCCTTTCCCTTAACTTCTGGGTGTCTGTCATACGGGGTACTCAAGTCTTTCCATTTCAAAAATGAATTCTATTAAATAGGAGTTGTGTAAGTCTCACAAAAGTCTGATACCGACAGACAGAATTTTGCCAGTAATTACATATATCTGCAAGACAGATAGAATTTTATCAATTTGTTGATGACTACCACAGCTATATAAAAGCAAGTATCCATTGCTTTTAGGTATGATATAGGATTAGCATGATATAGGAATTCAATATCCATGATATAGGATAAGCATTGAAACCAATGATGTCAATCTCATTTTCTATTTGCAGTAAACATAGCTATTTTATCAACTTTAATCTATTTCACACAAAAAATTGTTTTTTATTTTTCATAGCCATCGTCATATACAGGATAACCTGTTATTTGAATTATATTTTGCCTCAAATAGGAAAGAATAAACAAACTCCCTCCCATAAAATCTTATTTTATTCTGAAAGCCTATTTATATAGTTTCAACTCTATAGGTGGGTCATGTCAATATACAATTATAGAATTCATTCAACACTTTATAAGAAAAGCGTCACTAGAAAGGGCTGAGAGAACTAGGCTTGGACCTAGTTGAGAAAAGATTAGAATAAATTAGGAACTCTGGTAAATTATTAAGTAGTACAACAAATAGGAAAAGGGTAATTAATTATTGTAAAATATTACTAAGAGTAAATTAATTCTTAATTTTTGACAATTATGGCTTGGACCTAGTTGAGAAAAGATAAGAATAAATTAGGAACTCTGGTAAATTATTAAGTGGTACAACAAATAGGAAAAGGGTAATTAATTATTGTAAAATATTACTAAGAGTAAATTAATTCTTAATTTTTGACAATTATTTAATAACTAATTTTGTTTAATGCAGTTTAAAAGACACGTTACCATGCCAGATTCCTCGATTTATCTGGTTTCTCGTAGTATCTGCTCCACCACTTACCTACCACTGGATGAAAGATTACCTCGAGGAGAGACAAATACGTAAACAACAATTAGCAGAAGAAATGTGAGTAATTTTGTCTCTGCTGTATACCACAGCGACTTGCAAGCTTAATATCATAACCATTTTGTATTTTTGATGTGGTTGTAAAATCATGAATTTTTTCATCTTTGTCTGCTAAAACTTTTACGTCATCAAATGATTTATTCCTCTATCCTCTGATATCTTTTGGAAGCATACTTTCTTATGTTTGCAATTACAATAGAGTCTCGATAATTTGAGGTAAATGGGACCGAGACCCCCTTCATATTACCAAAAACTCAGATTAGATGGAAATAGGTTCCTGTGCATTAGAAAAAATAGGAGTTTTACTGAACCCTAATATTGTAGGTAATTAAAAATAGACTAAATACGTTTATAAAACTTTATATAAAAAATTTTTTGGAACCTCGCTCATTTCCTTTGCATACCTCATTTCCTTTGCATTGATATAAACATTTCTTGGAAGCCTGACTCATTTCCTTTCAATACCGTACGGCTACAAACATTTCTTGAAAGACTGACTTATTTCTTTTCCATACAGTATGACTATAAACATTTCTTGGAAGCCCGACATCATTTTTTTCAAGTAGATAAAAAAGGCTTGAATTTTACGGAAGTATCGTTTCTCGAAATTTCAAGACTAATTCCAATGACTTTCCTGTTTTTATAAATATTATATTAGGTTAGTTTGTGAAGAGCTTAAAGCTTATTTAGCTTTTTGGAACTTGTTAGGAAGCTGACTATTACCTTGGTAATAACCTGATCTGTAATCCTAAAATACATACATAAACACTAAAACATTAAAATAATGATGTATTTTGGACTCATTGTATCTTTTCTCAATCAGTGAGAGGTACTGAAGTGAGTCAGAGACGTGTATAGAATTACACTGCTATGTAAATATTACGTAAGTAATTTTCTGAAAAACAAGTATTGTAGAAAAAAAATGTTTCAATTCATTTCCTACTGAGGTCTTAGTTAATTATTTCCTCTCTGCTATTTTCTGTCTTATTTTTTTCTGAAATCTGAAAGCAATTTGGATAATAGCAATTTGGATGGTCAGATTTTGAAGTTCTACTGTATGTCCTTTTTAAAAAAATGAGTTCTATATTTTTCAGTATGTCCTTTATTTTTTATAGAAGAACAAGACATGTATAGTGTTCTTTCTAAATAAGTGGGATAACAAATTGGAACTTTAAAAAAAATTGCATGTTATTTTAAAATTCCATTTACTCTTTTAAATTGAAAATATTACACTTAAAGTAGTTGAAAAATTATTTTCTGATTGTTATTACTTTAAAAAATAATAAAGTAATATTTTTTAAGGGAAGAATCTGAAGATGAACCTGAAGTCCCAAGAGGTCCAAGGAGAAGAAAACCAGGATTCACTCTTCCAGAACTTAAAGATGACCCGGAGTCCGATGTTGCAGTAGAAATGAAAAAAAGCAAATCATCAAAACCTTCCTCTCCTCCAGTCGTATCTGGTGGATTATGGACAGATGATGATTTACTAGAATTAGCAAAGTTAGTTAAAAAATACCCTGTAGGTACAATGGAGAGATGGGAGAAGATTGGTGAGACTATGAACCGTCCTCCTAGTGAGGTAGCCCATATGGCACACAAATTAAAAGATAATATCATAAGAAGTTTAGGACAGAAAGAAAATGAAGAAATTGTTGAAGAAGAAGTAGAAGAGCCAAAGAAGGTAAAGACAAAAGGAGGTAAAGTTGGAGAAATTAACAACAGTGTTGCCAATTGGACACAGGTGCAACAAAAAGCATTGGAATCTGCGCTGTTAAAGATACCCAAGGGTGTGGGGTCATCAAGATGGGAGAAAATTTCAAAATGTGTTCCTGGGAAAACAAAAGTAAATATTATTCTTATAGTGTGCCATACTTCTTATGTTTGTATTATTTCAGCAATTTAAAATAGACTTTATAGTTACAAAATTTTGATCTATTTCATCTATTATTTTCTACTAAGTTGGTACTATGATAAAACAGAAATAAATTAGGTTTTGACACTCTGAGTAGTGTGGACAGATATCAAAACTTTTAAATCCACGTCTACAGATATTTTGAATTGAGAAAAACATTTAATTTTGCGTAATGAGAAATTACCTAACATTTGTTATCAGACGTGCCTAAAAATTTTTTCATTAAAAATACATAATCTATTATTATTGTTCTATTGAGTTACAGTAGAGTCTCGATAATTCGAGGTAGATGGGACCGAATTACCGAAAACTCAGATTACACAGAAATACATTCCTGTGCATTAGATAAAATAGGAGATTTAATGAGCCCTAATACTATACGTAATTAAAAATGCACTAAATAAGTTTTTAGAATTTTATATGAACATTTGTTGGAAGCCCGACTCATTTCCTTTTCATACTGTATTGATATAAATATATATTTGAAGCCTTACTTATTTTTTTTGCACACCGTATGGCTATAAACATTTCTCAGATGCCCATCTCGTTTCCTTTGCATACTGTACTGATATAAACATTTTTTGGAGGGAGGGCTCATTCCTTTGCATAGGGTATAACAATAAACATTTCTCGGAACCCCGACTCATCAATTTCTTTAAAATAGGCTCAAATAAGTTTGAATTATCGGGACTCGGAATTTCGAGACTCTACAGTATTTATATTAGTTGATTCCACCTTTACTTGAGCTACTAGTTTTTAACTAAAAACCTTTGTAAATATGTTAGATTTACCTATAGTATCACTTACTTTTAAAATTGTTGAGGACGGGCATTTCGAGAGATGTGACCCTTATTTTTAAACTCAGATTATTAAACACATTATTAAAAGGAAAAACACAGTGTTGTTGCTGTTTACTCGCTAATTATAGTTCTCTATTTTACAAAGAGTTATTGTCAGAAATAATTTCATACCATCTTATCAGAGGTCTGTGTAATCGATTTCTATCTGTTCCTTTCCTATAGAATATAATGCTTTCTATTTTTTCTATTGGCTTAAAACCCGTAGCAGATGTAGACTGTTTTCACTGGAGGGTCCAACTAACCTAAATTCAGTTTATAGTTTCCTTGTAGCAATTTAGTTCAATCAAATGTTAGAACATATAAAAGTAATCATATAAAGTATTTTTACTTACTAGGTACTGAAAAAGCTAATTACTTCATAATTGTAGGCTTGAATATAGTAATTTGTTGTTTTATTTGTAGAATAGTTGAGATCTCTTGTTCTTTTACATTCTAAAAAAATCGTTCGTTAACTGTATTTTTGAAACTTGCAGTTTTTGTGTTGCTCATCTTGAGATTTTTCTATATTACACTTTTGGTATTAACTTGGCAAAACAACCCTACCTACTGATATTTTTCAGCAGGCATATTTCACATCAGGTCAGGGCATTATTCAATGCTGTGAGTCAGACAAGACTGTTGCTCAAGTGTATTGTGTTGGTATGAGTCTGTGGTGTGTTATTGTTCATAGAATAGGTGTTAATTATGTGTTCAAATATAGTATTTGATTGTGAGTGTGTTTTGTCTTATTTTATGATGTAATGTAGGATTTGTAGATTGTTGTCTATGTTAGCGTGTGAGTGTAGTGTGTTTTGTATGAGTATTGCAAAATTTGATTTGTATTGTTTCTTTTTTATGTCTTGTGTGTTCTTTCTATCCTATTGTAATGTTATCCCTGTTTGTCCTATGTAAAAGCTGCAACAACTGCCCCAGCTTTTACATAGGATAAACAGGGAGAACATTTACCACACGATACAAGAAACACATATGATATTAAAAAAGACACAACCCAAATCAAATTTCTTCATAAACATACAAAACACACTACACTCACACACTAACATAGACACCAATCTAAAAATCCTACACTACATAAAAAAAGCAACAAACTTAACACAACAGAAAACTACCAGATATACAATTACTATAAATACTATCCACAACACATTCTAAACGACAAAACACACTCACAATCTAATACTATATTTGAACACATAATTAACAACTACTCTATGAACAATAACACATAACAGAACACCAATACACCATAGACTCACACCAACATATCACACCTGAGCAACAGTCTTGTCCGTGACCCACAGCATTGAATAATGTGCTGACCTAGCGCGAAACACGTCTGTTGAAAAATATCAGTAAGTAGTGTTTTTTTTGCCAGGTTAATACCAAAAGTGTATTATTGATGCTAGTCACTTCTGATATTAACAGTCGGCCATTATCCATACTGTTCTTTTCACATGTTTTTAATTCTTTAACTCTTGGGAATTGCTCTAACAAGCTACTGTACCAGCTATATTAATGTATGTATTTTTCATTTCAGGAAGATTGCATGCTAAGGTATAAATACCTCGTAGAAATTGTGAAAAAGAAAAAAGAAGAAGCAGAAACAAATTGTGATTCTCAGGGTGATACCAAAAAAGACGATTAATATTTATGATTTCTAAACTGAAGTATTATTTTTCCTTATTAGGGGTATAAGTTAAGGGGTATAAGTACTACGATAAATACAATAATCTGTTATTTTGTTAATATTCTCTTTATTATTTTCCTTAAGTTTACAGTAAGTATTTTTTTCAACTCATTTCAATATATTATATTTGACTCTGAACAATGAATTTTATTCAGTAAATCTTATGAATCTCTTTCAAATAAATAAGCATTTAATAATTACTGAATTTTAAAGTCTGAGCTTCCACCATTTTTGAGACATTTTTATTTAAAATAGCTTTTGTATCAATTTTGTTCAAATGTGCCGAATGGTTTAGTAGATAAATACAACTGGAATAAATCTTCTATTTAAACAAATGTGCATTTCTCATTTTTATTCCTTTTTTAAGTGGGTATTTCGTACAATACGGACTTGAAGAAATCAAATTTCATCAAACTAAACAGAGCTCAACATCATTGTAATGTAAATTTTTGTTTATCTTCAATCTTTTATGAGAATGTTAGTATAAAATACTTAGAAGCTATCTTTAATATCAGAAAACAAATTTTTATTAAAAATTGTATACTCATTTTTATTTGTTTTCAATGATAGTTTTTTATTTGAAACCTATGAGGTTTTTTGTTGTTCATGTATATGATACAAAATGTTCATTTTTTTCTATGTTTAAGAAGATCTGGTTCATATTTAACTATAAACACTTATTTTAAAAAAAAAAATGTGCCTTATATGTTGGATAAATTGTATTTAGGTGTTACATATTACGGGTATTACTATAATGATATCAAATTCTCATGTGTTGTGATTGATTTAAGTCAGGAATAATATTCCACAGTGATAATAATTTATTAATTAGCTTTCTCATTTTCATTAGTTACAAATTTCTCTTTAGCTTTCATTGGCTTTATTCCACAAATAAATATATTTGTTTACTTTTTAAAAAGGGCTATTCTTCATTGGAAATATAGTAGAGTCGTGATAATCCGAATACCGATATTTTGAGCTTTTGTTAAATTCGAGCCTATTTCTTATTGAGCTTATTTTATCATTTTGAAAGAAAATGTGAATCGGGCTTCTAAGAAATTTTTATAATCATACTGTATGCAAGGGCAATGAGTCTGACTTTATTCAATACGCTATGCAAAGAAATTGAATACGGTATCCAAAAAATATTTATAACAATACGGTATGCAAAGGAAATGAGATGGGTTTCCAAGAAACGTTTATATTAATATGGTATGAAAAGGAAATGAATCAGGCTTCCAAGAAATGTTTTTATCAATACGGTGTGGAAAGGAAATGAATCGGGCTTGGAAGAAATGTTCATATAATGTTCTATAAACCTATTTAGTGCATTTTTAATTACCTGTATTATATGGGTCAATTAAAACTCCTATTTTTTCAATGTACAGGAATGTATTTCCTTATAATCCGAGTTTTTCGTAATCCGAGGGGGTCTTGGTCCCATCTACCTCGAATTATCGAGACTCTACTGTAAATTGTTATCATTTTATTTACAACTTAATTTATTAATATTTAATGTTTCTTTTAAAAAATTGAGTTAGAATAGAGTAAGTCTCAGACTTACTTGCAAGTATGAGGCGTATCTTGTCAACCATTTTGTTTTTTCCAGCTCCATGACTTACTTGCAAATACATGTGTACCTAGGCAACATCTTACCATTTTTGACAATCTTATATTTTTTCAGGCCTAGACTTACTTGCGAGTATTGGTGCATTTTGTTCATTTCTTACCATCCTCAGTCACCTCCTGGTTTTTCCATTCCCGGCTTCCAAGTATAAGTTGAAATCTTCACCATACTACCCTAATCTGTTTCAGTAGTCCATATTTTCTTAACTTAATATAAATTTTAATAAGTTATTTCTTGCATCAAAGTGAAAAAATTAAGTGTTTAAACTAACTATGTGCTAGCATAGTCCAGAATGCATATAAAGGTGGGCGAGTACTGCAACCAGGGAAGTGCATAAAAATAACCAACATTATATAAATTATTTTTTTTTTTTAAAGTAAAGTCACAGTGGACCTCTATTTAAATTTAAATTTTTACTTATATGCGAACATGAAAACAAATTGAACTTTTTTTTTGTAGTTTACATATTTTACAGGCTGAAATGATTCAAAATGTTTTTGGGCACTATAAATTTGAAACCATTAATCTTTATTTGACAGGGAGTTAGATACACAAGTTTTATTATTATTCTTAGAAAATTAGGAAGGACCTTATCAGTGTAGAGCACATAGCTATAGCCTTTGTACTCTCTTCCCATCCCCAACACAGGATTAGCTTAGTGGATAGTAACCTCTTTGTAGAATCCAAGTACCCACCTGATGCTAAATCTTCAGATATCCTCTGGTATACATACTTGCCAGCCAAATCACTTTCTCCTTGCATCTCCCAAAGCAAGGCACTCACATAGTACGTAGATTGGGTTTTCTACTTGGTCCTCGTCGTACCTCTTGCACACTGAGGACCTAGATCTTCCAATTTTGTATTCGAACCCCTCAGATTCCCATGGCCTGTGACCAGCTCAACAGTAACTATGAGTTGAGATCTACTTAAGGAGAGTAGTACTTTACCCCACAAGTCTCCCGAGTATCCCCACAGTACTTTGGATTTGTTACACCCCAAAGTCGCATTTCATTTTTCCCTGCACATCCTATCTATATGTGCCATAATCCTCTTGCGCCCCTCCTGATGCGGCATGTCCATTACCCTCAGCAACGGTCCTTGAGTTATACACTCTTGTTTTGCTAGGGTGACCACTCTCTCATTCCCTATCCAGTCAGGATGACCTGGAATGAAGGTTAGGTTGAGCAAATTATACTTATCCAGCTCTGCTAGAGAAACTATAGTTCCAGCCACCAGCTTAGAGCTGGCACTAGCCTTACGTAAACCCTTCAGAGCTGCCTGACTGTCCGAGCAAATTCAGATGGTCTTGGCCCTTTTGCCAGATCCTATTATTTACTTAGCACATAGTTTGATCATGAGCACCTCTGCCTGGAAAAAATAGTTGTAGTCTTCCAGGCGAAGACAGAATCTATCTTGGTGTCTCGGTCCACTAAAGCCGACTCCCACTCCTTCCTTCATCTTGCACCCATACGTGAACCAGATTTCACCATGTTTAGGTCTACACTGCCCATGCCCCTCTCTCTCAGGAATATGGATTCTGTAATTCCTTTTTTCCCTTATAAGAGACTGTATCTTATCTTGAGGTTCTATCCAGATCTTCAGTGAATCACCAAATAACTGTACAAACATACAAATCCCACAGATAAAAGACGCACAGAATACAAAAACAAAGTCACTGCGTACTCGGGCGATAGTGAGTGTTTGATGGATTCCGAGAATTCATATTAAACACATGCATACACATAAAGGCTTCCTGTTGTTGCTGTGATAACAAACTGCTTATAAATAGCAAGTTGCTAAATATGATTAAAGTAGTGTAGGTGTCAATTCATACTAAGATATTGTTATCCATTCATTCTACTGCATTCTGATTATTTTTTTTTTTTTTTACTCTCATCTGTCAAAACTTATAAATACAAAATATCCCACTATGTGTTTGTAAAGATTTTACATATATACTTTCTCACTGTGCCATTTCCTGCCGAAACTTGGTGATCTAAATGACAATTGTAGTTCTGGTGACTGCAGTATGAAATAAATATTTCTGTAGACAATCTATCAAACTTCAGGTCCCTCAGCCATTAGTTCCGCTGTCTTCTCACTGGTCTCTCAGACTCAGAGTTAAAGTAACTTATACTTTTCGCCTCTCATCATAAGACTCAAATAATGCATCTTTCTCTCTTGGGTGTTGTTTAGCAGTTCTTTTTGTTTTCCCATGTGTAGGAGTACCTTGTCATTGGAGACCATATATATATTTTTTTTCTTTTTGTAAGTCCATAGTCCAACTCTCTCATCCATAGAGCAAGATATAGTCTTGCTCACCATTTAAGCTCAGACTAATCTCAGAGTTTCTTTTAGACTGTCTGATCATGTAAACATATTTTCATGCCCGTAAATGTTTTCCTCAATTGTTCATCCCTTGATAATATTTCTGTTTTTAGGTTACAGTAACTGTCGATGTTAGCTCCTAAATTATGGAGATTACATGCTCTATTTTTTGTGTCTTAACATGTATCTGTGCATATACTGGCGTCTTTGAAAAGCCCAGTATCGTAGTTTTAGAGACATTCAAATCCAACGAATCACCGAATCGATTATATCTTGTAGCTCTTGTTTATTGATTGCTACCAACACGATATCGTCAGCATACCTGTTGTTTATCGTAATCTATTTATCTAGATTCCTCTTTGTTCTTGTTTAGTTCTCTAAATACAGATAGCTTTATGATGGTTATTATTAACCTTATTTTTTTTTAGATTAAACTTTTTAAAATAAAAATTGTATGAATTATTTAACCCTTAGCACTCAGATTTTTTCGTTGCTTTTGACATTGGGATAAATGAAATATATTTCCCATTTAACGTTTTTTCTTTGTCAGTAGTTGATGGCCTCTTCCTACACTGCTTATTCCTGGAATCACCAACTAGTTCCCTCACCAAGTTTTGGGGAAACCATTTTTGTTTTACAGGATTTTCTTCCTTTTCTTTTTTTCTGTTATAGATAATAAGACTGTTTACTACAGCTACATCTGTAGCCAGAAAAACATTTTCCACCACCATTTATTTGTTCATCTTGTAAAACTGTACTGTGGAGTTTAGTAATCAGCTAGATGTACACCACCCATAAACTGGTTATATTTACAAGTAACTGTTGGCTTAGTTATTTTGTTTATGATACCTGTTGTCCCTTTTCTTTTAATTGTTTGTACACTTTTATCATAAAATGTACCAACCATGGCTACAGTCTTATTGTCTTTTCAAGTTAGAACCATTGTTCACATAAGCTCTGGACTCCCCTTACTCGGTTTTGTGGATTTAAGTTCAGCTGGTAGACCTAATTTATAACAGTAATAGAACCTGTCTGGAAATATATGAAAGCTTCTTCCGTTAGTGCTCTCGAATAATTCACCTACAAAATGTAAAGCAATTCTTGGAGTAAAAGATAGGTTTGGCCTAACTAAAGAATTGGTAGTTGTGACCCATAGATTGGTTTAAAAACCCTTGTATAACCAGTAAATGAGGAACAATTAATAGATCAGGAATTTTAGAATTACTAATTGCATGTGAAGTAGAAGGAATGGTAATATAAAAGTAAACAAAAAAAACCTGCAAACTGTACCCTACTTGGATCGTACAGCGTAACGGCAAACTTGATTTTGTGGTGACACAGATTCAAAGACATTTTAAATTTAGTTCAAATTATTGTCAATAGATTGCAGCACAAAATGGTAAAAGATTGGATTTTGGGGACCTCGCTGCAGACAAGAAATGCTCATTTAAAAATCGTAGCGAGTGCCGCTCAACATATAAGTAAACGGCAATGTGTGGTAAGCGGGGCTAGCCCTACAGTCAAATACTAAGGGTTAAAAATAGTTAGATGAAATTTGTATATACATAAAACTTGGAACAATAAAGTCATTTTAATAGGATTTTGCATAAATGGTTTGTATAAATCCTCATTAATAGAGCTTCAAAAATCACAGAGTGATTATGACAGAGTTTTATGAAATCTGCAGCATTATAAAAAGATTTGGGGGAGATCACAGAGAAACTGTACTTGAGTGTAAGCTAATTAAAATTATTAATAAGTAAGAGTATTGGACAAATATAAATGGGAATATTTAGGGTGTGTAACAAAACTACAGCTCCCATTTCGAGTTTGTGTAAGATATGGAGTAGAATGATCCTTACTGAAACATAATTGGCTAGACATTCTTTTTCTATTTATAGATCAAATCAATATAAGAGCCAAAATAGTTTCATAATCTAGTCTTATGCCGACATCAGGCCAGGAAGGAAAAGATTGATAGGCTCTGACATATTTAATAGATGCAGGTTTTCTAGTAAAATCAAGAAAACTTTATGAAAAAATTCACTCAAGTCTGATGCCAGAAGTGATGCTTTAAATCAAATTACATTTTAAAGTAGCAGTCAGCTGATTGGGAAGAACTTCTATAGAACTAAATTTTTTTGTATAAAGAACCAAGTTTTGGAAACGGTTTATCCGATTAATTTAAATTTAAAGTAACAATTAAAATGCATAAAAACAGGTTATTTCCCCAAAATACACAACAGTGAAAAAAAATTAGTTTTGGTTTTAATAAAAATATAGAGAGAAACTTGCGTATATTTTGTTTTTAGTTCCATATTTTACAACCTTTTTTTCTCGTCTTAGGATGTAGTCATTTTACAATGTCTCAACAGCTAATGCTTTTCAGAGTTAATCTTGCATTTCTTCTATAAAGTTTCCACATATCCAACTCTCCATACACTCCTTGATTAATAAAATTGAGCAACTTGTTTTGTAGACACAAGTTGTCTGGCTTCGCACTAAGCCCACACAAATCCAAATCTAGACTTTCAAGAGCAGTACAGTATTGTCAACATGCGACATCCATTTTTCCGACAAACCATTTTTGGTAGTCAACAAAACAGGCTCTCTAGTCTCACTCATTCTGTAATCCTTATAGTTTTTACACACAAGACCATTGAAGTACAAAAGTATTTTATAGTAAAACCTCACATACCACTGAGAATAAAGCATAAGATGTCCATTTTCATTCATATAAAAAAAAACTGATTTGTCTCATTATTTAGAATGCTAGCAGCAATATATCTAGTCATTGAGGGGAGCCTGCAACAGCCATGGAGTCTGTGCGTATTTGAGCTCAGGCTGGAGTGACCGGATTGCAGGATTCTCAGATTTAGAAATCATTCTTTAATGAAATTCGAGAAATCGTTTTAAGATTGCACGATTATTAATTAAATGTTTCTAATTTGTAAATCATAAAGAAAAATATTTACAAATTTATAATAAACTCAACTCAATTAAACAAGTAGAGTGAATTAGAAAATTGATTCACTGTGACTTTACTGGTTTTAATTTTAAATAATATTACAAAATCTGTAACATTTAATGTGTTTGTTTAAGTTAGAAAGTAAGTACATTCTTGTTATGTAATTTGACTTGAGTCAAATTTATTGTTTTCTTAGATAGCAAATATATATATATATATATATATATATATATATATATAAAAATATCTTGTCATTTAAAAAAAAAATTTGGGCTAAACAGAAATAAATTTTAAATAAAAACATAATTGTTTCAAATAAAATCTATAGAACATTTAATTCTGCAACGATTGATGTGAATAAATTATTTCAATAGTTTAGATGTTTACTTTTGTATACAAAGTAAGTCAATTACAACTTTTAAATTAGGGTAAACGTTACTTAAATTTTTAATGTTTGTTTGAATGTTTATTTGATTATAACATGTATTAGATATATTTAAGAAATGATTTTTTTTTTAAGTCAACTGTGTTGATCAATTGTTTTAATTATGAATGTTACATGTATTGAAAAATATTATAATTATTGAATGTAAATATTATAAATGATCTGTTTATTAAAATTAGATTAATTTATTGACATTTTATTTAATCTTTTGGAAATATTATATTTATATACTTTTAGGCTATGGTCTTATTGAAATTTATTTGAAATACAAAAAATTAAAATAAAAATTCATCCGATCAGCATGTTTGTTATATTGAATTACAATATCCAGTTTGATATCTGTACTTCAGTAGATCCTAGAAAATGTTTATCTCGGGGATATTGGAAAACTAATTTGTTTTCAAATGCTTCTTAATCATTTTACACATCCATTCAACAAGATTTTAGGAGACAGATTTTGACCAGTGTCACTCCATTTATTGGCATTTATCAATAAAACAATCATGGTGCAGCCGAATATGTCATTTATATATTTTTATGTAATATAATTTTATATTATTATGATTCTGCATCTAAAACCATGAAATGATCGTATTTATTACTAAACACTTCTGTTTTGGGTTACAATACTTAAAAGGTTGATATATATTTTCAGTCTCAAAAGATCATCACACCGTTTAAAAATAATTTACATTTAAAAAAAGTTCATGTTTTCACAAATGCTTAATAACTGAGTTACAGGGTGGCAAAACATTTCTGCTAATTTTTATGAAAGAAGTTCATCCACAATTAAATGTTTTGGACATTAATTAATGGTCAAATTTGTTGTTTTCTTATGGTTTTTCAACTTAGAAAGTGTAAACAAAAATATCTGCAGTCGGTCAAAAGACATCTTTGACTAAACCAAAATAATAATAAATTGAAAATAAACGAATAATTGTTTTAAATAAAATTTATACAACATTTAATTCTGAAAATATTGAATGTAAATAAATTGAATAAATTATTTCTGTAGTTTGCCTCGGATTTTTCAAAAACTATTGGTGGCTATTGTTCTGTGACCTGTTTTAGTCGCTTTTTCAGGTAAAAAACAATTAAGAAACCACCGAATTTGACTAAGAAGTAACGCCCTAAATACTTCACTATGTATGAACATGTTTTTAGAAATTACCCAAAATCTGTCTATCTTTGCTACTAAAGAATTCCCAGACTTATGTTTATAGTCAGAACAAAACTGGAATAGGATTATACAAAAGTGAAAATGGCTTGAGAATTAGGGGCTCGTCATCGTTTGGATGAATAGCTGGCAGAAAGCCATTTTTGCCAATTATAAGTCTAATTCCAGTTCGTCAGGTAGTGATGTAGTTGGGATGAAATGAGTTTTCAGTGTAGTGTTTTATTCTCCCTTTCAGTGTAAGTTATAAAGCTCCCTTTTAAAAGTAAGCAAAACCACTGTATTCACTAAAATCATAATATTTTAGTAAAGTGATTGTAGAGAAGCCTATTGCTTCTTAAACATACCGTGTTACTTATTGGAAAGCAAATGACTGTGAGTTACAAATATTCCCACTGGGAACCTAGCCTGCCTTCTTCACCACAGTTCCAGCCCTATTCCAGTTTTATTCAGACTATGAATATTGTACCTTATTGTTTTATATAAACTTATCTTCCTGAGTAAACATCTCTCAAGAGTTTTTTACATTATAAGCGAAAGTTTGTAATGGAACTAACTGTGAATGAATGCTGTCCTGATGTAGTCAAACATTTAATCAAAATAAAAAATACAAAATTTGTCAACTATTTACTTCTTCCAGCAAAGTTTTTTCCCACTATTAACAAGAAGGACATCACACAAAGGTTTCTAAATTAAACAACATAAAAACATAAATAACTGAAATATATTTCATTATATACAAATGATTACAATGATAACTTTATAATTTTATTTTTTTTTAATCCTAGAAAAAAATACTGAGACATGAAGCTGTTTATCACTTTGAAACGTCCCTTCAATATTACTTGTATTGTCCATCAATTTTCTTATAGTGTCTACACTGCATCATAAATTACATTTTTTTTTGTTTTGTACATAAATACAATTAGTATTTACATATTTTGGTGTATTATAAAAAATTTGTACATTAGATTCTACACAATAATTTTTTCATGGAAAAGGCTTTTCTATACTCGAATTATAGTAATATACTTGGGCCCATTTGAGATCTAACAATTGTGTAGTACTACATATTTCAAAAATCCTTCACAAGTGAGGTGTTAATATTTTTCCAGCCTAGCCAATGCGCTCTGATCCTATGATCCCATGAAATATGAGAATTTGAAACAATATTTTTACAATGAAAAGATTGTTTTTTATATCAGTCTCTCATTGCTATAATGAAAAAAATTGTACCTGCTGAAGAAAATCCTTAGGAACACGGAGCAAATATAAGAATTGTTTCCAACACACCAAAAAAGAAAAATTTGGAAAAATACACTTTAAACCTTATTTTACAACACATACAAAAGTGAAATCTTATACAGAGCACAGTAGTGTAATTATGATAAATAAATAACAATAACCCTTGCTACAAATAATTAAACACCCTTCATGTACATTTCGCCAACACAGCATCATCCTATGATGATGCTAACTGTGTTGGCGAAATGTACATCAAGGGTGTTTAAATATTTGTAGCAAGGGTTATTGTTATTTATTTAACATACAAAAGTGTATAAAATCAAAGTTTTTTTGTAAAACAGAGCACTGTATTACACTACGTTGCAATATGGATGTTACAATAAAGCTACAAAGTATCCATTAGAACATGATTGGGGTTTTAAACCAAATTAATTTTACTAATGTGTGTTTAAAGTTAACAAGCAAATGAAATATTGCCTCCATATTAAATGTAGATTGCATGCCAAAATATTGTGCCTTAACAAAAGCCTATACAAAAATGGAAGCTACTATATTTCTCTGGTTAGACGACGTAGTTATTAATTTTTTTCTTTATAGCCAAATCCATCCTGACAAGATACAGCTTAGCTACATTGTAAAGTTATACAATAGAAGGCTTTGTTTTATAAAAAAACTTTAAGTTTATAAAATTATGTGTGTGAGCTTTCGTGTATTGTAAAGTGTAGTTATTTTGTCTTTTTTCCAATAATTTTTTGATGTTTTATTATTGTTTCGTGTTCTTTATCCTTTATAATGATGGGTGTAATTTTTTTGAAATATTGGTGACACGAGAGATCAATAAAAATTTCAAAACCATAGTGGAAGTCTGTGAAATGATTTGGTTTAAACGTCTCATGAATATTTTAATCTAATCTTCAGCTATAAGTGTTATTTGAGCTGGCTTGTGACTTTAGGTGGTAAATAAATACGCTAGCGTATATAGATAAAACGTTTGGGTGGTGACCCTAGGGTAGAAGAGTGGGGGGAGGGGATTTCGGTGGACCTACCCCGGGAAAGTTTTGGATATTAATGTATTAAAAACACAGGTTTTAGATATATTTTGGATTTCGTTAGAATGGTAGTTTAAATAAATAAAATAATGGAATAGGCCTACATATAAATGCAGAATGTTTAGAAGCTCAGCTTAAAGAAAATAATAAATTATCATTTATCTACTATTTTGCCTTTTTGTGTTTGTAATTTTAGGAGGGGCTCAAGCCCCTTTAGCTCCCCTCTTATATACGCCCTTGAGTCTTAGGCATTATCAAAAAGGGGTTTTCAACTCGACATTGGCGACCTTTAAAGTTAGGTCCGTCAGGTTTTACCCCTTTCAACATAAGGCAAGGCTAGTTAGTGAATCAATATATTTACTAAAACAGTTTTAGTACACTTGATATCTTCACTGATTTCTCGAAACCTAAACTATAGATTTTCCTTATCTTTACATTGTACAACCCCGGCACTATAAAAACGTATTATTACATTTTGCTAAAATTTTACACAATTACAGATATAAAACACTTGTATGTACAAAAAAATATTACATATTACCTGACTTCTATGTACAAAACTTAGTTAATTTTACATTAAAAAATACAGTCAAGGCACGTTGTTTATTAAAATCCGAGCAATATTTATTCCAAACAACTGAATCAGAGAATGTTCTGAATACAACCAGACCCATTGTGTTACAAATACAATAACAGCATTGCCAAATTGTAATAAGGTTAACATAATTTATATTTCTGATAAATGAAATATCTAAATATTTATAAATTAATTAAAAATCATAAGTGTATAAGGAACTTTATAAATGAATGTGAACACTACCATTTTGTGGTTTTATATTGTTTTTCTAAATTTGGAAAATTATTTATTTTATTACTTAAAAATGTACAGCAGAAACTAAAGATATGTTTGGTATCCGGGAAGTATTTTATTTATTTTGTATTATACTATCACAATATATAAAAATCAGTTACAAATTGTTTTGGTGTAGGCTTGTACCCTGAATTGTTTCTAAATTTAGTTTGCTCTCCCAAACTCATCAACTCCCTAAAAGGCCCCTTTTAAACAAAAAGGCAATAATACATTTAGCTTTTTGTTTGCCTAATTTTCCTTAAATTACAAATAGCAGAAAATATTTTAAAATTTACACAAATGTAAAAACAATATTTTTTGCAAGAGCTATTAAATATATAATGTAATATTTTACCCAGCCATAGAAATATTCCCACACGTTATGAAATTCTTGTATTGATACTTCTGTACACATATCTTTAGTTTCAACATAAAATGCATTTTTAAAGCAAACATGAAATCTAGTATTAATAAACACTGCTTTTTTATTTCTTTAGCTTGCCCATCACCTTGGGTAAATCAAGCATGTAACCACTTATTACTTTATGGACCTTGCCAAAGAATGCATGATGTTTACGTCTAGAATAAATCAAAAGCCTAAACCTTTTACACTTAAACTAATTCAAATTTCGTGTAATTTTAACTTTCTAAAGGTTTTTGTAAACACTCGATGAAGAAATGTAAGTTTTTAGAAAGAAAATGTGTTGAACAAAAAATGTTTAATACATGTAGTTGTTCACAAATTTTATAACAAACTCATATTGGTGTGTGTTTATACACTGTACCCGCCGGGGGTTTGGTTATCTTGACTTTATCCTTTATTAAATACATAAATTTCAACGTATTTGAAACATTTCATAACGCAAGTAGCTGTGTCTATATTTAAAAAATACACTTAAAAGTAACTGACAACGAGTTGATGTTTAGTTGCCCGTGCTGTTGGGTCTGGTAGTAGGTGCAGGACTAGGGCCTCCTGAAGACGTTAGGGACGATGCGCCGTGGCAATGTACACAGTGGAGGCATACGGCGCAGTGTCCGATTCTCCGCGACAGAACCGCCCGTAGCTTGAGGGCAGGGCCCAGTTTCATCTGAAGTGCCGTGGTCAGGTGTTCTTCCGTGAGAAGCGGAAGGGCTGAACCATCGATACGCTGTTCCCGGAAGTTCTGAAAAAAAAGATTTTTATTTGTATTAATTACTAAGACAAGGGATTCAGCAGACTATAGTAACAAGTAATAGTATGGGGGACAAGACATAATGGTTTAAACTAAGGTGAGCATTCATTCTGCTTTAAGCAGATCCCCCTGTCCCGCTTCCCCCCAGTTTATTCGGGAAGATGCCATTATACCCTGCTTTAAACACTTAATGTAAATACAAAATATTCTTTACTAACTCTAGCCCACGCGTATTAACGTGTACTGAGAATATTATTAAAAATATGGTAACGTACCGTAGTGAAGAATGAGAAATCAAAGATCGATCGGAAAAATTAGTAAACGCAACGGAGATACTTTTGGCGCAATCTTTAAGAAAGTCATGACTTGGGAGAATACCAAATGAGCGAATAAGAAAAATTATGGATGCCACACATACAATAACGGAGAAAATAAAAACTAAGCATTAATGTGGTATGGTCATGTACAGTGGATGGGGGGAAAAGCCTATAGAAGCGGCAAAGGAAGTGGATAGAAGGAATTAACGAGATGGAAGAGAGAGGCCTGGAACGGAATGACTGTATAGACAGGGAAAACTGGAGAATGGATGTCGAAGATAGTTTTGAAAACTGATTATATATATATATATATGTGTGTGTGTGTGTGTGTGTGTGTGTACATAAATTTCAAAATGTAACGTTAGGTGCAATACCAAACGCTATGTTGAACAAAGTTGTGATAAGTTTCGTGAGAAAATAAAGGAGAATCAGCTCTTCTTAAAGGAATACATTCTTCAAAAAAGTATTTTGGTATGTGAGCATGTAGCCTACATATTAAAAACAACTGTTTTTTTTTTATATTATAAACTCTTCATATATCCTTCCGCCTTTTTTATACTTTTTTCTACCTAATTCCCCCTAGCCATCCTTATTCTTTTTCCTACCTAACCTTTCTTATACTTACTTCTAACCTTTCTTATACATACTACTTTCTACCTAACCTTTCTTATACATCTTCCTAACTAATTCTACCTAACCTTTCTTATACACCACCCATCTATATCTACCTAACTTTTCTTATACTTAAAAAATCTGATAGCACTAAATGTCCATACCTCCTAACTATATTCACAATCTTTTCCTGTTTCGTGTAGGTGTTTTCATCACACTAGCTTTTCTATTTAAAACTACAAAAAACGAATTTTTATAAGCATTGAAAGTATTTTACATAAGTAATTTTTTATCTTAAAGCAAATTATAACATTCTCTACTGTTTTGTTTAGTTGGGGGAAGATATAACGAGCAGTAAACATAAACAAATTATAGCATGGCCTACACGGTGGCACATCCCGCCGCCTCCAACTTGTTTTTGGCGGCCTGGAGACCACTCTAAAACGTTGCCTTGAATTTAGAGAAACGTAACACTACTTCATTGAGAAAAACATAAGCCAGCACAATATTGCTGTTCTAACAGTATTTGTGGCAATATTTAAATGGAATTTAGTGATATCAAGCGCATGATTCAGTTAAGTCCAAATTGTGTAAAGTTTCAATTGATTTCTACAAAAATTATTCACTTCTAGAAACGGTTAAACTAGAAGTATTTTTTAAATTTCGGGTTTGTTCGGTAGAATGTGTATTTGTGAGGATGCTATTTCGTTAATGAAAACTATCAAATCTAAACGTTTATCTGACAGTCTCTTGGAATCAACTTTGAAAATAGCAACCAGAAACATTAAACCATCATTTAGAAAAAAAAATACCAAATGTCCTGGAAAAATAAACGTTTTTAAAACTTCATTTTATGTTTATAACATTTTAAGGTGATAATTGTTTTATGATGTAAAACCAACATTGCAACATTATAAAGATTTGGAGGTATTGACACTTGGGTAAATTGTTACAGGTATGAATGCTATTATGTATTATAAAATGGTGTGTATATTACATTTACGTATATTATAATATAAAATGAAGGTACAATATTTGAAAATTTAAGCACCCCTAAACAACAGATATTACAGTTAATTGTTGAACTCAGTAAAATTAGTTCTGCAGCCCGGCTCGAAAAAAACGAGCAACTAACTGGTCCACCGTTCCAAAACGGCTGTTTAGCCTTTATTTATTCGCTTTAACAATAAGCTAACTTGCTAAAATTTCACCAAGTTTAATGAACCAATGATTTTGAATTTAAAGTTCTTAATTTTGTTCAATAGTTTACATTTTTAATTGTAAAGTTATTGTTGCAATTACGGGATTTTTTTTCTGTTACCATTTTCAGGAATAAATTACGAAATAAATGTCCAAAATACATTTTGAGCCTTTATTTGTTTTTCAAAACATATTTATAAACAAAAATGTAAATTTTATGAGTGTATGTTAAAAAGGTTTATGAAAGTGAACATTCGTTTCATTTACAATTGTCTGCGACATGGAACCTTTGATTACGCAATAGACAATAAGAACAGTAGCCTTACAAGTAATAGACTAACTAAACATAAATCAGGTGTGAAAGTGGTGAATGTTTTCAACAAAGCTAGTAGGCAATGTTTGCAGCAATGCTAGTGCACAGGTTGCTCTGGTTTTCCACCTGATCGGCCCCGGAATGTGACCACATGACCTCCACAAGGGGTCACCCGACCGTCCTTGCCCCACCCTGGAACCAGTTTCCTCCAGAATATATTTTATTTTATCTGATATCATTAAATCTTTCATAATATTATTGCTAATCAGCGGTGCCTGTTACTTTTATATTTCGCAATTGTATTGTCCGTCTGTCTATGTGTCAATGAAATCACGACTGCAGACACTCGACACTCAAACCTATCATCGGCCAACGATTACCAATAATTTGATACTATCAATCACGTTAAAGTCTTTCGCGAACAAAAGTGCATCATTTAAACTTTTTCGAAATACAAAGCTACTCTTATTCAATTTTTTCTATTCAATCACTATAAAATACTTTTCATTCATCAAATCAAGTTAAAATACATTTTTTTAAACTTGTAGTGGATGACACTTGATGTTAACACAGTTTTTTTTGTATCATTAGTTCAGTAATTAAATTTATAGATGAATTAATTTTAGTTTTATATAGGCGAAACACATTTCACAAAAGGGGCAAGCTATGTAATATAGTTATTTAGTCCCATTTGGCTTAAAATACGTGATAACATATGATTCCATAAAACAGCTGATTTTTATGTTATAGGTTATGTGGTAGAGCAGCTGTTTTAACGCATAGGTTTTGTTATTTTATTTATATGTAAATATTTAATAAAATCTTTCTTTGTTGACCTAAGTAGGAATTTACTTTAATAATGTCTGTTTATATTACTTATTTTTGTTAATTTTTTTCTATTAGATACAAAAATAATCAAAGTATTTTATTTTGTTAAAGTTCGTGAAAAATGTGTTTAACTATAAATGTTTATATGAGACTAATTTCTGGTTTTGGAGCCCAATTGTCGCGAATGGTAACATGTTATTTTGTAAAAATTAGTCCATATTAGAGAACGGAAAGAGTAATTGGTTGCACATATTTTTTTATGCGCGAATGTACGACTAAATTAAAGATATTTAGCCATGTTTTGTTTCGATTTATTACATAAATGGCAGTATTAAAATGCGGATTAATTTATGTAAACGTAGCCCAGGCGGAAGATATCGGAAATATTAGTCAGGTGAATGATATGTTTTTCTTGCTCTAAATACGTACGAACAGGAAATACATAAATGAGGAAACAAAGACATTTATGAGCTAAATGGCTTAAGTTTGATCTTTACCGACGATAACCAATTGACTCAAGTAACCATTCTCAGATTTGTAAAATCGAATTACAACAATGTAACTGTTAACAATATTACAAATATGTTACATAGGATACTTGTATATTGCAATTCATGTAACTAATATTATAATTTAGGTAGGGTCTGTATTGTAATGTAAGAATATTGTAATGTACGTGTATTGTAATGTAAGAACATTGTAATGACGTGTATTGTGTACGTATTATAAAGATATGTGAAGAGAGACTCTAAAGAGAGGTATAAATTAAGTTTGTAAAAATAAGAGTAAAATGACAAGACCAAACTGGCAGTATTATTATTTTATTGTACCATAAATTTTGAAAAAAGGTTGTCAGTTTTAAACGTAAGGGCGCTAAAAAAACTAGAGAAAAAACTTGGTACCGTTAAAAAAAGTCAGTTGCAAAAAGACATTTGATATTAAAAATATACGTTAGAATTTAAATTTAAAAAAATGTGATTGGTCTAAACTAGGAGCGAAGGGATAAGAGGTTCGAAAAGTTAGTTTTTAGGAAAAACGAAACAAGGGAGTCATTCAGAAACGTTCGATGAGAGCAGAAGTAGATCAAGTTACCTCCAATTCGTATAATTATATTAAGTAAATCGTCGAAAGTCAAATGCTAAGTAGCAACCTACGCGTTGATAGCAAAGTTAGAAGGTATTAAGTAAAATCGTTAAAAAAATTGAATAATAAGTAAATCGTTGGAAATTGATTATTTAGTAGCAACCTACGTGTTGTTAATAAAGTAAAATAAATCATCGTGAAGTGATTGTGGTTATAGGCCAATAGTGACGCAACGAACGGACGGAACTTCAGAACCACGAGCTACGAACAGGTGACCCTCCAATTTATTAAGAACTCTTTATTGAAAATTTTAAAATGAATCTTCTTTTGTTCATCAAAAATCATCAAAAACCGATCATAAATTGTTCAGTTATTAATTCATCAGAGCAATATTTATTAATCAAAACTATAAAATATACACGTTAAGCTTACATTTCTCCAATTTCAACCCGAATCTTATACAGCGACCTAGAGAGCAATATAAAATTATATGTAAATTAAGTTAAGTAGAAGAATAAGGTTAAGAATCTCTTGAAGGTTACTATAATTGTGCAAGTCTAAATTTTAAGTAGAGTAAGAATTCCTCTTGTAAATAATATTGTATTTTTTTCTGAAATAACGTAATTAAATTATATTAAGAACCTGTAATTTGTGTGTTATTTCAGTGCAATCTAGAGAATCAATATTATAAATAGTCATACCTTTCTTATCCGTGATAAAACCGAATCCTATAAATTAAAATAACAATCAATAATAATAAATGAGTCAATGCAATTTTTAACATTCGCAAGTTAATAAAAATTAAATCACCGTAAAATAGCAAGACATCCACGCTTTAACCAAGAAGTGTTACTATATTGTAATGCACGTGAATTGTAATCATGGGCGCCCAAGTGAAAGTTTTTGAAGGGCTGAACATGACGAATTTAATTCTAAAAAATTAAAATTACAATTTCGTTTAACCTTAATTCATAAAAAAAATAAACACATTATTCTAATTACTCGAACCTTTTATTAAAAAACCAATGATATTTAAGTATTCAAGGCGAACACACATTTTTTGTGTGTAAATATTTTAGTCCTATGTAATGTCCCACAACTCACCAATTATTAAAATAATTTTCTCGAAAAAATCCACTGGTCTACTTATGATGCTTGGATATTTATTTTGTTTTTTAAATCTGGGAGTAAACTAGGGGAGACACCGTTGCCCACGGGTATGGAAGCTCATGATTGTAATGTATGTGTATTATTATATAGGTAAATTGTAATGTATGTATATTGTAATGTATGTTGTAATGTATGTATTTTGTAATGTATGTTTGTTGTAATGTATGTTTACTGTAATTTATGTATATTGTAATGTATGTGTATTATTATGTAGCTATATTGTAATGTATGTTGTAATGTATGTATATTGTAATGTATGTATTTTGTAATGTATGTTTGTTGTAATGTAGGCTATGTTGTAATGTTTGTTTATTGTAATGTATGTTAATGTATGTATATTGTAATGTATGTTTATTGTAATGTAGGCTATGTTGTAATGTATGTATATTGTAATGTATGTATTTTGTAATGTAAGTTTGTTGTAATGTTTGTTTATTGTAATGTATGTATATAGTAATGTATGTTTATTGTAATGTATATTAATGTATGTTTATTGTAATGTAGGCTATGTTGTAATGTATGTTAATGTATGTATATTGTAATGTATTTTTGTTGTAATGTAGGCTATGTTGTAATGTATGTTTATTGTAATGTATGTTAATGTATGTATATTGTAATGTATGTTTGTTGTAATGTAGGCTATGTTGTAATGTATGTTTATTGTAATGTATGTTAATGTATGTATATTGTAATGTATGTTTATTGTAATGTAGGCTATGTTGTAATGTATGTTTATTGTAATGTATGTTAATGTATGTATATTGTAATGTAGGCTATGTTGTAATGTATGTATATTGTAATATATGTTGTAATGTATGTTTATTGTAATGTATGTTAATGTATGTTTATTGTAATGTAGGCTATGTTGTAATGTATGTTTATTGTAATGTATGTTAATGTATGTATATTGTAATGTATGTTTGTTGTAATGTAGGCTATGTTGTAATGTATGTTTATTGTAATGCATGTTAATGTATGTATATTGTAATGTAGGCTATGTTGTAATGTATGTATATTGTAATATATGTTGTAATGTATGTTTATTGTAATGTATGTTAATGTAAGTTTATTGTAATGTAGGCTATGTTGTAATGTATGTTTATTGTAATGTATGTTAATGTATGTATATTGTAATGTAGGGTATGTTGTAATGTATGTATATTGTAATATATGTTGTAATGTATGTATATTGTAATGTATGTTTATTGTAATGTATGTTAATGTATGTTTATTATAATGTAGGCTGTGTTGTAATGTATGTTTATTGTAATGTATGTTAATGTATGTATATTGTAATGTATGTTTGTTGTAATGTAGGCTATGTTGTAATGTATGTTTATTGTAATGTATGTTAATGTATGTATATTGTAATGTATGTTTGTTGTAATGTCTGTTAATGTATGTATATTGTAATGTATGTTTATTGTAATGTATGTTAATGTATGTATATTGTAATGTATGTTTGTTGTAATTTATTCTATGTTGTAATGTATGTTTATTGTAATGTATGTTAATGTATGTATATTGTAATGTAGGCTATGTTGTAATGTATGTATATTGTAATATATGTTGTAATGTATGTATATTGTAATGTATGTTTATTGTAATGTAGGCTATGTTGTAATGTATGTTTATTGTAATGTATGTTAATGAATGTATATTGTAATGTAGGCTATGTTGTAATGTATGTTTATTGTAATGTATGTTAATGTATGTATATTCTAATGTAGGCTATGTTGTAATGTATGTATATTGTAATGTATGTATTTTGTAATGTAAGTTTGTTGTAATGTTTGTTTATTGTAATGTATGTATATAGTAATGTATGTTTATTGTAATGTATATTAATGTATGTTTATTGTAATGTAGGCTATGTTGTAATGTATGTTAATGTATGTATATTGTAATGTATTTTTGTTGTAATGTAGGCTATGTTGTAATGTATGTTTATTGTAATGTATGTTAATGTATGTATATTGTAATGTATGTTTGTTGTAATGTAGGCTATGTTGTAATGTAAGTTTATTGTAATGTATGGTAATGTATGTATATTGTAATGTATGTTTATTGTAATGTAGGCTATGTTGTAATGTATGTTTATTGTAATGTATGTTAATGTATGTATATTGTAATGTAGGCTATGTTGTAATGTATGTATATTGTAATATATGTTGTAATGTATGTTTATTGTAATGTATGTTAATGTATGTTTATTGTAATGTAGGCTATGTTGTAATGTATGTTTATTGTAATGTATGTTAATGTATGTATATTGTAATGTATGTTTGTTGTAATGTAGGCTATGTTGTAATGTATGTTTATTGTAATGCATGTTAATGTATGTATATTGTAATGTATGTTTGTTGTAATGTAGGCTATGTTGTAATGTATGTTTATTGTAATGCATGTTAATGTATGTATATTGTAATGTAGGCTATGTTGTAATGTATGTATATTGTAATATATGTTGTAATGTATGTTTATTGTAATGTATGTTAATGTAAGTTTATTGTAATGTAGGCTATGTTGTAATGTATGTTTATTGTAATGTATGTTAATGTATGTATATTGTAATGTAGGGTATGTTGTAATGTATGTATATTGTAATATATGTTGTAATGTATGTATATTGTAATGTATGTTTATTGTAATGTATGTTAATGTATGTTTATTATAATGTAGGCTGTGTTGTAATGTATGTTTATTGTAATGTATGTTAATGTATGTATATTGTAATGTATGTTTGTTGTAATGTAGGCTATGTTGTAATGTATGTTTATTGTAATGTATGTTAATGTATGTATATTGTAATGTATGTTTGTTGTAATGTCTGTTAATGTATGTATATTGTAATGTATGTTTATTGTAATGTATGTTAATGTATGTATATTGTAATGTATATTTGTTGTAATTTATTCTATGTTGTAATGTATGTTTATTGTAATGTATGTTAATGTATGTATATTGTAATGTAGGCTATGTTGTAATGTATGTATATTGTAATATATGTTGTAATGTATGTATATTGTAATGTATGTTTATTGTATTGTCTGTTTATTGTAATGTAGGCTATGTTGTAATGTATGTATATTGTAATATATGTTGTAATGTATGTATATTGTAATGTATGTTTGTTGTAATATATGTATATTGTAATGTATGTTTATTGTAATGTCTGTTTATTGTAATGTAGGCTATGTTGTAATGTATGTATATTGTAATATATGTTGTAATGTATGTATATTGTAATGTATGTTTGTTGTAATATATGTATATTGTAATGTATGTTTATTGTAATGTCTGTTGTAATGTATGTATATTGTAATGCATGTTTATTGTAATGTATGTTGTAATGTATGCATACTGTAATGTATGTATATTGTAATGTATGCATACTGTAATGTATGTATATTGTAATGTATGTTTATTGTAATGTACGTTGCAATGTATGTATATTGTAATGTATGTATATTTTAATGTAAGTATATAGTATTGTATGTGTATTTTATGTATATTGTAATGTACATGTATTGAGATATATGTGTATTACACATTACATTACAATTAATGTACGTCTATTTTCATGTAGGTATATTGTAATGTGAGTATTTTGTAATGGGTGCATATATTGTAATGTAATAATATGAAATGAACATTTACTTTATATCCTATTGTTTTGTACTCGTTGCTACATTGAGGTTTCTTTTCCCATTTGACAAGTTTAAAGCAATATTTTTATTTTTCAAACCTGAAATAAGTTGATTCTTGTTCAGAATGTCTGTTTAAGTAGGAAATGAGAAATAAAATAAGTCAAGTCGATTACCATTTTGTAAAAAGTACACAGCCTTGTTTAAAGTACGCATTAGGCATAATTATATTCAACCCCTTTAAATTTACTCTACTTTGTTTTTTAATGATAACTTGTCAGTAATTTAATGCAAAAAATTAGTGATATTTTAAAAAGGAAAATTTAAAGCTTTAAATTTATTACATATAGTACAAGTTTACAAAGTCATATAAAAAGTAAATGTGAATTAAACAATTTTATAATATCCTATTAATTTGGAAAATCTGTCCAGATAATTAGATGAGCAGTTTGACTTCAAATATGTAGGGTAAATGGCATTAATACTCTCTAGTAGTTTCGTACGCGCACGCGCACAAACACATAGCCTACACACAAATAAATCTGTCATTACTTACAGGAGTGGAAAATTTTAGGAGCATGATTAAACTCAACACAATTAGGTTTTCTGTTAAATATTAAAATATATATATATCTTCACAGAAATTTACAGTAGGTCTACATTTTTATATATACAAATATTTGGTTTTTTATTACAATTAATATTTAAAAGATATGAATTACATTACATTTTATTTAGGGGGGGATAAAATTAAAGTCAGTTTTTTTATATAAATAATAACCTTTGATTTTTCAGAGCGTTGTTGCAAATTTATTACCGCTTTAATACAGAGTGAGGTTTCATCGTAACAGGATCCCAGCACGATCGCTTCGTGAAGGACATTTGCTCGGTCTCACAAAACCAGGCTCAATCGGGCCGGCTTAATGAATTTTCTCGCCTAACGATATATTTTTTCTTGTTTGACAAAATGAAATGGTCTGTAATTAATTAAAGGCTGCATTATGAGGAGCGGTAAATAACGCCAGGCTTCGGGTACGCGTGCCTTTATGTAAATATTCCAAATGTGGACTCCCCGCTGCGACCCCGCATTGTATCTACATCTCGGCCTTCCGTATCCATTCACCACTTCCCAAGTCACGTGATTTATGGATTTGTAAACACCGGTTACTCCTACAAACAGAAGGCACCTCGGTACAAACCAATAATAATGTGCGACTTTATGATTGCTTTAATCTAATTAAGTATGGTCAATGTTTACAAAATTACCAATGCCTTTCTACGGTTGCTGGAGCAGAATGAGAAAGGGTCGGTGGGAGTTTGAGGAAACTAGAAAAGCGCTATGAACTTCTTGGAGGAGTTTTAATATAAATTGAAAGGGCTAATCCTAGTCGGTAGAGGACTCGTGGATGACCGAGCCTACGCGATGCTATATATACAACACTTTCAGTACCAGATGATCATTATAATTTCTTAGTTCTACCTCATTCCATCTAACTTTCATTTATTTTTTCTTATATCATGGTGCAACAGGTGGACAAGTATTTATGGCCTCGATAGAGAATGGGTCTTCTTGAGGTGCCTACTGCTCACGCGATGATTGTCTCTACATCCTTTACCTGGGGATTTTATGTTCCTCTACTTTCACAAACCTTTCCTACAACTTTGTTACGTTATTAGCAATACTGGATGATCGCTTTTATCGCAACAAATCTACACTTTAAGGGAACGAATCACTTCCTGTTTGCATCCAGTAACTCACAGACTGACTACAGAAGAAGACTAAACGCCCTCGTAAATGCCGTGTGGGTACTAATTTCCTGGGGCTCCCGAGCCACGTAGACATCATCATGAAATTGGGAAAAAACTGACCAACTAGCCAAGCAGGGAACAACCCTCCCATAGCCTGAGCATCTGAGTTCACCCCAGTCCTCCAAGTCCCTAACGAAACTGACCACCAAAAAAGGAACCAAGTCCGATTGAGGGAACTCTCGACGAATAAACGATGGTAAAGTCTCGGAGGGATCAATTTAGCATAGTCTCCCCGAGCTTTTAGCTTTACACCATCTAGAAAGACTACCTTACTGCGCACATCCGCCGCATTCATGTCCTGCCCTGAGTGTCTGATGTGTGGTGGTAAGTCATGAATGCCAAATACCTTCAGGATTTCTCAGATCCAGGGTTGCGATAGTTCTTCAAGGAATCCCATAACTACTGGTCAGCGCGTCGCCAAATGGCTGAACTGGGAAGGTTAGACGTTTGCTAGTAAGTTCTCCGTAAATGTTATTATTTTAATTAACGTTGTTTGGCGGTTGCTATGTATTTATGGTTTCCTATACCTAATAGTAAATACGGAACTCAAATAGAACTTTCTGAAGGACTTTGTTTATGTATTGAAAAAACCGATTCCTCAAAATAAATTAATATAAAAATGTAGCCACATTAATAAGAGTAGGCCTAGGTATTATTATTTACATTGTCTGAAAGTGTGCCAACTTCATTAGTCATTTACTTGATGCCAATACTAACTTGTCATTACTAACAGATCCAACCGGGAAAAAATACCAAAATATCGGCCGTGTATGGCTATATAAATCTACTCAAAGGGCACAAATAGCTGGTAAACAACTGAACTGTTTGTGAAAATCCTGTAATTTTAGATATAATCTATTGCCCGTCACTCTGTTTAAAAAAGGTTTAGGACTTTTATAAGAATAATACAAATGTGTATTTTTATTTCCTATAATTTCGAATTTTGTTAAAAATTAGTCCAAATAAAACGAACCTGTCAGTACTACGACACGGGTAACAACCGTACTGTGTTTAACGAGAAATACCGACTGTGTTGAGAATGACTTAAAGGCCGATCTTGTGTTATTACCCAGTATGTTATAATAGCTGTTGTTTCTTTGTCCGCTCACGTGCCAGTTAATAAGAGGAGGAAGAAGAAGAAGCAGGGGGAATCGTGTGCTGCCGGGCTGCGTGATCTAGTAAGCTGTGGGCTGTAGACGGCCTCCAAGCCGTGAGCGGGCGCCATTTTGGAATAATGTATCATAACTCAGAGTGTCAACATGTAGAGTGGTTTCGATACAGGATGGTCCTGGGGAAGAGAAATCGATAATCGATTTGTGAATTACAACAGTTTGTGAGGCAACAGACTATCATGTATTATACACAGTTTTGGGAAAATTAGAGAGAATTAGAATTGTATTGAGTCTGATTTTAAGTCGGCCCAAAAATTATAGTAGGTTTTACTTTAACGCACTGAATTTTAGAATTTAAAAAGTTTTTTTTTGCCCAAGGTAACGTCTGCGCCAAATATTTACAAAATGCAATTACTTACTCAAAATCATTACTTAATTCACCTAATAAATGTACATTATGTGGCGAACTAATATATTAATATAATATACCAGTGTTTCTTGGTTTTTAATTAGGTTTAATAATGTAGATTTATTCTTAAATATTGAAGTTTTTTTTATGTATTTAACTATAATAGATTTCAGCTCTGGAGGGTATAATCTACCTGCCAATAGTGAATTCTTTGCAACAATAAATATATAAAAGGAAAAAAGAATATATATATATATATATATATATATATATATATATATATATATATATATATATATATATATATATACTGAGGATAATTTATTATTATTATATATATATATATATATAATCCTATAAAATCGCTTAGTCTATAATCGCTTTCCTAAAACTGTAAAAATATCCATCTTCATTCCTCATTAAATCATTTGTTTCCTTTCTGCCCTCTAAGTGTAGGTTTCAGTCGAAGAGGATGTCGGGTTTCCCTGGAGGCGTCATTAATATCTTAAAACGCCTCACCAAAGTCTTTCGCGTGGAACCATAGGCGCCATCTATTAAATTAAATGTTAATTCGTTGGATTTATTATGCTTAAATACTTGTTTATTAAAGTTACGCCGAGGAAGCGCCTACAAAATATTACCTATGCTAATTTATTAACAGAATGGCGTTGAGAACGTTGTAAAGTTGAAGGGGTTCGAGCAGAATAAATCAAGTTGTTAGGGCTCTCGGAACAAAACGACTATAGTAAGTTTTATTTAGTAAAATTATATTTTTTATATGCATGCCATTATTTTAGGATCTAAATTGTTATAATAGTTTAAACGGGGAATGTTTCATATCTTAATGTTTTTACTATTATCGCATACAATAATTAATTGTTTTCTACTTTAAAGCAGAACGATAAGGAAAAGAGAATCAAAATAATACAAATTGTAGCTTTCAGTACATCTAAAAAAATAAGAGTAACTATATATATATATATATATACCAAGCACATTTATTCAAATAGTTTTATTTTAAAATATTATAACCTATGGTAAAGTATATTTTACTGGTAATTTTTTTAAAGATAGGCGTAATGTAATCTTGGTGTGATTTGTTATCGGTGTGTTCACGGCCGTTTTATAACAATGTAGTAATTTACTAACCTCAACATTCACTAACCTCAACGTTTACTAAAACGATTTTGAAAAGAGCTAAATCCTACTTAGCCTGTAACGGCTGATTACTACTTAGTCTGTAACTGCTGGTTTCGACGTAGCCTGTAACAGGTGATTACTACTTAGTCTGTAACAGCTGGTTTCGACTTAGCCTGTAACAGGTGATTACTACTTAGCCTGTAACAGGTGATTACTACTTAGTCTGTAACAGCTGGTTTCGACTTAGCCTGTAACAGGTGATTACTACTTAGCCTGTAACAGGTGATTACTACTTAGTCTGTAACAGCTGGTTTCGACTTAGCCTGTAACAGGTGATTACTACTTAGCCTGTAACAGGTGATTACTAATTAGCCTGTAACAGCTGGTTTCGACTTAGCCTGTAACAGGTGATTACTACTTAGCCTGTAACAGGTGATTACTACTTAGTCTGTAACCGCTGGTTTCGACTTAGCCTGTAACAGGTGATTACTACTTAGCCTGTAACAGGTGATTACTAATTAGCCTGTAACAGCTGGTTTCGACTTAGCCTGTAACAGGTGATTACTACTTAGCCTGTAACAGGTGATTACTAATTAGTCTGTAACAGCTGGTTTCGACTTAGCCTGTAACAGGTGATTACTACTTAGCCTGTAACAGGTGATTACTACTTAGTCTGTAACAGCTGATTTCGACTTAGCCTGTAACAGGTGATTACTACTTAGCCTGTAACAGGTGATTACTACTTAGTCTGTAACAGCTGGTTTCGACTTAGCCTGTAACAGGTGATTACTACTTAGCCTGTAACAGGTGATTACTACTTAGTCTGTAACAGCTGGTTTCGACTTAGCCTGTAACAGGTGATTACTACTTAGCCTGTAACAGGTGATTACTAATTAGCCTGTAACAGCTGGTTTCGACTTAACCTGTAACAGGTGATTACTACTTAGTCTGTAACAGCTGGTTTCGACTTAGCCTGTAACGGCTGATTACTACTTAGTCTGTAACAGCTGGTTTCGACTTAGCCTGTAACAAGTGATTACTACTTAGTCTGTAACAGCTGGTTTCGACTTAGCCTGTAACGGCTGATTACTACTTAGTCTGTAACAGCTGGTTTCGACTTAGCCTGTAACAGGCGATTACTACTTAGTCTGTAACAGCTGGTTTCGACTTAGCCTGTAACAGGTGATTACTAATTAGCCTGTAACAGCTGGTTTCGACTTAGCCTGTAACAGGTGATTACTACTTAGCCTGTAACAGGTGATACGTTTTGCTGAGTAAAGTTTCAGCTGTTTATCATCTCGAACAACTTTGAAATATTAATAGTAAGCCTATATCAGAATAACATCCTAGAATCCGCAACAAGAAATTAATATAATAAATATAAATCAGTATCTAATGTACAATTCAATTATAAAGTATATTTTTAGATACTGTTTCTCATAAAATTGTTATCTAGTGATTGAAATTTAGATTAGGTACTGATATAAAATTAATAAATTGATTTATTGTTGTGGATATGGGGTAGCTATTGTGATAAACTAACCCCTAAATTGTTGCAGATTCCGAATAATTTTAATGTTAAATATCTACCTCGATCTATAGTTTATCGGTTGTTGAAGTCTCTAAGATGTTTACAACACGTCACTACAAACTAGTGTAAGAGTTTCCCTTTATTTCCCGGTACATCTATTTTAATTTCAAATATAAAACTAAAACTAGATTTCTTTCGGAGCCAAGCTGTAAATGTTTTTACTGATGTATTTCATTTTGTCAATAGATCAGACCCTGACAGAGAATCGTTCGGCGGGAATTCCGTAGAAATTGTTTTCATTAGTATATATCAATATAAAATTACCATTCCGTGGCAATAAGAAAAATAATAATTATTAATATAGCTTCAGGACATGTTTTGATTCATTTTATCCCATTGCATTGGGGGTGGGTAATGTGCATATTTACTACATTGGAATAACCTATGTACAACAGTGGCTTCCGTATAATACGTAAATACCTTTATTATTTTAATGAACATTGATTTATTCTGCAGTTTCATTCGACTAACGTTTCCATAATTATTTACTTCTCTAACGTTGTTTGTCATAAAGATTTCAGTTTATTTATAAAAACCGCAAATAATCTAATCTTAAATCTAATAAAATTTTCGGTTTATTATTTGTAACTATTTCATTTTTATTTTGCCTGGTTTCCAAAATGTTTTTATAGCATACATTAAATTACCTTTTTCTCTCTATTTTCCAAAAGTTATTAGTTTCCTCAACGCGTCACAATTCGAATTGCCCAACTCTTTGCTTAACCTGTTCGCATTATTGTAACATTAATCAGTATTGAATACTGCACTTTAACATTTTGGGCTAATCTACATCGTGCTCAACGCATTCAGGCCATCGGTCCTGATGGTTTAACACATTTGCTTTCGGTTATTAATAGGCTGTACCGTTGCACGGCACGTTTTGGGGGCAGCCTAACCTCTTCACTGAAGCTCTTCACATTATGAAAACGTGATCAATTTTTTCCAACTTCCGACATTTCGAGGATCTGCAAATAGATCCATCAGAGAAACTGTTACAGTGATCCTCCCTTTGTTAAGGTCTTGAGTGAACATCTCATTAGCTGACGCTTGAAAGGAACAGTAAAGATGTTTGCATGAGCCGTTATTAAACATCAGGCGAAACGTCTTTCTTCATTGACCGATGCCTTGTCTGCCAATTGTCCGATTTTAAGAATTGTTTTGTACTGTTATCCCCAGAACATTATTTTATGTCGCTATCATTCGTCGCTATGACCGTATTTGCTCAAATATTTGTGTTGTATTTCTTCAATCCACAATAATCCAGAATTTCTTTTTGCATATTAATACCAAGTCAGTTTCTTCACTTCCTTAAATTAACAGTTTCAGCTACATCCTATTCCTGTTATACGTCTGTCATACGCCACATCCTATTCCTGTTACACTTCTGTTACATTTTACATCCTACTCCTGTTACACTTCTGCCATGCGCCTTGTCCTACTCCTGTTATAGTTATGTTATACGTCAAGTACTACTGTTATACTTGTCATACGCCTCGTCCTACTCCTGTTATACTTCTGTCATATGCCACATCCTATTCTTGTTACACTTCTGTTATACGTCACGTCCTACTCCTATTACACTTCTGTTACATTTTACATCCTACTCCTGTTACACTTCTACCATGCGCCTTGTCCTACTCCTGTTATAGTTATGTTATACGTCAAGTACTACTCCTGTTATACTTGTCATACGCCTCGTCCTACTCCTGTTATACGCCTCATCCTATTCCTGTTATACTTCTCTGTCATATGCCACATCCTATTCTTGTTACACTTCTGTTATACGTAATGTCCTACTCCTGTTATACTTCTGTCATACGTCACGTCCTACTCCTGTTATAGTTATGTTATACGTCACGTTCTACTCCTGTTATACGCCTCATGCTATTCCTGTTATACTTCTGTCATACGCCACATACTATTCCTGTTATTCTTCTTTATACTCCACGTCCTACTTCTGTTATACGTCTGTCATACGCCACGTCCTACTCCTCTTATAGTTATGTTATACGTCACGTTCTACTCCTGTTATACACCTCATCCTATTCCTGTTATACTTCTGTCATACGCCTCATCCTATTCCTGTTATTCTTCTGTATACTCCACGTCCTACTACTGTTATACTTCTGTCATACGTCAAGTCCTACTACTGTTATACTTCTGTCATCGTCACGTCCTACTACTGTTATACTTCTGTCATACGTCACGTCCTACTACTGTTATAGCCTACTTCTGTCATACGTCAGTCCTACTACTGTTATACTTCTGTATACTCCACGTCCTACTACTTTTATACTTCTGTCATACGTCAGTCCTACTACTGTTATACTTTTGTATACTCCACGTCCTACTACTGTTATACTTCTGTATACTCCACGTCCTACTACTGTTATACTTCTGTATACTCCACGTTCTACTACTGTTATACTTCTGTCATACGTCAGTCCTACTACTGTTATACTTCTGTATACTCCACGTCCTACTACTGTTATACTTCTGTCATACGTCAGTCCTACTACTGTTATACTTCTGTATACTCCACGTCCTACTACTGTTATACTTCTGTCATACGTCAGTCCTACTACTGTTATACTTTTGTATACTCCACGTCCTACTACTGTTATACTTCTGTCATACGTCACGTCCTACTACTGTTATAGTTATGTTATACGTCACGTCCTACTCCTGTTATACTTTTGTCATACGTCACGTCCTACTACTGTTATACTTCTGTCATACGTCACGTCCTACTACTGTTATACTTCTGTCATACGTCAGTCCTACTACTGCTATACTTCTGTATACTCCACGTCCTACTACTTTTATACTTCTGTCATACGTCAGTCCTACTACTGTTATACTTCTGTATACTCCACGTCCTACTACTGTTATACTTCTGTCATACGTCAGTCCTACTACTGTTATACTTCTGTATACTCCACGTCCTACTACTGTTATACTTCTGTCATACGTCAGTCCTACTACTGTTATACTTCTGTATACTCCACGTCCTACTACTGTTATACTTCTGTATACTCCACGTCCTACTACTGTTATACTTCTGTCATACGTCAGTCCTACTACTGTTATACTTCTGTATACTCCACGTCCTACTACTGTTATATTCTGTCATACGTCAGTCCTACTACTGTTATACTTCTGTATACTCCACGTCCTACTACTGTTATACTTCTGTCATACGTCAGTCCTACTACTGTTATACTTCTGTATACTCCACGTCCTACTACTGTCCTACTACTGTTATACTTCTGTATACTCCACGTCCTACTACTGTTATACTTCTGTCATACGTCAGTCCTACTACTGTTATACTTCTGTATACTCCACGTCCTACTACTGTTATATTCTGTCATACGTCAGTCCTACTACTGTTATACTTCTGTATACTCCACGTCCTACTACTGTTATACTTCTGTCATACGTCACGTCCTACTACTGTTATAGTTATGTTATACGTCACGTCCTACTCCTGTTATACTTTTGTCATACGTCACGTCCTACTACTGTTATACTTCTGTCATTCGTCACGTCCTACTACTGTTATACTTCTGTCATACGTCACGTCCTACTACTGTTATAGTTATGTTATACGTCACGTCCTACTCCTGTTATACTTTTGTCATATGTCACGTCCTACTACTGTTATACTTCTGTCATACGTCACGTCCTACTACTGTTATACTTCTGTATACTCCACGTCCTACTACTGTTATACTTTTGTCATACGCCACGTCCTACTACTGTTATACTTCTGTATACTCCACGTCCTACTACTGTTATACTTTTGTCATACGCCACGTCCTACTCCTGTTATAGTTATGTTATACGTCACGTCCTACTCCTGTTATATTTCTGTCCTACGCCTACCTAATACCATCCACTCTTCCTCATAAGTGTGAAGCAGAGCACACTTATTTAGAACCACGATAGCTGATACTATGATCTCCCTTAAACCCTTTACCAGGAAGTCTTATGTGCCTGTCCTAATCCTAACCATATTTACAATTAAAGCATAAGAACATTTAGTTTTTACATTTATCGACCACGTTGATACAATGTCATACAATTATATTAAATTTTACCACATTTTGTTACTCTCGCTGGAATATTTCTAAGATGAGGGATCATACATTTAACAGGCTTTACTTACACGTTATATGAATTGCATTGTAAATAGGTGTATTGTATTATAATGTATTAAAGGTTTCATATATGTTACATTGTAAATACATTTTAAACGTATTTCCTCTAACGTTACAAGAATGTCTTCTCTTCCTGCTGACATATCTGATGATGTTAGTTGTGATCAGCTGTACCTTCTGTCAACAGTTTCGAGTAATGTTCTATGTGTTTATCTTTTCTCAAAATACTTCATTTTACTTATAAACTACATACTTCTATTGACCTTTGTTAACTAATTTTGACTTAATTATTCCACATTTTTATTAGAGTCATCTAATGATCTAATTATTTTCAGGCATGGCATAACGGGCTGATTTAGGTTGGGTCAAGTGTTTCTTCAGCTTAGTAAGCAGTACCATCAGAGCGTTCTTTTCTTCTGAGTTTGGCGGAATCCAATTCACCACTGAGAGATATCTGCGAAGTCTTGCGCTACGGATTCACCGTCCTGCGGTGAAGTAGATGGCTCGACCTTTCGCTGCCTGCCACTCCCACATGGGAGGGTCCCACTGAACGATGGCGTGTCCTTATCAGAGGTTGTATACCTTTTAATTACTTGTTTCTCGTTCGCCCACTCGATCCTCCGGTTTTCATCAAGTTGACATTTTTTATTTGGAAGCATTTAGAGGACAGTGGAAATTGCAATTTCATCATCAAACCCCAAGTGGAATTAGGTGGTAAAAAGGGTTAAGTTCCTGCCACTTTTACTTCCTCCACTCCTTTACTCTAGCGAAGGAAAATCTCTTCTGCAGACATTTTCTTGTAATACAAATAATGATTTATGCAAATTCAATATAGTTTGTAATATTTCAGATTTTTTTTGTGATACCGGTACTTCTATTAAAATTTTTCACAAGGTCACATAAGGAAGGACTAATTTTACAGCAAGGTCGTACATAAATTATAAAAGTAAATTTTGGAATATCTTTTGTTTCAAGAGAAATATTAATGTTGCAGACAGGACATGGGCTTTAAGTGTGATCCCGTAGGATACGTTAAGTGCTTCGGTCTTATCATATAGTCAGACATTTCTAACACATCGTTATGTTTTATTTTTTCACAGACTGAAAAAGATTCGGACTTATAGTCTAACACAGAAACACATACCGAAATTCAAAGAGCTGCTCTTGAGGAGTACCATGGTTATGCACAAAGTTTGCGCAAAGAAAATTACAGTCTCGGTTACAGTATACGTTCGTCACCTTCCAATTATGCATGCATAGCAAACAATGGTAATTGAGAACTTGAAAAAGCCTTCCTGTAGCTTTGGCAAAGAGCGCTGCTACAATCGCCAAGCGATCTGTAAAAATCGGTGTTTTACATACAATGACGCGGCCACTGCCATTATAATAATTTTACTTTTTCCTTCGGAGGAGCCTAACAATGATTCACCGGGGGCTAGGCAAGGAAGACAATGATGATGCCAGGCCGGTTATTACACAGGGGTGATTATAGAGTGGCCCGAGGTCCTTCAAACCAGATCTGGGGTCACCCTTAGAGGTCGAATAAAGGTCATAGACGTGAGGTGGAGCGTAGGGTGTGGTCGTCGAGCGGGGCCCATCCGAGATTTGCAGGAAATAAACAAACAAATCCAACACACTGGATAAGAGAAATTTTCATTTAACCAAAGTCATAGCGGAAACTGGAAATACGCAGTCATTAAAGATGCATTTAGTTTCATCCATTTTCAAAACAGAAACCACTGGATAAATGATTTGTTTCACGTAAAAGTTATTCTTTTCAACCAACAAAATGTTATTTTTCACAAGAAAATTGTTACCAGGTTTTTATGGAAATGTTTGATACGCAGGTTTTTTTGGTGATAGAAATAATTGCATTGTGACCTTACTTATAATTCATTATTCAGCATTATGAGGAGAGTTTAGAGTATAGAGTAAAAGTTGTAAATAGATGTAAATTTTAGAAATCTTGCTCAAGTTTTCAATCATTAATAATATACTATTTATTCATTCACTCAAGTTCAAGTACACTTTTCAAATTTATAGTGGATGACACTTGATGTTATTAGATTTTTTTCAAATATTAATTCATTAAATAGGCTAACTTTAATTAATTGATTACGCTTTTTATTTTTCCATTTAAAATTGTGATTCTGTCATATGCATATAGATATTTATACGTATATATATATATATATATATATATATATATATATATATACACACACACACACATATTATATATTGTACGCAATTATTTAGTAAAAATTAACTAAAATAAAAACGGTTTTTGTTCATATAAGTAGGAATTTACTTAAACATTATTTCTTTAATGTTACTTGTTTTAATCGTTACTAGTTTCGGAAATTAATTGTTTACAACGCTACGCACTTCTTGCATTTATATCGGTTCTTTATAAAGTGATGTTTACACTCTTTGAAATTTTACATTATTTTTGAAAATTTGAAATTCTTCGTTTCAATAACAATTCTATTGTGAAAATAGCTACAAAACTTGTTTAACAAATGTAACTGTTTAAAATGTTTAACAATTCTACTGATTTCTTGTTTTACAAATTTGTTTTGTTATTGCTTGTTACTTATTTTTCTTTCATAAGACAAAAGTGTTTTTCAATGATAAAAATTTAGAGACAAGAGTCTGTTTCACTGTACTAAATATGCGCGCATAACTTTCAATTTTTAACGTTTGGTCTAAAGAAGAAATAAATACATTCCAAAATTGATCTGAAAGTTCAGAAGCTAGTCCAGGGAAACCTACGTGTTTAAAATGGTCGCGCCTTTAGCGAACTAAAGACTCGATGAAACGAGCTTCGGAGCCTTCTAATACCTACTCACCATTCTATAAATCTGTATGAATGTCAAAAGCTCTTGATCCTAATCTCTCTCGAAACCTTTATTAACTTTGTCTTTCCAGCTTGTCTGTGGTTATCCTTCCCTTTCTGGTCATCCTTAGGAACCCCAGAACTTTCAATACTTGCAATTGTTTCCAGCCCATCCTCCACTGAACCTCTACGTAACTGCAACAATTATTGCTCTACTGGTGTTTGATGGCCGCCCTTTAATGCTATATTCAAATATACTTTTGTGTCACCAATAATATGTTTTTAATTTGCTCATAAGCTCTTACTCCTTGTACATTACTGATCCCGTCTACCATCGCTTGTTATTTCCCATCCTATCTATATCTCTTGCAACAATGAATTTCTTGTCCACGATCTAGTATCAAATTCTTCCTTTCTATACCTTATCACCTAATGTGTTTATATTTACATCTAAACCTTATTTATAATATTATTTTATTAATTTCCTTGAACATTTATTAATTTTTTTATAGCAATTTGTTTAAAAGATCACTGTTGCAGTTCTTGTTGATACTTTCCATCGTTCACCCATGCAGGCACTATTATTGTCGAAATAAGATAGTTTTGAATGTAACTTCCCAAACAGCAAGTGACTTTCACTCTCCCTGATAACAACAAATGTAAATAGGGCGTTCACAGAAGGGTGCTAATAGGATCGTCTAAGGGTTGGGTTTGGGTAGGCTGCAATTTACGGCCCCGATGAGGGATGTCAATAGTGTCTGATGTTTTATAGAAGAGGAATACACAATTTTTACCTAAGAGACAAGTGCCAGATTATATACTTTGACCTGAATCTGATCCTTACACCCTCTTCTGAGAAAACTGTTAAAGAGAAGGGTCGATAGAATTAGGTAAGGTAGAGCAATAAATGTTCTTTGCTATTAGGAAGAGGGGAAAGTTGTTATAGCAAACAACTGCTTGAAGATCTGCTTTCATCCAAGGTGAAGAGAGGTGTCAACACGGTGCAGGTTTCAACGAATAAGTTGCCATCGTCAGTGACAGCAGTTAAATAAGTTAAATAATTAAGCATTGTTACATTTATATTGATCTATTATTGTTTGTGATGGGAGTGAAAGGTAAAATTTGCACACAACCAGGACATTTGTTATGCTATAAGAAACAATAATACGGGACGTTAGCACTCAACACCAACATTTGATCTACAAATAACTAAATACGGCTAACAGTTTTGCAACAGTTTCAATGAAAATTACCAAACAAATGAATTAATACATTTTAAATTCAATATTGATATCTTTATTTTAAGAAATGGTTACAATAAAGAGTAATATTTACTGCAGTTACTAATGAAATAATTTAGGTAACAAAAAACATTTATTATAGGCCTATGTTTACTGAATAAAATTTTTTTAACAAATTCATTTCTTAATGAAATATTAGTTCTTAAAATGTATCAAACGCGCGTAAGAACGTTATCATTTTAAAAAATTGGATTAAAAATACACAACTTACTATTATTGTTATATTGGGTTATTTGTATTATGTATTAATATAGGCCTACTTATTAACTGATCAAAACTATTTATTAATAACCTTATTTTAACAATGTTTAATAAATAGTGTTTTTAACAGTGTTTAATAAATAAGGTTTAATAAACATATAAACATAGCCTATGTCTAAAACAGCTGTTTTACAACATAACACAAAATCAGATGTTGTATGGGATCATATGTTATCATTTAATTCACTTTGAGGTGACTCATAGCGTAAACTGACGGAAATTATAATGTCGCGAAATTGTATGTTTATATCCATCTAATAAGGTTTTGTGGGCGTCGCTATAGACGTGTTCACTTCAATAAATTACATAAAAAAACATTGGTTCCCAGACGTAAAAGCCATTTGTATTGAGCGACGTCAAGTTTCAGCAAGTGCGGCACAAGTAGTAGCCTATACGAAGTATTCAGGGACTGTTTGAGCGGATCCGGCCTTTTGCGGTCTTACTACGCGTATATTTAATTGCAGACGCTCGGATCGTCGGCCTCTTTCAATAAACAATTGATATCAAAGTATAGAAATATTTTCGAGATCAACGGCCAGTGAAGAAGGGCGTATCCTGCCCCAAGGGTGCTGGAACCGGCTGATTACAGTCCAGAACGTGAACGAGCGCACGCGCTCAGATCTCCTCTAGATTAGCTCCTAACTTAACAAGCTCTGGTTGCTTCACTGGGACCAATTAATCAAACATTAATTCGAACTTTGTCCTTAATGGTCTCCTGCGGGATTTAAACAGTGTGCGCATCTTGTCGGCGTGTGCTCAGAATAGACCTATTAGAGACCGTGAATCGCAGAAAGCGAATGACGACAAAAATTCCGTTGCGAATTGCCAAACAAACCTTAGAAGCAAAGGCTAACACTTACAGTACTAAGTCGCAATAAATATTTTGCGGAACAACTGATGTTTTAACTGAAAGAAATGTCGTCATTTTTAGAGTAAGTCTATCTCTGAGAATGAGCTGCTCACTAAACTTTATTCCATTACTTAAAGTTTCAAACCTACAAGCAGTTCGTACATGAAGCTAATTGGATTATTTTTTAGTCAAAATTGGGTTTCAGTTTTTCAAATGTTTACCTTTAACCACTAATCTCATCAATTACGTTCTTGCCCATGTGCGTATACAAAAACTAGCCCCCCCCCTATTGCTAACACACCTATAATTAATTAGCACCAGCAAACTGTTGAGTAGATTTGACACAAAGCCATTCAATCGCAAATTTATGTTTCTACACACACTCACCCACACACAATCACACACGCAAACTTGCGCACTCACACATAACACACACACACACACACACACACACACACACACACACACACACACACACACACACACACACACACACACACACACACACACACACACACACACACACACACACACACACACACACACACACACAAACACACAGGCATGCGCGTACGTACTCACTCACAGACAGACAAGACACACACACACACACACTCAGACACACACACACACACACACACACACACAGGCATGCGCGTACGCACTCACTCACAGACAGACAAGACACACACACACACTCAGACACACACACACACACACACACACACACACACACACACACACACACACACACACACACACACACACACACACACACACACACACAGACACACACACACACACACTCACACACACACTCACTCACTCTCACACACTCACTCTCACACACACACACACACACACACACACACACACACACACACACACACAAACACACAGGCATGCGTGTACGCACTCACTCACAGACAGACAAGACACACACACACACACTCAGACACACACACACACACAGGCATGTGCGTACGCACTCACTCACAGACAGACAAGACACACACACACACTCAGACACACACACACACACACACACACACACACACACACACACACACACACACACACACACACACACACACACACACACACACACACACACACACAGACACACACACACACACTCACACACACACTCACTCACTCTCACACACTCACTCTCACACACACACACACACACACACACACACACACACACACACACACACACACACACACACACACACACACACACACACACACACGCACACACACATACACACACACACACACACACACACAAACACACAGGCATGCGCGTACGCACTCACTCACAGACAGACAAGACACTCACACACACTCAGACACACACACACACACACAAAAGTAACTCTATTTAGGGTTAGGCCTACCTTATTAAGAAATAATATAACTAATTATCCTTAGAGATTTACTTTTAATTTGTTAATGTTCAATACAGGAAGTATCATACTCATTATTGTCTGCTTAAACGAAAATCTCGACCAAAAAATTTGAGTGTTTTCGCGATCCGAAAACGTGTCAATCTAGTCAAAAACATTCTCAGCTCCAACAAGTATACATAAAAACTGCCAGCAGTAGTTTAATCACCATTAAAAAATGATAAGCAGTAAAATGTCACTATATTTATTTCTATTGTAACAATCTTCTGTAACAATATTTTCCTCATCTCTATTAAAAGTGCATTCAGCCATTGTGCACTGGATTGAATTTCCCAACCCGGCGACCTTTACAGCGTTGCAATAAAGCACCCGGTCACTAATAGTCTGTGTTGTTTGACTTAGCCTTAGTTTAATTAATCTAATTTACAATTAAGTCCGTCGTGCTTTAGACGTAATCGCCTCGCTAGCTAATTGATACCTAACCTTTACCTCAGCACACACAGAAATCACAGTGTTTTATATAATAAAGATAGCTTTGCAAAATACATCTTGTAAGACGCCGTTGCTACTTTTTATTAAAGTCACTTTAATGAAGTGGTTATTTTAAACTATTAAGATTAAAAGTTAACAAATAATTTACTAAAACAATATTTACTCATTAGAAACCTAGCCGCAAAGGAAATTAAAAACGGTTTGCATTTCTGTATCTGTTGTTACAGATTATTTTCTAAGAACATAATAATAGCAATTTTTGCTCGTGTCCCTAGAAACAAAGCGACAATAGGCAAAAGTTTGAAATAGGGGTTTTTCAAAAGAAATTTATCACATTTTAAACACGTAATTAATTTATAGCGAACACCAACTCAAAATCAATATTTAATTTTTCATTCGCGTTTCAATGAAAACTTCAATAAAATGAAAATCCGTAGCATAATTTATAATTAACAAATAAAAACACTTATTCACAAACTTAAAAACCGTTTCAATGCCTTTATGTACAGAAGCTCAGTTGTAACGTCCTGATGAGGCACTGTGTTAGTGAAACGTACATAAAGGTATTGTGAACAGCAAAGAGTTTGTCATTAACCTCAATGAGTTTAACTTTACAAATTCTAAGCTACCACTATAGCTATAGTTTAAAATATTGCTGCTATACTCATTAATAATGAGCACTTCGTTGTTGATACGGATGTGAGAAAATAAATAATTGTGAGTTAGTGTTTAATATTAAATTATTACCTCTGCTCCCAAAACTGACGTTACATCGGCTCGTTACATCAGCCGATTCTTTTACTTTAATCAGCTGTTATTATTATTTAACTATTTACAAAGTTGTTAAAACAAACATCGAAATTAGTACATAAACAAGTTCTATTTAAGTTTGGAGTGTGGCTACTAGTGTTTTGAAAGAGAATGCGCACCATATGTTGCTATAAGACGTTATAAATGTTTGAATTGTCTAGTAAAAACCAAGCTTGCGACCTGCAATGTCCAACTTTAACCAGCGGAGATTGGAGTGGATTGAATTATCGACAATTTCCCGAAGCTCCAACCATCGCTGCTCCGCGTCGTCAGTTTGGTGGTGAACTTTAAGGGCTTTTACAAGGAACTAACACTTAGCTAGTTTCTCAGTAAGGCAGAGCGGTTATCCCTAGTTGGCTAAAAGAAGGATACTGGATTCCAAAAGGGATTAATTTATTTAAACATCGACCAACCCAAAACACAACAGATAGACTATACATTAGGACTAGAACACTCTTAAATTTTCCTAAATACATTATTGTTCCCAAGAAAGTATACACAATAAACATTATGACAGAGAATACAAATTTACTGAATTTTTAAGTTTAGGGAATACGTATCACGATGCCAATACCACAGACGACAAAATATATTATCAACCGCCAATATGATTTCAAGTAACGTGTAAATGAAATAAAAAATTCCTAATTGGCAGTGACATACATTACTGTTAATATGAACTCCAAATAAAGTTATTAAATTCATTTGGTATTAATTTAATCCTTCTTTCTGCCTTGCCTCTGCGTATCATATATTGTAGCTTCCAAATTTAGAAGAAATAAGTGTCCCTAAAACCTCTCCGGATCTCCATTCAACACTACCCACCCATCTGTATTGTGAGACAGATGCAGTGGCATAGACTCGTCGCTACTGGCGACGGTCAGAGTCCAAAGAGGTTACAAGAACAAATTCACGCCTTTGGTGCAGGCAGTCCGCAGCGCTTTAGTAAAGCGTGGGTTATCAGCCTAGTGGGTGCGCTATCACGCGGAGGGTGTTGAGGGGAGAATGGTCACTTCGCCACCGATATTACTCGGTTACTTTGGCTCAAAACGACACTAAAACCGCCAAATTCATTATTAATACAGAACTTTAAAAAAAAAACCTTATCCTAAAAACTAATTGCAACAAAACAAAAAGAACTGGAAGTTATTAAAATGGAATGAAGATCTGAAACTGTTACAGAAAGTACGAATAAAAATTATGTAAATTAATAAAAATCTTTTCACTTTTACTTCTTCTAACGAACAATAACGGGTACAAAATTTAGTTGAAGTTCTTTCTGATAAAATATATTTCCTTCATGGCTACAAGTTTCCATGCTGTGACATCTTCAGGGTGTCGCCTATTAAACGAAGTAACACTGATTTTACCCGTCAAATATGTAAAATTTCAGAAAATCTATTCTAAAAATTGAAAGAATGATTGATCACTATGGTGTGCGAAATCCAGTTAACTTTATTCATAAAAGTATAAAAGAATAAAAAAAGTAAGTTTGTATTATTGAAGGATATGCTTACGCAGACCTATGCATTATTCTATTCTTTGTTCAGTTGCTTAATGATTGGAACAGTCGTAAAACTGACAAAGAAATGAACAAAAACTATATCCAATCACCCCCATTTTAAACTCAGTTCATTACAAAAAAGAAATAATATTTTAACACAGTAAAGACGGTCTATCTATAAAACCTTATCTACCTTGTTAGTATAAAGGTAATTAAAGTATAGCTTTACCAATTACTTGAAACTTTCACACATAGTCTACCTAAGTTAGAAAGTAATGTAGGTGGAGCAAGATTTACAAGATTGGGGGGAGGGGGGCGCAAACGTGTTGCACTAATTGTCTCTGTAGGTTGAGTATGTTTTTGCATTTTTTAATCTAATAGACAGTTTACATTCCGGTCAGATCTCTACATTTTCTCTTTTAATTTTTTCCTGTCGCACAGACATAGTTTTTCATGTTTTGATTGTTTTTTATATCTTGTTACTCGAAATTAACGTCCTTCGTGCCTTACATATTAACGACAACTCTTCGTTTACCCAAAGTCAACCGATCCAGTTATAGACTCGTCATCCCGGTGACGGCCGTAACACCTTCGAGTAACAGGTTCTATTAGTGCGAGACAAGTAGCGCGCCTCGCGCTAAGTGTTTAGACCGGCATCAGTTTATCCGTCAATAGAGAACAAAAATCTTCCAAAACTTTATAAAAACTCTTACTAACATTGAAAGAACAAAGCTCAGATGGTTTATAGAAATATTTTACAAAAACGCTCAAAATCTTACGAAGCAGCCAAAGCTTGATCACAAGTCAAGGTAACCAGAAGCGAGCAATCAACTCCGCATTCCTTCAGTAGGTAATCTGTCTCATGGCAGCTCCCGAAAATGTTCACATCCTGATTCCGAAACTCTCACAGACCACAAAACCCTTTGTACAGTCCCGTTAATTGGTCTGCCAAACCTACAATTAGTACAGCCGTTGCATATTTAAAAGTGTAATTATGAAAGAGTTTGACATAATCTGTTATGGAAAAGGTCAAGAAGGAGAGCATATAAATATGTATGAGGGGCGGGCGTAGGCCGTCGCTGAACCGCGGCAAGTTCGGCTGGATCTACTCAGTTACCTAGCTCAGGTAACTTCTAATCCATACTAACTATTTTCTAGGTTCTATGTTAAACTTCTTTAATGACTGTCAAAATCAACTCTTCCCTAACAGTGTGTGGTTTCCCTGATTTAGCCATCATCAGAGCAATACTGTAGGATGCATGTACGCCATCGTTATTCGGTTTTGGAACAGCAGGACACATATTAGTCGCACTGGCTTCATTCAGATAACGAGCTTCTAGATTTTGAAAATAAGACAGGGCTGGTCTTTCTTGTTATGAGTCCTGTTGAAGTCCGGATCCTCAATCCTTAATGGTGTCATAGCTTTATACGTGAAGGTTTTTAGACACAGTGGGCAGATTGGTTTAATTTTATCAGGTTTAAATAGAAAAATTCCGTACTTTAAGTAATCCACTTTATACTGTCATGCAGGCATTTTAGTTTTGACTCATACATATTAGATTGGTTCCTATAATCATAATTAAAAATAAAACCAATATTAGGCTACCACGTTTGGCACCCTTCATTCGTTTATTGTTTATATACCTTCAATCTTCAGAGGGTCAACTGATCAAGGCATATTTGTGTACCTGAGTATTAGGGGGTAAAACTATTGAGTATTGATATTTTATAAATATAACTAAAAGACTCAAACGGTTGTTAACCGTACCATACCTACTGACCTTCATACGTTGAAAACTAACCCGTCTAAGACTTAACGCATTTTTTTCTTGCCTTACGAATAACAAAAGTAAGGTTAGAAATTATACGATATATTATTACTCTTATTTACTATAACAAGAAATTTACCTTATTGCTCAACCAAATCAACACAAAAAGTGTAAATAGACATTATAATCACAGCACTAAACTCTAACCTAAAATGTTATAACTATTTGTTTACACTAAACATTTACTTGTTTGGGATTTTATTTTATTCTTTGTCCTTATAGACAAACACTTCTCAGTCATATTGTATATCTAAAATACTGGATTATTTTCCAGTAATTTTTTTGAAATCGCCCATTACTGGGGGAATTCGCCCAATTCGGGAATCTCTGTTCTAGAGCATCATTTTAAAAACACACTAAGACGGCCAAATACCTTATTGCAATTTGGAAAAAGTATAAAATTCACACACACACACATACACACAGACAGACACAGACACACACACTCATATATATATATATATATATATATATATATATATATATATATATATATATATATGTGTGTGTGTGTACTTATCAACACTGTTTTCCAGTTTTCAGTTATCACTTATACTTTAATGTACTTAAACAAGAATCTCACTTGATATATTTGAAGGTCTACTTTCGAGAACTATTAATTACGTGCTCTCATTTTCACGCTTATTTAAAAGAGCCTACTAAATAAGGTTGAAATTTAGAATACCAAATATATGCGATGTTGATATGAAGCATAACAGAGATCAAGGTATAATCTGAGCGATCAAAAGTAAGGGTAAACAAAATTTACAGCCTAAATCTCGAAATAAAAAGAGTTCTACGCAAGCTAGTTTTATAAAATATTTTACATAATTGTATTAAAAGATATAAATACGATAAAGTTGGTAAATATAATGTAAAATAAATATAGATATTAGTCTAAATGTGTTAATATAATCACAGACAGATAAATATTAAACAAAATATAAAAATAAGGTAACATGAACACTAAACCACGTAAATATAAACATTAGGCCACGTAAATAAATGATTAGAAAAATAAATTAATACATAACGATAGATAAACAAATTAGAGATAATATAGTTAGAAATATAAGAGGTAAATGGATAATAAATATAGAAATAATAACTAAAGAACTAATCAGCGCAGAAGCATATTGAGGTAGCTTAATATTGTAAAGCTTAAGGTGAAAAATATAATGCAATTAAAAGTATCTACATCAATAAAATAAAAATGGGAAAAATATTTGCACAACAATAATTTTCTTCAGACATGATTTTAAATGATTAAAATTTTAAAAATTAAAAGTTTTAAAATATATACAAATATAGAGTTGTAATTTAATTTTGACCGAAACGATGACGTCATCCTTCCTCCTATGAGCCTAAAGTTTTATATGAAAGTATAAATTCATATAGAGTATCAATAAAATAACTAATAAATGAAAATATATATTATAAAATGGTAAATTAATAATTTCGGATGTCATAAATAAAAGTCGTTTAAAGGCTTTAATTTTTTAGCGTTGAAAGGATTATTAAATGGGAACACTGTTTCAAAACATATTTCCAAAACTGTCTATAACCTTCAATAAGAAACTTCATTAACTAAATGGACAATAAAGTTTAAATTTCAATGATTAATTTGGCAGTTAACAAACTAAATATATATTTTGTTACAATATAGAACAAAATATTTAATTATACGTCATGTTTAATTTGTAAGATATTCCAGTTACATGCAATATGTTTAGTATAAATTGTATGTGCTTGAATTATTTAACATTAGCAAGAACAGTTATATAGAGAACACCAGAAGGCAAACTACAAACTTTATCGCCAACATGTGAACTAAAAAAGACACCCAACGAAATTTTTAAGTAATTTTATTGAATTAATGAATAATTTTGTACTTTGTTATGTCAGCATTCAATATGTATATTTTAGGCAATATTATGTAAGTAAATTATAAATTAACAATTAATATCATTGTGACTATTAATTACCTAAGAGTTACAATTAATTAGTAATCCAAATTCTTGTGAAACCAAATTATAAAACCTATTGCAGTTTTACCAACCTTAAGCATGATATAAATGTAGTACAATCTTGTTACATAGGGACACTGATTAATTATATTCACCATAAGGAATTCATTGAAAATTTGAGCTAGAGTTGGTATTTGAACATAGGTCTAGGGATCTATTATAAGTACAGAACCTACTCGACAGTTCACAGGTGACTGTAGTTAAACTGGTAATGTAATTTAGGATCATATTTTGTCCGGTTCTGATATTTCGTCGTTAAGCTGGTCATCGTCAGGAGGTAAGGTGAGTATGACACTATTTTCGTGCGATGCAAATATCGTTATTTTCCACTGTATAAATAGAAGCTCCATATTTTAAAAACTCACATACCTATACACTAATATCGGATGGGGAGGGGTAAAACAGATAAAATGGCAGAATAAGTAAAAATAGGTCGACCGTGGTAATATGTGGCAATACTCACATGTTATACCCTTACTCAATATAAATTCTGTTTAACTCAATATATATTTTACATATAGAATATAAATTCTTGCTCAAATAAAGTATTATAAAATTAAAATAATAACAATAATATTGATTGTTTTCTTTGTCGAAACACAGTGGTAAGACTATTACCTGGTAAGATACTAACGTTATTCTTTCTGGTTCCGTATGACTATCGGGTGCAGTAAGCCTATATCAGCAAATAGTAAGACTGCGTAATACGACAAGAGCAGCCAATCGTCTGACTGTATGCCATTGGCCAGATGTAGAGGTAAAACCCTCCCTTGGTAAGACACACGTGCTGGTTATACCGCTGCAATTTTACTAAGAGCTTTCCTTAGCTACACAAATTCTAATTACAATATAATGGTAATGTAAATCAGAGCTGATGGATTGGATGGAAAATATGTCAAGTTTTAGAATGGCGATCAAAGACGGAAACCGTATCCCTTGGGATTAATTGGGTGTCCAACCCAGTTTCGAATTTAAATATCTGAAGTTACTTGACGTAATCATATTGAACTCACTGATTAAACTAGTTTCAAAAATACTTAACTAAATGAATACGTAATTGCTTACTTGCTGACGCGTTTCAAAACATTCGTTCCTTTTACGAAACTAACCCTCTACTCTTCGTAAGAGTTAGCTTCGTAAAAGGAACGAATGTTTTGAAACGCGTCAGCAAGTAAGCAATTACGCTTAGTTAAGTATATTTAAAATTAGTTTAAATTTCTGTCTAGATCAACCACACAATATAGCAAAATATTGGCACATTGTGAACAGTATTTTTATAAATATTGCTGAATTTTAATGTTCTGACGTCACGTTTTTGTCACGTTATTTTTTCTTTATTTATCTAAATTCACTGAAGATAAACAGGAAATATGTATTTACAAGGCTTGTGCATGTGTGTCAATCTCGTAAATGTAAATTATAGGTAAATAAATAATGAGGTTATATTAAATTTGGATTAAAATATACATATTTGGACTAATTTAATATACAATTAGTCAACAATTTGACCAGTAACCTATGAATGTTGGTATTAGATTGTTATTTACCAATGGTGTAAATGTGGCTGGTATTGTAGTTCCATAGAGCCACATCAACTGAGCCAAAAATTGATTGAGTTTTCCCGCAAATTCTGATCACAGAAAATTTCTATTTTAATTATACCCATTTAGGCCTATATGAAGAAAAACACACAGTTACTAATACTTCCAATTCTTTGTATAGGCCTAACTAATTCCTTTAGCGTAAAGACAATTTTTTTAAGAGGGAATAATTGTTTATTGTTTAAAGATATGTGATTGATTCTCGAGTCAGGTAAAATTACTTATTTAAATAAACGTTCAGTCAATATTTAAATAATAACAAACTAAACGTTTTTAGTAGTTCCTGTATTTCTATATAATTTAAAAGAATCATTGCATATATGCTTATAAATTGGTGAACTATTGCTAATAATGTTGGTAATTTTAATTGTGTTTCTATGTATTGTAGGCCTGATGACAATATCGTATCTGTTATTGAAACGTCCCCTGTTTAAATAAATAGTTGTACCTGACTCTCGAATCAAATTTATTTAAACAATAATCACTGCCAGTGTAAACATGATAAACAATAATTGTTTCTATTCAAAATTATCATCATGTTTATTTCTAAGAGACCATAATAACACATTTAGACGCTGTATATACAACTAGCGGCGTCTGTAGTGTAGCGTGCGCACTAAGTTGCAGGTGCAGTACGCTCACCTATACATTCCTCTCCTTGCTAAAGCCAGGCGCAGACAGTTTGTAACGTACAATTAAAGACGCCATGACAGTTTGTGCCCCGGGACTTTTCTCCGCTCAATAATTACACTCAGTTTTCGCTGAACGATAATTACAGATTAATAAAATCAGCCGAGCCCCCCCCCCCCCGGCAGCTGGGGCTGAGTGTCATCTCGTACTTACTGCTTAGGAGAAAGATCGTCAAGGGTTGACGCGGATAAACAAGTGAGAATCTTGAAATCCCTGGCTCAAATAAAGAAACATTTCAATAACACAAGAAACAAACGAGTGTTTTATATATATATCAAGTGTTTTGCGTCAAGTTCAGAAAATTTGGCGTTACCTATACATTCCCACTACACGCCGCACTTTCCATCCCTTCCATAAATATTTAATTATTTAAAATTATCCTTTGATGTTGCCATAGCATATAAATTTTCCATGTTGTGTCATTTAGTTGCTTTTTTCTTACTCTGTCGATACATATCATTTGTATTAGTATTTGTATGAATTAGCCCTAAAAAGCGTGTTAAAGTTTAATAAATTCTTTAGAAAAACCATTGCGAGTCTAAACACTAATTAAGCTTACTCCAAAATGACATATAGATTTCAAACGACAAAAACACAATAAATAAAAAATATTTAGTACAACGAATGTCAATGTATTAATAAAATAACTCGAATAACACCTCCACTTAATAAACTCAGGCCTGTTGAACTAAATCCCCCCCAACCGATTTGTTCAACTCATTTAACTCGTTAATTTTGTTATACGACACAGACTTGTTGAACTACCCAGCCTTCTTAAAAGATTTTCTGCTTGTTAAACTCCTCTGACTTGTAAACTCTTCCGAATTGTTATTTATACTCCGCGGACTTGTTAAACTTTATCAGCTTGTTAATTTCTCTCGACATGTTAAACTCCTCCAACATGTCATCCTCCTCTGACTTGTTAAACTCCTCCAACCTGTTAACCTCCTCTGACTTGTTAAACTTCTCCAGCATGTTAAGCTCCTCTGACTTGTTAAACTCCTCCAACCTGTTAACCTCCTCTGACTTGTTAAACTTCTCCAGCATGTTAAGCTCCTCTGACTTGTTAAACTCCTCCAACCTGTTAAGCTCCTTCGACTTGCTAAATCCTTCAACCTGTTAACCTCCTCTGACTTTATATTATATATATATATATATATATATATATATATATATATATATATATATATATATATATAATGATTTCTTAAGCAACTGTGGGCTATGTTATAATATTTTAAATAATAAACCCAATAACCACAAAATACCACTAAATACAACAACGGGGTTGCAAAAGTACACTGAAATATTCACATTGCCACCAAGTAATTTAATGCACGTAAGTCAACTAAAGCTCAAATGGTTTTGAACTCATTTCCCACTCCAATGGTCAAGAAGAAGGTTATGACCATTGTTAGCAGTCTTGAGATAGTTCTCAATTGTTTCAAATGCAGCAGAAACGTACATTATTTGTTGTACATTAATTGTTGTACAATACATTTTGCACATTAATTGTTATACAATACATTTTGGACAATAATTGTTGTACAATAATTTTTGTACATCAATTGTACAAAACGTTTTGTACGTTAATTGTTGTACATTAATTTTTATACATAATAATTGTACAGTAAATTTTGTACATGAATTGTTGTCTACATTCATTTATGTACATTATTTGTTGTGCAATAACTTTTGCACATTAATTGTTGTACATTACTTGTTGTTTATTAGTTTTTGCACAATAATTGTATATTAATTTTTTACATTAGACCTAATTGTTGTACAATAACGTTCGCACATTATTTGTGGTACAATAATTGTTGTACATTAATTTGTGTACATTAATTCTTGTACATTAATTTTTTCAATAATTGTTTTACAATAGTTTTTGTACATTAATTGGTGTAAAATAATTTTTGCACATATTTGTTGAACAATATTTGTTGCACATTAATTGTTGTACATTACTTTCAGCAGAAGCGTTGTCTCTTTATCGGTGCTATACTTCAACTGTTGGGAAGCGATCAATCAAGCATATTTTACCAGTTTTGCCATCACCATTCAAGAAAAAGTCTTTAGCTTATGTTGGATCTGCAGCAGCTGTAGTTTACTGGCTCAGACTGTCCGTTTAACTTATTTACACGCTGCACAACTGGTTTTCCAAAATAACAATATTTATTAACGTTAAAACTTCTTAAAGTGCGTTTGGTGTGGGCTGGAGAAAACCATTCTGTTCCCGTCAAAGACTTTCCAACAGATTTCCGAAGATGAACGTATTGTCTCGAAGATTTCCGTAAAACTCAGGAGCTTGACAGATATTCTCGTCTTCACTTAGAAAATGTAATGGCTTATATCTTATAAAGAAATGTATTTGATTAATTATGAATTCATTCAGTAGCTGTTGAAATTAGTTGAAATATTATAACTCAATATTATTTAGATCATTGATAGAAATATGAATGTACTTTTCAATTATCTTACTCTAATGATTATGATATAATAATAATAATAATAATAATATATTTGTATTGCAATTTTTCAAGTGAAAACCTCTTCAGGTGTGTCTGACACTTTTTAAGAGCCAAGTTCAATGTATTTCGTTAAACCATTTTATCAATCAGTAAATTTTTAAAACATCATTGATATGACGATTATTAGGGAATCAAAAAGATTACTAATGTCAGCTTGGGGAAACAAATTGTCAGTTTGTTCATTGAGGGCGCTACTTAACAAGTGCAGGAATAAACGATATTGCAGAAAATGCTGCCGTATTTATGCCGTGAATTATGAAAAATGCCAAGACCATGATCAGCGAGATTCCACCGGGGTCGAGCTGGAAAAGCGGTTTTGGTCCAACGACCTCATTCATACTCCTGCAAAGGTACATAAACGGTTTTCTAAAATAAAAAAATAGCTACAATAAAACCGACTCGGTCGTTAACGCTTGATTAACTTTAACATTTCGTTATTTTCGGCAAGGCGTGACCTAATCTTTCACACTTATAAATCACGTCTCGAGATAACTTGGCAAAATCGGATTAACCCGGTCACTTTGTCCAGGACGGACATGCGTAGTAGATCCGATGTTGCCGCACGTTCGCGCCATGACGTCTGTCTCTAATTGTTAACTGCTATCTACACATTTTACATGTGCCATTCGTCACGGCAGGTCACATATCGTCACGTCGCGCACTGGACGCGACAATTACAATTTGTAATTGGTCGAGTAATTGGAACGGTGAGCGGACGTGTTCTGCTGGAGATGAAATTTGGTACTGAATTAACGAACACAAGAGATAAAAATCTGCGGATTAGCTTCATATGGCCTTACTGAAGTCTGAGATTCTACCTCGTAGGCTCTGTTTATAGGTATAGGTTGCGATACAATCTAAGACAAACATTCTGATCTACGAGAAACGATAACGAATAAAACAATTTTAATAATTAGGAATGGCTTAATAAAGGTTGGGAAACATATATGAATATGGAGTATCAAATTAAATGGGATGGCATCATATTGCACAGGTAAAATTATTATTTCATCATAGTACTATGCTTCTGTGGTAGAAGATGAGCGAACTGAATAATGTTGGCTACTTCACCAAACATAGATTTGAGACTTTTGTATTGTTTCTTAAATTTGTTATTTCTGCAAATGAATATTCTCTCATACACAACACTTTACACTCATATCTCTAAGCTTCCTGTCCTTTACCCAACAATTCGTCTCTTCTTTTAACAAAAGGAAGGTTAATGCAAAACCTTCCCCACTCATATCATACTTCTATCCTTCTCAAGGTCAAGAGCCTTCTATAGCTCATGCTAATAAGCCTACCAACAAGTCCTAAAAGCCCTCCAACTCCACCGGAAGTCACCTAACGACGATACAATACTTCCCTTGCCGAATTGCCCTACTTTCTCTCCACTAAGCTTTTCGGTAGAGTCGAAGAACTACCGACACATTAGGGACCTCAGCAACTCGATTCTACCTCATAATCCGCAGACCCCATCCTTTTGGATCTCTCATAATGCCTCTATAATAAATTCTACTATTTTTAAGTTTAGTTGTATTATAATTTGTAAATCATTTATAAGACATTTAAAAAAAACACAGTGACGAGAAATTAATTATAGAAAAGTCAGTCAGTCAGGCCCCTTGTGCCACAGCATAAGACTCTAGCTTTATTAAAGCACTGAGACTTTCAGTTAACATTCCTCAATGCCAGCCTGGGTCCCTTACAGGCAGGGTAAGACGACAGACGTTCCAAAACCTGGAGGGACACCAAACGTTTTAGTTCTTTGACTATCTTTCACACTGAACTACAATATACCAAAGAGATTCTGACAAATATCTCATTATGTTCTTATCTGAAAAGGTTTTGAATATTTTATGGAAGCATCACAATTTAGCGGTAAGAGTAAATCCTTTTAAAATTAAATTGATTACTTTTAATTGAACCTAGCCAAGCGAATAGTGTTGTACCCAATCTAAGGTTATATTTGGCACTGTGCATTCGTCACGCAGAGCTAACAGTTAAACAGCCATTTAGATGTGGTTTGGCGTGCACAGTCTTCTGAAATTCCAACCATTTAAACTTCATTGTTTAATTTTTTCCCGTTCCGAACATTTTCCCGCCAGTTTTTCTGCACTCGCCGCAAGAACATAACATTCTACAGATTCTTTGGGCCTTTTATTAACGTTATCGGAATGTTTCGCTCTACAATTTCACAAGCTTAGAAACGTTTATGGTAAAATTATCAAACTAGGGGTTTGAAACGCGCGCGTCTCCAGCGATGTGTTTTCTTTGAAGTTAAAGACTGATAATCAGTTTAACACCTGCACATGACTTCGAAAATGTACCGAAAGATAAGATGAACAAAGGGACAATTAAACTTCCCTTGGGGGGTGCATCGCTAGAACCATATCAGAAGGAGTATTCGGTTCATTATACACGTATGTATGGATAGTGACAAGGAAAAACAATTCAATATTTTTTTCAAAAACTCCTATAGCCGCGCGATACTCTTTGTGACGCAAAACTGTAGACACAAGACGACGAATTTGTGACCGTTTATCGTTAGTTCGAAGATGAACGAATTGTCCATACAGAATGATAACACTTAGAGTTATCCTAATATTTACAGGTGAAATTTAGTGTTTTAGCTTTAATATAGAAGGTATTTAGAGGTTATGTTTAAGTCATTTCTAACTGTAGCTGAGCAAGACCTATTAAACGGAATGGAAGTTTACGCTTTTCAAAATAAAGTACAGTAGAAGACTCACAAGTGTTTAGTCCAGTTGAGCTGGGGAACTAGGACTCAGACCTAATGATTGGGAAGAAATCCTGCGAACCATAAATTCCAGTTGAGCTGAAAAATAAGGATTTAAATCTATTTATTGGGATGAATTACTTGGCTCCTAACAAAAGGAACAGTTGAGTAGTAATAGTGATGGAATTGAAGTCTAGGATTCTTAAAACAGGTACAGTTGAGGAGCTTCTAATAATCCGTAAGGAATTCTAGGATATTCCTAACAGGTACAGTTGAGGAGCATCTAATAATCCGTAAGGAATTCTAGGCTATTCTTAACAGGTACAGTTGAGGAGCTTCTAATAATCCGTAAGGAATTCTAGGCTATTCCTAACAGGTACAGTTGAGGAGCTTCTAATAATCCGTAAGGAATTCTAGGATATTCCTAACAGGTACAGTTGAGGAGCTTCTAATAATCCGTAAGGAATTCTAGGCTATTCCTAACAGGTACAGTTGAGGAGCATCTAATAATCCGTAAGGAATTCTAGGCTATTCTTAACAGGTATAGTTGAGGAGCATCTAATAATCCGTAAGGAATTCTAGGCTATTCCTAACAGGTTTATTTGGGAAAGCGTAGAGATAGGTCGACTGTGCTTCCATCTCTAAAAAAGATCATATCAATAACCTTTCCCTATTTTTTTCTTATTTAAAGATTATTTAAAAACGCAAACAGCTAAAAAACAAAGTAAACTGGTCAAGTTAACATAAGGTTTAAGTCAATATGATTGATGAAATTATATCGATTTTTGTAGCTTAAAAGTGTCTGGGCAGCGTTATATTTAAATAGCGTCACGCGTCTGAATCATGATGTCTGCTAAAGATAATGGAGTCTGTTACCGTATTTAAACGAGTCTAAAAATAAACAATCGATAAATGTAATTGAAGTGATCAAGAGTTTTTTCGCATAACTTATCTGAAGAGGAGATTGCGAAGCCGTACTCGGAAAATGTTTCATTGCTGGAATTTAAATAGAATTTTATAAAAAAAACTCATAAAATATTCTCTGAATGAAATCAGAGAAAATGATTTTGAACCCTGTCCAACTCTATCCCATACAAGGGAGGCGGGCTGTTTAGTAAATTATTATTACAAAAGAAATACCACTGAGGGCTAATCGAGAAACGTACGAGAGATCGATGACGTAAGAGAGAGGGCCTTTCTCTGACGTTTATACGATCCTTGATACTGGAAAAGCAATTCACATTGAAAAAAATATATTTGAAGCAAAATAAAACAATTTTACACATTTAGTTCTTTAGTAAATAATTATAAATAAGTTACGTAAACGTAGCTAGCAGTTGCCTGAGCAGAGCTTATCAAGTCTTTGGTTGTGTATTTTACAGCCACCAGTGCATTATTAATTATTAACATTTAAAAATATGAATTGTGAATAAAGGCTAGGTAACCACGTAGAAATCACTGGTCTGGCGTTTGGGAAAATATTGCTTTTTAGGTTCACGTATCCAGAATCGCGTTCTGAACTAGACCTATTCTCTAACGGAAACATAGAGATACTCTGTTCCATGCACATCTTACGAGTACGCTATATGTAGACTATATTTAAGGGGTATTTTTAGAAAAGGTGTTAATATCATTTAGCAGCTCAAGTACATGACAAAATTACATATACTACATTTTTTAAATCCGTAAAGTTTTTACACCCGTCAAACTGCTTTTAAATAATAATGCGTTTACCCGGCAGGTAGGTTCACAAGCTGCTAGACGCCCGTAAGACAGGATGCTGTTCGCCCCACTACACGCTACAGACTGATGAAGTGCCCACTTCCGCTGGCCAGGGGTCAAGGGCACTCATCGTCTTGATTAAAACTTTTCAATTAATTCCCAACTCAGTTCCTAACCGACATCCCCATCCTTGCTATCGACGTGTAATTAATGCACTGGGAAAATACCTTTACGTTGTAGCCTACTGTCAAACCCACGATAAGGACACTTTTGTCTGGGTTTTAGCCTACTGTCAAACACACGATAAGGAAATGTTTGCCAGCGATTTATCCTACTGTCCAATAAACGATGAGGACACTTTTGTCGGCGTGTTGCCTACTGTCAAACACAAGATAAGGAAATGTTTGTCTGCGATGTATCCTACTGTCCAATACACGGAAAGAACACTTTTGTCTGCAATGTATCCTACTGTTTAATACATGATAAGAACACCTCTGTCTGTGATATAGCCTACTGCCCAATACACGATAAGAACATGACTCTCCGTGACCACTAATCTCGTCCCGGTGACCAGTTTAGGCCTTATAATAAGGTATTCGAGTTCTTAAATACTAGTACCTCGGGATGGAGTTACAATGTTCAGGAGTAACACTAGAACCAGACTGCAGCAGTTAAGAGTTTGTGTTAGGATTTTTTGGGGCGTGTTTCAAAATGCTGACTTACCATATAACTCTCTAACGTACTTTTATTTGGGTAGAGGAACAAGGGCCTTGCACTTATGTGCCCTTCGCCAGTTTCCTTCTTCTTTCCACTGTTCAACTTGACATATTTAACTCAGACCTACGCTTCCCTAGTTACGTACCCTACGTGGGACATTACGGATGGATTGGGCTGTTACAAGCCCTCCGTAGTGACGACACAGGGTGGAGAGAAGATAACTCCCAACAGCCTAGTTACGTACCCTACGTGGAACATTCCGGTAGGATTGGGCTGTTACAAGCCCTCCATAGTGACGATACAGGGTGGAGAGAAAATAACTCCCAACAGCCTAGTTATGGGACGAGATGCACAAACACCCTAGTCAAGTATATACTTGGTTAGAAAGAGAACAGATTTATTGTTACAGTTGGAATCGTTAAAACAACTCGTTGTAGTTATACATCACTCAACACTGTTGTTATTTTAGCACCGACCTTGAAAATGTTTTTTTTTCCAGTGGAGTTCCACAGTGTTCTAATTTGAAGAGAAAAACACCTGGCACGAATATGGAAGCGGTTTGGCGTGAGTCGCAATAAACATCCCGTAAGATTGTGGAAGTGGTGTGGTGAACAGCAAAAAACATTCGGTAGGATGTGGAAATGGTGTGTTCAGTCGGATTAAAAGACCCCGTATGGATGTGAAAGCGATTTATTAAACGGCAAACATTTTCTCAAGGGTTGTGGAAGTAGTGTGGTGATCGACAAAATACACTCAGTAGGGTGCTGTAGCGGTGTGATGAATGGCGAAAAACATACGGTAGGGATGTGGAAATGATGTGTTCAGTCGGATTAAAACATCCCGTATGAATGTAGAAGCGGTTTATTAAACGCCGAAAACATCCTGAAGGGTTGTGAAAGTGGTGTGGTGAACGGTAAAATACATGCGGTAGGGTTGTATAAGAGGTGAATAAGGTGTGGTTGGCTTAAAAAATAAGATAAATTTCACTTAGACGTAAGCTAGTAGAATGAATAAGTTATGGTATTATGAGGTGCAACAATCATAGCTCGAGTGATCAGTATTGAGTACAAAAGCTGTAATTTTGCTGACGGTAATACGTCAGCAAATAATAGCTACATGGTACCCTTAGTTTGTTAACACGATACGATACACAGGTGTATACATTTCAAACCTAGTAAATATTTATATTTAGGATAAGGGACTAATGATATAGCCAAACAGGAGTTTGAATAAAGTTCACAAATTACAATGAAACTCAATAAACGTGTACAGATATTTCTCGGTCGTATAAAAAATATAAACTTCGCGAATAGTTTGGTGGGCGAACTAATTTCTGAAATGTAAAAATCTAAATACAGGCTTAGCCTGACACGGAAGGTGTGCGGTAGATGACGGCAAATCTCCTGACAAAAGACAGATTTGCTAGGCATGAATTATCATTTTCCGTTCTTAATTTGTGTTTCACGTTTAACTCGAGTAAGGTGTATAATTTGGGGACACCTGGCCAGAGACACGTGGGCAGAAATTATTACTGTGAGCGAGCAAATTGTAACATGCAACGGCAACGAGCGAGGTTAGTACTGGACGCCCCAATTAGGCCTACATAGGCAGATTATCCCTTCCTATTTGTAGTGCGACTAAATCAATTTTAAGTTGTTAATTTCGCCTATTTGTTTTGTCGCATTCGCTTTTTTTACATCTTACATCACTTCATAGATTATTGCAATTCTTATTAGGCAAAATAACAAAGCTAATCATAATGACCTTACCCACGGCATTAGCCCCATAATTTCTCAATAAACCCTTTCTTAGATATACATTTTAGTACATATGTTTGTCATTTCTAAATTCAAAATTGTTTTTTTTTTCATTGACGCGTTTCCGACTAATTCCATTCTCAAAACTTAAATAGTACTTTTCACCCAACACTTGAGCTCATCTTTATAACTTTTGAGGATGGAGTTATTCCGAGACGCGTCTACAAAGACAAATATTTCAATGTTAAGAAAGGCAGAAAAATGTACTCAAATGTATACAAATATTTCTTACAGAAGTGAAGATGAATATATTAAGAATTTCTTTCTTAAAAATACTTCTAATTCCGTCTGTTTAAAACATCACTGTTATTTCTCCATAACAGGTACCATCCCCGAGGACTTTGTAACGCGCTGTTAAGAACATTGACCGTGTCTTTCCATGTAGCCAAAGATATTCAGTAAGATTTATCTTTTGTCTAAGCTTCGTCTTCATATTAATATTCCTTATATTTAATCATGTAAATTTACTTTAATATTATTTAACAAATTAATAATAATCCCTATTATTAAAAGGTCTACTTAATTATTCATGTTTTTTAATTTTAATTTTTGTCTTTAGTTTTTATTTTTAATTTGTAATTTTCAGAATTATTTCTCTTTAAATTTTATTCAACACTATCGTGTTATTGACAATTTGATTTTTAAACCCATTTGATTTTTCAAAAAAGTTAAACAAAAACTAAGTTCAAATACCCGGAACATCTAAGTTGCTGTAGATGTTAAATCACTCTAAAGCAACTACAAAATGGAAACCAAATTTGTATTACAATATAGGTCATCAGCGTACATTTATGGGCACACTTGGTGCCTTGGTCTTTGGCCTTTGGTCGCCCACTATTTAGAACCTGCCCACGGACACCACGCCTAGTTTTCCATTTTAATTGCCCTTCGTTTCATGACACTGGTATATTTATTTGAATTTGGAAAAATTATTCATGTTGAACTGTAGTTGGTGTTATATTTGATAAATCCATATTTCAAAAAGGAAAGCTAAAGCCAAATACAGCTTGTAAATAGAAGCATTATATTATGAAATCAGTTGTATGCCATCATTTAAGTAATGATATTAGCGTCACAGCAAGTCGAAGATTTTTCTCAGTGCAACAAAATACACAGTCGTTGTTGCCGTAAGAATATTTTCTTTGATATGTTTTCTTTATTATACATTTGTTCCTTAAAAAATATGATTGTGTGGTATTCTCAAGGCTGTGAGACATTACCTAAACAAATCCCCTGCCAATGTTTAGATAAAGTAGCCTACGGAACGGCTATAGTGACTAAATATTTTTCAGTTCTTGTTTTACTCTCTGGGTTTACGAATCACCTTAAAGAACTGTTGAAATTAATATTTAGCAATTGTAGAATTGCATTCGTTAGAGAGTGTGGTTGTCAAAAGGTAGGCGTGTTCTGTAACTGACTTGTAGTATCTGCAATTGAGACAACTGTCAAAAAAGTGAACTAATTATGGATCAGGATGAAGGCAAAGAGGGGACGTGGAAGACATTGAAAGGGAAAAGAAAGGCCGAGAAGAGGACTAGGGAGAGAACGAAAAGGAAGACAAGGAAAGAGTAGATAAAGAAGGCGAAGAGGCGGGACAGAAAGAAAGAAAAAAGGAAGGCCAAGAAGAAGACTACGGAGAGAAAGACAGGGACAACGAGGAGAGAGTGGATGAAGAAGGTGAGGAGTGAAGGAGGAGGAGGGTGAGAACGGAAGGGAAAAGGAAAAACAGGAAGAGGACTAAGGAGAGAAAGAGAGGGAAGACGAGGAGAGAGTGGATGAAGAAGGTGAGGAGGGGAAGGAGGAGGAGGAAGAGAACGAAAGGCAAAATAAAGGACAGGAAGAGGACGACAAAGAGAAAAAGAGAAAAGACGAGAAGAGGGTGGATGAAGAGGAGGAGGAGGAGAAGGAATAGAACAAGAGGAAAGCGGAATGCTAAGAAAAGAATGAGGGAGAGAGAACAATAGGGAAGACGAGAAAAGAGCGGATGAAGAAGGGGAGGAGGAGGAAAGAATGAGAGGGAAGAGGAAAGCCAAGAAGAGGACGAGGGACAGAACATGAGGAAAGAAGATAAGAGAGTGGATGAAGAAGGGGAGGAGAATGGAAAGGATGAGAGGGAAGAGGAAGGCCAAGAAGAAGACGAGGAAGAGAAAATGAGAGAAGAAGAGAAGAGTGTGGATGAAGAAGGTGAGGATGAGGAAGAGGATGGAGAGAACGAGAACAAAGACGAGGAGAACGTGAAGGGAGAAGATTAAGATGACAGTCATAGACATAATGAGTTTAGATTTCCTTATATTTGTAATTTTTTAATAATAATTATATAATAAACAAATGTTCATACTTTATTACAATAAACAATTAAAACATACCTACATAGAAGTAATTTTTGTTGTCTCCTCATTACCAATGTAAATTTTAATTGGTAGGGTGACTTGTTTAAAAATAATTGCACTACATTAACAATTATATTTTAATTAAAAAAGATGGAATTTTACTTTTAAAAGTAAAATAATTTTCAATGAAAATCGCCGAAAATACATTTTTATTTAAATTTTTAGATCTTTATTTATAGAATGTACTTACAAACTAGTATTTATTGTAACTAATGATAAAATAATGTTTATAATAAAATAATTATACATAAATTTATTCGATATCCACTGATAACTAATTCACTCCAAATCAGTTCTTTAAGAAGTATATGACGGACCTAAAAAGTTTTCCTTTCGAAAACTGGATTAAAAATACATAACCTATTATTATCGTTATATTGAATTATTTAGATTGAGATCTATCAAAATTTAAACAAAATTAATATACAGTATTTATTAGCTGATCGAAACTATTTATTAATAATCTACGAGTAAAACGGCTACTCTACAACATAACCTATAACACAAAATCAGCTGTTACATGAAATCATATGTTTTATAGCCTGACGACAATTATGCGGTAAGGTAAAGCAATGATTTAATCTGACGTTTTGTTCACCGCGCGTATAGAAGTTATACTTCAAAAAATATATTCTATTAGTAGTCATATTAATTCAATATCAATGCGCGTTTGAATAATTTAAAGTTCTAAAAACACTCTTTAATTAAGCTACTACATTGGTAGTAATAATTATTACACCCAAAAGATGATTTATAAGAGTTGAAACTTTACGATGGATCATAAATCATTTACGAGAATATCAAGGGATCTAACGGCACATTATTTCAATGAATTAGATGTTATAACCTACAGTTTATAATTTTTTCCAATAAAAGGTACTTTTCACCCCTAAGAAAAATTAAAAAACCTTCTAGCACAAGATAGATTTTGAATTTTAGGGTATTTAAAGCGTGGATCTAAATTGTCATGAAAATCTCTTTTGTTTACAAAAATTATACTGTAATATCTTACATTTACAGCTTAAGACTAGATTATTTGTACTGGATTTGCCAGACACGAACAATCTACATTTTCAGTTATGCTTGCGTTCGCGCTGTGAAATAAAAGGCCAATCATAACCTTCTGTACGAAATGACTACCGGATACGGAAAACAGCGGTTGACCGGAAACTGCACGACCTTACATCGCGGAGGTCAATTCATTGCTCGGATTGATCTTTGTGTGCAGCGCGTTCGTTGCTACTCCACCACACGAGTCTCTTCTTCATTAACTAACCGGATATTGTATTTCTTGGGTTTGCTTATTTAATAGAGTTTTTACGTTGGCGTTTCCTACAGAAACTCAGAGGTTATTTTGCTATTATTACTGCAGTTTACAGAATAATCAGGGATTCACTGTAAGTCTAATTAGAATAACCTGTCTCATAAATTCAATTCCTTTATTATGCCACATGTCCTTGTATAGTAGCGGATGCATGCAGAATATTTCGAATTATGGAAAGTCTGTTAGTTAACCCAGTATATAGAACGAAAACCAACAACTAAAATGTCGATAAATGTTTGTAGTCAATCTAATGTATTACTAAATAGTTTAAGTCGAGGGTGTTACAAAGAAACCGGTCTCTTGTAAACGGTTATTGAGTCTTCGTTTTTACTCAGAGGGGGGATTACTAGTATTGCTTTTAGAATAATTGTGTAAAAACGTTATCTTGTTAAAATAATTATATAAAAAAAGAAAAAAACGAAAGGTAAATTGAGGTGAAGGTTTTGTCTAGTAGTCAGAAATCGATATGGGATTGTTTTTTTTCCAAGCACAAATTGGGTATGCGACTGCAACAGCAGTACTGCAGTGCATGTTTACAATTATAGATAACGTTTTTTCATGCAAAAACAACTAATTATAAAACCATAAATTAATTTGGATATAATATCGATACAGCGTTCTTCATATTAAACGTATAATGTGTTTCCGACTGTAACGTGGAAGCTCTAGGCATTCGCGATGATTACTGTGTGCACCTAATAATGGCCATCTACGGTAGAAACCGGTTGCACGGATATTGTGAGCTAGATAGTATCATAAATGTAATATTTTACCATAAGCGGCCACTACAGAGGCCATTTATTCTAGCAAGCGAAGAAATAACTTAGAATAGTATTTTTTTTTAATAAGATGGTATTTTTAATGTCTTGCAGTTGTTGTCTATAAAATGAGGTAATTTTTTGGAACTCGTAAGAACCATAAAGTCAATTTTTATTTTTCTATCATAGACTTAGGAAGTGACTTGAATCCACCAATGAAATCTTTACGCATGTCTCTGCATCTCAGGAACCTTTGACCTGTGGTTACAACTATATACCAGAAAACAAGAGAAAACTGATTGAAACTCTTCAAAGACAATACTAAAAATAATAAAAATTAATTACAGGTTCGTGTAGGCTAGTATAGTTTACTTTAACAACCAATACGACCCCAATACCCGAGATCCTTGAGTAAATCGGGGCACAGTCTCCAACCACCTCCCCAGAAAAACTGCAACCCATTAGACGGTCCGTTAATTTGAAACCGTCACTTGGCTGGGGTTATGGTCATCGCTACGTCCGATGGCCGCTGCAATATGGCGGCCGTCCTCGTTTCGCTCCGCTCCTCCCGATGGTAAATAACTGATCGATAAAAGAGAAATCATCTCGGACAATTATATTGGGGCGACGCGGTGAAGCAGAACTGCTTTTTGTGAATAGAGGTGTGGAGGACGCGGTGAACCCGGACAAACGGTTTGTGGTAACAAACTTTCCGATACTCTCCGATGTAGAATAACAAACAGGAGGGGAATAGTTTTCGATTCCAAAACTGCAGATATAATCATATTTGAACAAAAGATTATGCTTATCAATTAAAGAAAACAAGCGTCATGCATATGCTGTAAGTAACTTTTGCTGTTGTAAGAATTACGTTTCATAGGGCTTATTACTACAAACGCTACTTCCACATATGGATTTCGTTCAGTAAACAGCTGATCACAGAATTTATAAACAATAATATCTCGTTAGCAAATGTACACTAAATTGTAAAATTCTACACAGGATTTGTAATGTAATATAGGCCTACTATTACAGTGACTATAAGGTAGGTAATTAAATTTCAATGTACTGCATTGGATGTAATTAGAAATTAATTTTTCTATTTAAAAAGGTTTTGTGTTTTGAAGAATTAGATTTGTTTCTATACTCTGTTAAATATTTGCTTCTCATAATAAATTCAAATTAATACTTGACACTCATCGTCAGGATAAGAGAGGTAACGGATTGTTTCTGACAGTTAGTAGGTCTATTTAGTGTAAGAAACCCTCCCCCAGCGGGTCTAAAGTTCTTACTTTAGTCCTGCCTATATCCACAATCCTTCTCTATCCTTCGTGTTCATAATATTCATACTGAAATATCGCCTTAAATTACAAGTAATACAAATAAAAAGATTTTAAAGTCAACTCCTACTTAAGGTCAACAAAGAAAATACTTATTTTAGTTACTTCGAATTAAATAATTACAATTAATTTAAATAAAGCAACATAACCTACGCGCTGCAACAGTTGTTCTACTACATAACCTATAACATAATTTCAGCTGGTTTATGAAATCATATGTTATCACTTACTTTAAGCCAAATAGGACGAAATAACTGTATTGCATACCTTCCCCTTTTGGGAAAAGTTTTATCCCATATAAAAGTAAAATTAAATAATTACACATTTAATTAATTAATTATTATTTGAAAACACTGTATAAACAACAAGTGTCATCCGATAGAAGTTTTAAAAAAATATTTGAACTTGGGTGGATGAATAAAAGGTATTTTATTAACGATTGAAAATTTTAACAAGATATTATAAGGAGAGTGTGAATATAATAGAAGGAATTAAAAAAGGAAAGAAAAAAAACACTTGACAAAAAAGTCCTCTTTTGAGGGAAATGTCTTCAGTAATTAACACGCAGTGGTCATTCTCTGTGTTAAATTTCCTCTAAATATTAAGTGTAAGTAAACCTTAGTTTTACCGGTAAATAAAGCCAACGCAGTGACTGGGTGGCAGTCTGTACACCGCATACTAACACTTGCACAGCGCAACCATAAACTGTTGTAAACTTGCGGCTCCAGTCTAATTGCAGACTCTGGATTTTACTACGTTACGGTGCAACACTAAACATGCGGGCTCTAAATTTAAGGTTGTATCAGCTGTTAGTGCGGCGTCCATTTTATGTCAGGCAAATCAGCTGTTTTCCAGATACCTTTTGTTTAGAAAACTGTAGTCTGTAATACGTTCTTCCCCACAAATTATACTTGCTTATTGTAATGTGACACATATTACGTTACACTAGCTTCTAACAACTTTTAATAAGAAATTTGTCGTTTAATTAATGAAACACACACACACACACACTTATATATAAGTACTGCGAGCATGACAGGGGAAGATCGAAAGTACGTTGCGTCATTAACCAACCAACAGCAGCTATGAAAACATAGTTTGTTCGGTTTGCCAAAATTAGGGAGTAAAGTATAGCGTTGCTGTGACTCACTAATTTTACTGACGACTCTGGTTTCCCCTACCAGGAGGAAATTTACAAACGTAAGAATACAGGTTATCTTATATAAAGAATATATGATTTACATATGAAGTTCTATTTTTGTTTTTGTTTTATTGCTTGATATATATTTATGTTAAAGGGTATTTCTTTGCATTTGTTGATATACAAATTATCAAAGCCTGTATGGTAATATAGCCTTAACGCATCCAAAATCACATATGAATACAGTTTCCTACCGTAGTATAGAGCTATAGAAGAACCGCTGATATCCTAAAATAAAATAGCTACCGTACTAATGGCTTGTCTAAAGCCGGAGCTACACCAAGCTGCGCAGAACCATTCAAATGTGAGCTGCGCGACGCACACGTTTGGTGGGCACGATGAGCTGTGCAGAACTGAGAGAGGTTGAGCGAAGACAACCACTAACGGGACACGCTCGAAGGTTTCTCTTCTTCCGCCTGTTAAGCTCACCTGTTTTGTATTTTCTCAATTTTTAAAAATTACATTTCATTATATTTTTTAGTCTGATGAGTATCAATAAATGCTGAAGTTTATAATCCCCTCAAGTGCATAATTTATAATTTACCTCCAAGCGCAAGCCGTACCTGGAACGTCATCGCTCTCTTCTGTTCCGCGTGCATTGGGGGGGGGGGGGGGGTTCTCTGGTTGTGCTGAACTTAACGTTATATGATCGTTGAGTGAACAAGGCTGGATTGATCAGATCCTTAAAACGCGATCCCTAATTCCCGCAGATAATTTTAGTGCATCATTCCCTTTTACAGGAGCCTGGAGAGGGGAGAACAGAACCTTCTATATGATAAATTTTCAATAAACTAACGCAAAAAAGGTACTGCTAGACTAAAATTCAAACCATTGGTAAAAATGTTTTTTACACGGTTTACATCTATTCCTATATTTGTTGACGTATAGTTACTGTGTACTCAGTCCCGTTTGTAGAAGGCACGTCAACTTCAAGCGTTGTCAAAAGTTCAATGAATCGAACTTAGTCCTACTCATGACAACCACTAATGAATGGAGTAGATCTAATTAACCGAGCTCAAGATGGCGCCCCGTTAATTACCAGACATCGCTCCTGAGCCCTATGGACATGTTCATTAGCATAGGATTTGTGAACGTCCGCTCCTGGACGTTGCCAATTGACGTGGTACGGGAAGGGTTATGCAGAGTGCGTGTGAAATGCGTTTTGTAAGCGACATATTCCGAAGCTCACCCACTTACATACAACATGAATATTATACGACTATTATTTAAAGTTTCGGTAAAGGATGATATGTTTTAAATAGTTCACAAGAAAGCAATTATTATGATGGTGTAAAAGATTTAGCAATTAAATCGCCCCCCTGCGGTGCTTGACTACGTAGGAAGTGTGCCTAAACGATAAATACCGGGTGGTTTATTATTTTCAATGGATTTAAAGAAAGTAATATAATTTAGGTCACTGACAGATCACAGATTAATTCATGTTTCTACATGAGTATTTGTAAAAACATGAATTGGTCTGTGATCTGTCATTAACCTAAATGACGTTGAATAGTTATTAGGAAACTTTTAATAAATTTAGGAAAATAATAGAATTAAATTATATTATAGTTATTATTATGTATATAATTATATTATAGTATAATTATATTTAACTAAGATCCATTAAATAAATTTAGGAAAATAATATAATTATATTATATTATAATTGTTATAATATATAATTATATTTAACTAAGAGACATTAAATAAATTTAGGAAAATAAAATAATTATATTATAGGCATAATTATTATTATAACTATAATTATATATTATAATAATATTTAATTAACAGACATTAAATAAATTTAGGAAAATAATATAATTATATTATATTATAATTATTATTATAGATATATATTTATATATTAGAATTATATTTAATTAAGATAGATTAAATAACTTTAGGAAAATAAAATCATTATATTAGGCCTATATTATAGGCGTAATTATTATTATATATAATTATATATTATAATTATATTTAATTAAGAGACATTAAGTAAATTAAGGAAAATAATATAATTATGACAGAGATCAGTAACTAAGTAAGAAAGGCAGCGGACAAGAGCAACACTTGAGATCAAAGTGCGTGCAATTATATATAACTTTGAAAACTAGTTGTAAAAATATTATTCAATTATATGTATTATTATTGTCAATTTTTTAAAAATATTACTTAATGTTTAACGTATTAAAAAAAAATTATTTCTCGAATTTTTGAAATTATAAAGTATTACTTACAGTATGGATGAGATTGTGTTAATTATATCTTACCTGAAATAAAACATTGAACAAATTATTCATATTATTTTAAATGTAGATAAATTACGTGCATTCAGTGAGCTACATATTCTAAAATGTTTACTTGTTTATCGACTTGACACTTCGTGTTAATAAAACTTTTTATTTGTAAATATTCTAAACACAAATTTTATTTGTAATATTTACTAAATTATAAACTGTAAAATATTCGTTTAAATGAAGCAAAAGCCGTCAGAAATTTAATGTTGTAATTTTATTATATAGAATATGTCATTGGCTTTTAGAAAGAAAAGACTGAAAATTGAAGGCAAAATGTTGTGAGTTCAGGTTATAAAGAAAATATATATACACAACTTATAATTATAAAACTTTAATTTCATACGCGTTTCGATGACTTATGTAACCATCATCAGTGATGCTACTACAAACATATAACTTAAACTGTTTCGAAACAAGAATGAAAGTAAGGTTTTACAATTGTTAGTTGTGTGTATTTATTGTGTTTACAGTTAAGCAATGTTTTAATAACACATAGTTAATAATAAAATAATGCACTTAATAGAAAACCTTCACATAGTTATAAAATAATCATATATTAAATTATGATCCAACTAATTCAATTGAAGAAAGTCCTTAAAAAGAACCAAAAGGCGCACCTAAAAAGGTTTTTATTTCAAAAATTGTAATACAAAATATATTGATTAATTATCATTATAGTAAGATTTATTGGATGGTAAATTAATATATTTATTATTTAATAGTGATTAGTAACATTTTGACTTAATAATGTACAATAAATAATGTAAGTTGACCTATTTAGCTTAAAACAGGTGTTCTATAAAATAAAATACAACATAAAAGCAGCTGTTATATCAAATCATAGGTATTCATCTAATTTATGCTAATACCAAGCTCTCAAACGTCTTACGGTTGGATCTGTACATTTCTCTACATGGAAAAAAGTGTCAAGCACTTGGAAACAGTATTTAATGAAAGAGTGCTATGTTTATATGCTGAAGGCTTTTCATGTCTTGAAGATGCATTCGATCACCTCTAAAATGAAAACAAATATATCGAGAAAAACCTTAGGTCTTGAATAACTAACAGATTACAAGAACTTCAAAGATCTGGATAAGACGCCTCGATCCGGTGCTATAAGGTATAGTATCTAAGACAGTTTTAATATAAGTAATAAACGAAAACACCAGAAATGCCCTAATTATAAGAAATAGCTAGTGACAATGTTAATTTTTTTTAAATACGTTTCAATTACATTTGAAAGTTGGTAATTGTTAAACAGATTTGCAGTAGTTACTTTGATATAAATTTTATTATATATATACTTCGGTCACAATCTTCAGAACGGCGTTAAAGTCTCTGACACGACCCGCCGCAACGCCCCGCATTCATTAATTACCTTGCAATCCCCAATCCACGATCGTGTCCTGTCATTACCTTGCTCCGCTCTGGATCACGATTCTGCGCGTTTCGTTGGGATTAGCTTAAGCTTTTTGGCGGGATTAAGAAGAGCGTGAACTTTCTGATTAATTCGTTCCCGGACAACGGCAAGGCAGGGCTGGAGACGGGTCTCTTGTATAATGGTCTACTGGACGCGCTTGTGTCAAGCAATTGTGGTAATAAAATCAGCAATTTTAATACATGAGTAGACGTTAGTGCGTCAAGATGACAGTTCTGTGTTGAATACAGGATGATCAAATTTGATTTTGAGCTCGGTTTGCTTCCTAGTCGGT
>JBAIZL010000001.1:288768424-288968424 GCA_036971475.1 Prosapia bicincta
ATTGACTGCCCAGACATGTTAATCATCCAAGAACTATGCTAGTGGAGGGGTTGGACAATATTAACCATTTACACAAGTTTAAACTTAGTAAGTCATAAATACAACATCACTCATTAAAAATGTCTCAATTTTCAAAAACATAAATTTTTATATCGCGATAAGATTTCCAACAGCCTCTGTCTAGATTGGCTATACCTTCTAAGTCACGGCATCTTTCATATTTGACTCATTTTAGATTCTCCCTGAACAAAGTAAAAACCCTTGAAGGGGAAATTAGTTACATACCACTAACACTTACGCAATTATAGAGATTTTAAAATTGTTTTTGACACAAATTTGGAAGTTTACGAACGCCAAGAATCTGGGTTCGTCACTGTTTACAAGAGAGATCATCCACTTTTGGGACAATATTGTCACAAAAAGTATAATGTCCTGACGGGAAACAGGATTTTTAAGTAACTTGAATTTTATTATTGAAGAATATCTGATTTTGTATTTATTTAGTTATAAATGGAATTTTGTTTTAAAGTCGTCACTGCAAGCCACAACCCTAATTGCATAACATAAAATAATAGTCCACAGGTATTATTATTATGCCAATATTAGAAGTCAGTTAATTTCATTTTCGACTTTAAAGTAATTTATACAATTCTGTGTCAAGGAATATTAGGCAGTGGTTTCGTTAGTTGTAAATAGTGACCAAAGAGCGACATCCGTAGCCACACAGCCGACGCTAATAAATTGTAGCTAAGTTAATAATTCAAGTCCAGGATACAAACAGTGAACAACAAACCCGTTGTCTTCATCCATAGCGATCCTCAATGGTACAAGTTTAAATAAAAACAAATCTGTGAACTGAAAATCCATTACAATGAAATTTTCTGCTTCATTGACCGAGAAGTGGATTTGAGGGAAACGAAAGGAAATTGCATATTAGGAAAGCACTGTGGTGGAACGCAGTGAAAGAGGACTTGTGGAAGGTATAAAAGTTACAAGTGCATCTTATCCAGCTATACGCAGTTTTCACTAGTACCAAAGGAAAACGCCACTACATCAGTTGAATAGGCGCGAGTTTATTTTGTATATTTAAGGATAAAATTATTGGTAGGACCATTGCTAGAAGTTGCGTATGAAAGAACGACGTAAACACGAACGCAATGGTAACTCTAACCTCTAGGCGAAGGAACACTGGCAGGACGCTACTATTATGAAAATGTTTCTGATATAGGACTTGAATACTTCAACTGGATCCAGATATAACGAGTAGTTCTTAAACTCGTCATTGTATTATCTTTTTCCATAAGTTTAAATAGATTTATTCACTTAACTTTACAAAATAGGTTTTAGAAATTTTATTGGATTTTTTGAAATATTAATTAAATTTCGTACAGCTTACTCAGTAGCCTGAAGACGCAAATATAATCCCGTGATCTCGACACGAAGACTTGAACATCACACAGAAAGGTGGTCACAAGTTATGCGGACTGTATAAACATGTCCTTAGTCCAGGAGCGTTCACTATTAGTTAATTCCTACCTTGTGTCTACAACAATTGACATTTTTGTCCGCCTCATTATAACACATTAGCATAGGAAAATGGCCGCTGAGAGGCGAAACCGGAGTAAACTCTATTATGCAGTTTTTCTTTTCTTCTTGTACTTACATGAACAGAAACAGTTGCACTCATAATTTGTAGCGTTTTATTTTCACGTTGTCTAACCTTGTCTCGTTCCACAAATTTACATAATGAATCTATTTAACAGGTTCTATTCTTCGAACCAGAGATGGTATATATGTCCGAGGTCAGCGTGAATTCGCTAGCCAAGCACCTTTGCGCATTTGTAAAACAAACAATACGGTATTCATATTTCTTGCGGAAAAGGACGAAAGCCCTCTTACGAAATGCTTATAAATTCCTTAATAAGGACGCGAGCATTACCAAGCGTTAAAGTTTCTGGTTGAAATTAAAATAAAACAAAATTAATTTTGTAAACCTCTGTTGACGAGTTTAACAGTCGAAGGAAAAATTGTCTAAATGTAATTTGCATAATAAAGATTAAAGAAGTGATCATACATACTCCTACCAGGTAGTGTTTCTGATAAGTATAGCTTCAAAAAATTGAATTTATAAAACAGAATCATGTAAGTCATAAAAAATTCTTAAAACTTCAAAGTCCTTTAGATATTTAATGTAGGCTATATTCTGCGGCATGTTATTGTACAAATTTGTATATAGGCCTAATATAGATTAAAAAACCTGTGTTGTACTATTTAAAACATAGATGTACTGAAATAGAATTTTAAAAATGCTATAAAAATTTCAAAATATTATAAAGTCTGACAGGTATTACCAATTTATACAGAAAGATAGTTTTAAAATTATTTCTTCGTCTCTTGATAAAATATTTACCAACTAACAGATTAGAGTTTAATAGAAATAAAACACGATCTAGGAAGCGGTCGGGTAGTATTAATTTAAAACGCTCTAACCTTTTTTTTTAAATTTTCATTTAACTTTAAGTCAGATGGTAGATAGTTTGTCGAGGAGATAAAATGGGTTTTTTATTCAGAGTTAATTTGATTCATTTTAATTAAAAATTTTATCGTTCAGGTTGAATTTTATATAAAATTGACAGGGTTAAAATCCCCATCGTAAATACAAACTATGTGATTGAGATTCGTATAGGGTTAGATTTTTGTTATTACAAATCTATTCAAATATTTAAAATATCTTTTAAAGGCCTACCTGGATGGTGAATATATATTTAGCACAACTTTAAACATTTTATTTGCAAATTAAAAATGGTTTATTAAAAATTCATTGAAATCGTTTTTAAAGGTCTTCCTAGATGGAGGGAGTTTTTAGCACTCAAAGCTGCTTTAAAAATTCTGTTTGTAAATTTAAAATTGTTTAATACAAATTAATTGAAATATTTTTTAGATGCCAACCTGGATGGTGGGTATTTGTAGCATTCGAAGCAACATCAAACATTCTGTTTGTAAATTGAAAATTGTTTAATAAAAATTTCATTGAAATATTTTAAAGGCCTACCTGGATGGTGGGTATTTGTAGTATTCCAAGCAACATCAAATATTCTGTTTGTAAATTGAAAATTGATTAATAAAAAATTCATTGAAATATCTTTTAAAGGCCTACCTGGATGGTGGTTATTTTTAGCACTCAAAGCAACTTTAAAAATGCTGTTTGTAGATTTAAAATTGTTTAATAAAAATTAATTGAAATATTTTTAAAATGCCAACCTGGATTGTGGGTATTTGTAGCATTCCAAGCAACATCAAATATTCTGTTTGTAAATTGAAAATTGATTAATAAAAATTCATTGAAATATTTTTAAGGCCTACCTGGATGATGGGTATTTTTAGCACTCAAAGCTACTTTATAAATGCTGTTTGTAAATTGAAAATTGTTTAATAAAAATTCATTGAAATATTGTTTAAAGGTTTGCCTGGATCGCTACTTGAATGGTGGATATGTTTAGCATTCCAAGCAACATCACACATTTTGTTTGTAAATTGAAAAAGATTTAATAAAAATTCATTGAAATATCTTTTAAGGGTCTGCCTGGATGATGGGTGTTTTTAGCACTCTATGCTACTTTAAAAATTCTGTTTGTAAATTTAAAAATGTATCTTTTGGGATCGAACTCTATTATTTGTGTTTTATATTTACCCGTGAGGCCCAACTAATATTACGATATTTTGAAAATTTTCCTACCCCTTTGTAAAATATAAAATTTCCCCATAATTTAATTAAAGTATGTTTAGTCGAAATTGGAATGTCGATTTTAATTCTGAATTTAATCTCATATAAAAATTACGAACAGTTCGCTCTGATTGTTAATATATACGTACGCCAACCTTGATAAAATATTAATCAATAATTTAAACACATTTCAAAAGTAATCGATTATTGATTAATACGTCGTACTCTGTGTTCATCTTGCAGCAGACCGGCTGTAGAGCGGTGGTCCCATCAACTAAACTAATGGATAACCCACGATCAAGTTATGTCGGGACCTATTACCTACGTCAGTAAACACAGCGTATTAGCAAGCGGCATGCAAAGTCTTGGTTGCCAATATTTCATCACACGTCTACTCGTCAGCCTCAGACACGACCGACGATTGAACAGTCAACAAACCAAACATTCGATGACAGGTTGTGCGGAGGAGAAACTGTATTCAAATCGGTGGCGAACGGGCAAATCTAAAAGCCCCTGCCTCTTTTAATTTGGATAAACCTAACCTCTCTGCCTCGGCCTTGTTTTCCTTTCTCAATTCTCTCTATTAGCTCACACTCTCATACAGCTGTGTATTATTTATGTCTTGTACACAGAATAAAATCTATAATAAAATACTTCTTTTTTATTCACCCACTCAAGCTCAAATACATTATTTTCAACCTATAATGGTTGACAATTGATGTTAATAGAGTTTTTTTTCAAATATTTATTCATTAAATAAATTGTTAAAAGTTGTGGGTCTAGGTTGGATCCTAACCGAATGACTTCCAGAACTTTGGCACCGAGCCTAATTTTTCAAAGGTATAAGACTTTTACTTAGAGATGTAGATGAAATTATAAGAGAAAGGTTCCTTGCAAAAATGAAATATTACAAGAGATGAATAGAATGAGCAATTACAGACAACCATCATCATCATAAATAAGACACACAAAAAAGAAACGAAGAAATAGCAAAAAACAAAAACAATAGTCGAGCAACACACACACACACACACACACACACACACGCGCGCTCGCGCGCGTGTGTGTGTGTGTGTGTGAGTGTGTGAAGGAAAATTGCAGGGAAATTCGTTTTCTATTGTCAGCCAAATATTGTTATTAAAAAAAACTCAAATCATTTGTTTTTTGATCGAAGTAGGAATTGACGAGACATTTTTTTACATTAGACTACTTGTTTATATTAATCTGAAATTTTATTGAATATGAACCTTACTTATCCGATCATAGCCTAGCCTAGCTTCTATCGCCAATAGGTTTGCGTTTATTCACCGATATTTCAATAATAGGACGATAAACAATTCTGTTATTTCTTCTAATATACTGTAATTTAGAAATAAATGAAGAATGGATAATGGACGAATTGAGATGAACTTACTAATGACGTTAGAAGTGATACTGTCAATGAAGTCAAACATATCAGAACTAGAACGACCATGTAACCTGAAAGGATTTGTAAATACTTGTGTTTGTGGGACGTAATGATGAAAAATTAGGAAAAGTACGCTACATAGAGATTTGCGACATTCCCCACCACACTTTACACTATTTATCTGTCTCACACCCGCACTGTGTCAAACCGTTGTCTTACAAATAGATTTTACAAGCTCCGTTATCAAAATAACCTCAATTGTGAAACTAGAGTATTACTGAAATGTTTTTACTAATTTAAATATTTGAAAGTGTAATTTTCTGTATTGCCCATAGACTGTAAATTTAAGACGTCATTTTAAGGCTCATTTCAGTTGAGTGGACGATGAGGAATTGTTCTTGAGCAGTAGCTTGTTCAAATATTTCTCAAGGGGTAGCTTGCTGAAATAGGGTTTTGGGGACGAAGAACAACGTAAGTTATACTAGACACAAACTTAGGTAAAAGCTTTAAAATTAAAAGGCTGATTTATGCCATTGTCAAAAGCGCCCTAAAGTATTGAGCGACCCTCCACGCGCGCACACACTCACGAACGCTGACATGTCTACCTACCTCAGATGGTTTTCCATGAGTAACCTACTATAGTTTGATTTAAAACAGAATAGGATTCTACGTAGGTGAAATTGGCCAGAGGGAGTGGAGGATACCGCCATATGAGCGAATAGGAAGTTCACATCTTGCTACGTGGGTGAGCCTTGTTGTCAAGTTTAATTTCCGTTCGTCGCTTAGTTTCATCATAGCTGTGGTGGAGTAATTTACTAATGCTGAATCTTGTTTCGTTCTGCCGTTGGCGATGGGGGTTGAGAGTCACAGCGTTCGAACTGACAACACCGCATCCCTACCCTGCCACAAATCCATTCTTATTCTACTTTAAATCATAGTATAGGCCTTGATCTAAAAAACTAAAGACTTTAAACTGTTACATTAAGGACATTTTTAGATTATACAAATTATTCTTTGGAAATATAGACCAAAAAAGCAATTATGACTTTTTTATTTAATGTTTAATGCAATTTAATAAATACCAAAAATAGATATTTAACAACTGTTAACGTTTCTATTTTCTTCAGGTGTGACATACGTATCTCATGTTTGCAATCTATTTCCGAGGAATGTGGAATCCAGAAATGACAGGAAAAATTACCTAACTGTTACAAAAACATTATTTGTTTGTCATGCTAGTTTTGTTTGTTATAGCATCGCTAATGATGATGACATAATGTCAATGAAACGCGTTTGAGATTAATGTTTTTATATTTGTGAGTGTTATATATTTCTTGTTTTTATAACCTTAACAATAAAACAAAATATTTTAGTTACTTTTTTTTAAATAATTACAAATAATATAATATACATACGACAGAATCACAATATTAACAGTCAAAATAGAGAGAGAAATAATTTATTATATTAATTAATTAAATTTTAATAATAATTAATATTTTTTAAAAATCTGTATTAGCAATAAGTGTTATTCCCTACAAGTTTAAAAAGTAGTTGAACTTGAGTGAATGAATAAAACAAGATAGTTGAACTTGATTGAAAATTTATATATCAATCATATATATACATATTCTAAATTTTCATTATAAAAAAATCAAAATTTATTTAATAAAGAAATAACTAGGTTCGGGAATTGTTTGAGTCCATTTCATGAACTTAAGCCATAGCTAGTGTATTTACGTTTTATTTGTCAAATATGGGGTCATTGCCAAATTAATTTATGCATACTGAAGTAGTTTACGGACATTGTGCGCTCATATTTACTAACAACTCTCGGCTTACTGTCAACTCGTTTCCTAGGAAAACTTTCTTGAAGTTGTAATATTTCCTCAAAAGGAAATAAAACTAATGTGAAATTTGTTACAAAAAGGGCAAATTTAAAGTAATTTTGAAAAGTATAAAATATTTAACAGAAAATCCTTTTTGGGGTGAACCAACACAAACCGAGGGTGAACCAAGAAAACTGCCTTCAACTTTAACCTGTTCTTTAAAGATAATGTCCCGGCTTAGGCAGTAATCCGGAAGCAGAATTTCACCAAACGTCCTCAGAGAAACTAGAGGGGAATAGACCTATTACTCTGGATCGATTTTTTAACTTGAAATAAATGGCAAGTTCTGAAGAAACGACAATTGGACCTACGCTGAATATTGACTATTTGCCCAGCCCCCCCCCCTATTTCCACATTAGAGATGTTTATTTAAGTTTCACAAATTGGAAACTAGTGATGTTTGTTGCTGCATAGTACAGAGGAAGAAAAAGATATAAAACACAGCTGCACTGAATTTATTACGTTTATAGGCGTACTTATTTACTAACCGTATCGTCCTAAGGAGGGGGGCTATGCTCGGGGCTCTGAAAGGTTTTCGTAATTATAGGAATCTTTTATTAAAAAGATTAGGAATTAAAAATTAAGCAGAAATATATATATATATATATATATATATATATATATATATATATATATATATATATATATGGAATGATTTGGTAGGTATATGTTTCCATTTGGTAGGTATGAAAAAAGTCCCCAAATTATCATTTCTACAGGCAAAACTTTATTTTTAATTGAAACTTAAAACAGACCTTTGTTACTTTAGAATATAATTAATATATTCATAAAACGATAAAAATGAGTTTGTTTAAAAGTTGTGTAAAAAATTGTTTTTTACGTCTTTTTGTATTTTTATACATTTTGAACTCTTGTGCAAAAAACACTTTTTCAAAGATAAACTTCAGTCTTCTTTATTTTTGCCGCGAGTAACGTATACTATTTTACTCATGCTCGGGAAGGAAATTTTTTTTTTCACCGGTGAATGCAAAATAACATGGCCTCTCTCAGGTTCGGAAAATAGTTTTAAATTTGTAGGTTCTGTAATCATAATAATCTCTAATAATTTGTTATAACTGAAATTTTCCATTGAATATAAAATTTTTAAAACCACATATGAAACTAAGCATTCAGTAAAATGTTTGTAGTTGGTTATACATTTAAATAATGCCAAATCTATTTAAATTGCTTTTCCCGTATAAGGGCGCCGAAAGAAATCTTTCCCAACTAAATGCTAAAGTTGGCACGAAAATGCGTACAGCGAATATGCGCAACATGAGGACACAATATTAACTGACGAATGTCAGTAGTAAATTTGATAAGCGAAAAAAGCGTACAAATTAGACTCTAATTGTCACCCCAGGTCATTACCCCTAAAGTATCTGATAATAAAGTATCTGATAAGTTCAAGGTTTAGGGTTTGTCCTGTAAAAACAATAGTTTTCCACTTTGCCAGTGGACACTTTGCGTTTAACTGTAGGAGTGATACATTAGATTTAACCTTCACTTCAGCGTGTTTAGTGAATATGTAGGTGACTTCTACTACTAAGGGAAAGCGATGGTGCATTATCTCGGCTATACATGTCGAAAGCATAGAGAAAACGCAAAGGCATTGGGTGATGGAAATCAGGTTTAATAAATAAAATTTTGAAGTAGGTCTATCTACAGCCCCGAGACACTAAGGGACATCGATGTTTAAGCTCATAGGTAAACTCATTTATGTAACTCAATTATTTTAAAATATCCATGTAGCTTATACCTAAAAGATGTACGCATTTTTCGTGTGTCTGTGGTAAAGCCTAAGGCTGGCGCAGTTTACTAATCGTATTAGTGTTTCTGGGCAACACTCTACTTGGTTATTTCAATAGCTTAACACCCTAATTTCAACTTATACGCTGCTTATTAAACATGATACCTTAAAATCATCAATAAGATCAATAATAAGTTTTAATTGATTAATTGAACTGATTTATGTAGTCGATTTAAATAGTAGGTCTCAGTTTTATCCCCCTGGAATAGGTGAAAAAGGCTTTATTCGAGACTCGTCGTGACTTCAGGTGTAAGAATCAGAGACTCCTCAAATAAAAGGCAATTAGAAGAGAACGTCCAACGCACTAAACCCGTTTAAAGATTTAAACGTTCTGCAGTATTTGTAAATAGCGATCAATAAAATCAATGCCAACATTGAAGCATCCTTGAGCTACCGGAAGCGAGAACGCAGGAAGCTCGTGACACAAGATCATGATGATACATAACCAAGGTATTTCTCTTTGTTTGCGGGTTACGTCACGACCGTGTTGTAGTACTGTATCACGTGACGCCGTGACGTCATCCAAACGTGACACAAGTGATTCGACCTTTTTGTTCGGCCAAGTAAAGGTGAAAAGACATAAAACCTTGTGGACAAATACGATGGGTGCAATACAATTAAGGGGACGATTTGCGCCAGCTGGATCCAGTTCTCCTCCGGTTGCATCCAGGCTGAACGGTTTTACGCTGTCTTAAATTTTGGTTACATTATGCTTATCTCAATTTCAAAAATTTTAGAAGACGGACCGTGTTTTAGATTCGAAAGAATTGTTGGCATATTAGTGTTGTCAATATGCTCATACAGTTTCTTACTGGTAAATATTAAGATTACTCGAGAGTAGGGTAAAAGAATCCAGATGACGAGTTCAATAGACTTGGGCAACGTATCAGGAATGGTCTTATAGCGTAAGGCGGCTAACAACCCCTTCTAAAAAAATACTATTAGTCTACATAAATAACAAAAGGCCTCTGGAAAAGGGGAATCAGTCATAATTTACCTACATATCGACAAAAATACTTGCCAGATCTGGTGGAGCATCTTTAGACCGAATGAGAAAGGTTATGTAAAAATAGGTAGCTTTATATTAAATAACATAAATTAAAATAACGGCTTAAGGATGTCATTGTTAATCTAGTTACTAGAATTATGTGTTAAGGTGACCTGTACAAATATGGAAACAATAGTCAATCAGAGGTAGGTCAGTAAACACTTCTGGTCTAGAAAATATGGCCATATCCACCAGGAGAGAAAACCTCCTCATACATCTTGAAAAGAAAAAACAAATTATTATTTCAAATAAGAAAGTACGAAGTACTAACGGTTCGAATAGTCAGTTCTTACCCCTCTTTGTTTCTTGAAATGTGTTTGATAAAACAGTCAAAATTCTCAAAACGTTACACAAAATTATTGGCTGCTAGATTTTGCAACGCCTTCCGAAAATATTCGTTACTACAGCCTTTGAGATGGGGAAGAATAGCTCTTGTGTGGATCCCAAAACTAGACCCACTCTCTTAAGGTGAAACGACGGTACAATTAAGATATTTCTATATTGTAAGAGTTGGTGTTTACAACAGACAGATGAATTTAAATAAAGGATACCCCTGTCCCATAAGTAATTGTCTGCTTTTATAATGAGCCCTATACGACCTATGTCACATAAACCATGAGTCGCCCTCTGCTATTTGCATGCCTCTTGTCTGGTATTAATTGATCCCTGGATAGTAAAACTGCCCAAAACATTCAGTAGCTCATAATTACACGGTCGTGAGTAACTCATTAACTGAGGCAAACGAAGGACATGTTTGACGGTCTACTTTCACTGCGAGATGCTACAAGTGCTGTCAAACGTAGATAGTACGACCACGTTCACTGTGGACGCGATACGAATGGCTGGTTTCTGTGGCTGCCTTCACACAGTGATAGCTTTGTTTACATTTCTAACTTTACGCTGCACACGTTTAAATAAATCTTTTAAAACTATGTTACAAGTAGGAGTTTGAGTTATGACGTACAGGGTAAAGGTTACAACAGAAATACATTTGCAGAAACTACCGTCAGTTGTCACATGTCGTACCTTCCTCTTTAGCCTCCAATAACGAAGGATCTATCTACCTATTGTTAATTAAATTACAGTTTTGCTACAAATAGCTTAGAATATAGTAAAGAAATATGCAATTTTGTCCATGGTGGAAATGTTCGTATAATTTTGTAACTGCAACAGTTGGATTAGTATATACATTTTTATTCCATACAAGTTAGGCCTATATATTTTTTTAAAAATTGTTAGTAATTTGTTGCTCTATACTTTAACAGCTATTTAGAATTTAAGGCTTAATGTAATTTATTGTCATAGTTAAACATTTATTAAATCATTATTCCGGAAATGAATTGTTTTTTTTGTCACAATTTTAGTTTTAGTGTTTTTCATTACAAGGGTATTTTAATTGTAAAGATTTATTTTATTGTTATATCTTATATATTGCCAAACATTGGAGTGCGGTCTCACCTAGAATAATATTTAGCAGCATAATAAATATAAAATACTTTCCAGAAACAGTTTCCCTATATACCTTGAGCACGCGCACGCTCACACACACAGCACCCACACGCTTGCGCAAACACATACACACGCACACACACGCGAACGCGAGCACAAACCACACCACGCACACGTACACACTTGTTTACACACACTCACACACACACACACACACACACACAAACAAAAACACACACACACAGCACACAACACAACACCACCCACACGCTTGCTCGCGCGCGCACACACCAATCATAACACCACATCACGCAACACTCACACGTTTGTACACCCAAACACACACACAAACGCGCGCATACATACATACGCGCGCATCTGTCCACATCCTACTGCGCGCGCGTCCACATCCTACTGTCCACACAAATGCACCTATACACACATACTCACCCGCACATTCATAATCGCTCCAGAACACACACACACATACTCTCATATACCCGCATGATCACACAAGCACGGACCCACACTCACGCATACATACTCATAGACACGGGTTTATAAAACCACAACCTTTCACACTTCAGTTTAAACAAACTAGTACGCCACGTAGAAGATGTGATGCCGTAAATCTAAGCCCTCTGCAAGAAGCACACGTTGATCGTGGCGTGATATCATCCCAGTCAATAAGTGTAACGCAATATGATAGCAGTTTCATCACCACACCAAGTGCTTATGAAATATGCCGTCACGTTCTTGTGTAGGCGGAGTACCAGATGATGTACCGATATCGTGATAGGAAGGCTAAACAAATGCGATAGTGTTTGAGTTGCAGAAGACAAACTATACTTGCACTTTTTTATTATACCTTCATGTAAATTTCAATAATATTAACTATATACGGATATTCAAAGCTCCCCACTTATTGTGAAGCGGAAATACGAAGTAGGGCCGAACTTAGTTTAATGGTCGTTTGGAAGTGTACAAATATGGTAAATCGAAACGTGTTTTGGCTAAAACCATAAACTTGTCTTTTAGACAAAGCACACATCTTATAAGAAAACCCTTTACTAACGAGAATTGAATGTAGGTTATAGATCCACCTAACCTTGCTACGCACCTGATTGTAAAGCGCGATATTATAAAGGACGGCGCATAATGTATTGTTGCTCTCGAGAACGCAGCAATGAATTTTGTACAAAGTCGTTATTAAAGCAGAAGACTTGATAACTATTTAGCCATATTAAGACCATCGATGTTTGAACTAAACTAAATACTGTATTATAATACGTTTTCAAATCCTTCGCTAGGATGCAGGACTGCAACCATCTCTCTCTTCTCTCTCTCTCCTTCCTCCCTCTCTCTTCTCTCTCTACTTATCTCTCTCTCTCTCTCGCGCGCGCTCTCTCTCTAATAGTGTAGACTATTTGTTCTGCCAAATTAGATAAAATCAATATATGAGAACCATTCCAAATACTTATTAGGTTAAATGTTAAAGACTGTAGGAGAATTTTATTTTTGCTCTGCTTTAGTTCTCAAAAGTGATTCGTAAAGTTGAAGAAATAAAAAAGAGCTGTGTTCATAGAACGATTGCTTATAGGGACCCACCATTCATTCAAATCATGAATGATTGAACTATAAATCGGTTGCTGAAGACATTACGGGTGAATACACTGCCGCCGTACTGAGACGCAAGCCCGCTCGCTTCCAGTAATTAATCTACAGAAGTCAACAATGGCCTAATGAAGGAGTCAGGTTCGGCAAAGATCGTGCGCGTTCGACCCCAGCACCCGGAACTTCGTGGATGACCGCCCACGACGGCAGATTTTTAATTTCACCTGACCAGACCAAGAGATCTGGAGCAGATGTAATTGGACAGACGGACAGTTGACGACCAGTTGGTAATTATGGTAGACAAGATTGTTTCTGCAGCAAATGTACAGAGCGCCCTCAGGGTTTGGTGACGATATTTGAAACTGAATTAAAATGGGATCAATATTCAAATGTCAAGTTGAAGGATTTACTCCAGAATACACCCGAATAGAATGTGTACAGTGTAAATAATCATACTCACACGTCTATTAAGCATCTGGTGACCCTTTAGACAAATATAGTATTGATAAAATAAAGGATAAAATCCCAAGCCTTCTCCGATAAAATCCCAAGCTGTTCTTATCACCAGAGCGCTAGTAGTATTCTCATCTCTCGAGCGCTAGTAGTAACCTCATCACCTGAGAGCTAGTAGTAACCTCACTACCCGAGGATTAGTAGTATTCTCATCTCCCGAGCGCTAGTAGTAGCCTCATTACCCGACCGCTAGTAGTAGCCTCGTCCCCATAGCGCTAGTAGTAGCCTCATCACCCGAGCGCTAGTAGTAGCTTCACTATCCGGGGATTAGTAGTAGCCTCATCACCCGAGCGCTAGTAGTAGCCTCGTCACCATAGCGCTAGTAGTAGCCTCATTGCCCGAGCGCTAGTAGTAGTCTCGTCACCATAGTGCTAGTAGTAGCCTCATCACCTGAGCGTTAGTAGTAACCTCATTACCCGAGGATTAGTAGTATCCTCAACACCCGAGTGCTAGTAGTAACCTTAACACCCTAGCGCTAGTAGTAGCCTCGTCACCATAGCGCTAGTAGTAGCCTCGTCACCATAGCGCTAGTAGTAGCCTCATCACCTGAGCGCTAGTAGTAACCTCATTACCCGAGGACTAGTAATATCCTCAACACCCGAGTGCTAGTAGTAACCTTAACACTCGAGCGCTGGGTAAACGAAATTCCGATGCCAAACACGATTAAAGTCAACACTAGAAGATAGATGTGACAAGGGGAAATCTCTCAACTGTTCCCGGTCACCAAATAGACACTCTCTTCGTCACTTCCGGCAAGTGACCTTGTATACACTTTACAAATCACCCTCCTATTTCCATTACGAGGATTATTATGTCCTTATCCCTACTTAATTCCATATACACTTCCTTCTTTCTTCTTACAAGAGTAGGCCTCTTTATGGCTTGTTGGAGAGCAGCGCCACTTCAGGACCTCCCTTGCATACATGATATCCTCTATATCCTCAGTCAGTAGGCTTTGTGTCCCTAATAGATTTCTATCTATATATTTATAGTCTATCTTTCATATGTAATACTGTCATCTATTATATATAATACTCTTATCTATATACTATCTATTATAGTATATACTACACTATCTATTAGTCATATACTGTTTGATCGCCTTAAAACTACAAACAAGAAACAAATAAAATTTAAAAATTTCTGCAAGAAAATCACTATGGTATGAAATGAGTGAGCTAATCAAGTACGACTGAAGATTGCTTTGTCCTGACGAGAGAATTTGAATTACCCATCATTCAGGACAAATTCTGCTACTCGTCATAAACAACAAATTCTACTACCCATTGTAAACGAAAAATTCTGCTACTCGTCATAAACGACAAATTCTGCTACCCATTGTAAACGAAAAATTCTGCAACCCGTCATAAACTACAAATTCTGCTACCCGTGATAGATGACAAAATTCTGCTAACCATCATGAACGATAAATTCTGCTACCTGTCATACACGCCAAATTATGGTAGGCTGCTACTCGTTACAAACGACAAATTCTGCTACCCGTGATGAATGGCAAATTCTGCTAACCGTCATAAACGACAAATTCTGCTACCAGTGACAAATGATAAATTCTACTACTCGTCATAAACGTCAAATTCCGCTACCCGTCATAAATGACAAATTCTGCTACTCGTCACAAACGACATATTCTGCTACCCGTGATAAATGACAAATTCTGCTACCCTCATAAACAATGAATTCTGCTACCTGTCATACACGCCAAATTCTGCTACCCATTATAAACGAGAAATTCTGCTACCCGTCATAAACGACAAATTATGCTACCCGTGATAAACGACAAATTCTGCTACCCGTCATACACGCCAAATTCTGCTACCCATTATAAACTTCAAATTCTGCTACCCGTCATAAACGACAAATTCTGCTACCCGTGACAAATGACCAATTCTGCTACCCGTCATAAACTTCAAATTCTGCTAGCCGTCATAAACGACAAATTCTGCTAGCCATGACAAATGATTATTTCTACTACCCGTCATAAATTTCAAATTCTGCTAGCCGTCATAAATGACAAATTCTGCTAACCATCATAGGCGACAAATTCTAATAGCCGTCATAAACGGTAAATTCTGATAGCCGTCATACAGGTGTTCTACTAGAGCAAGTAAACAATATGTGAACTGGTGCTACTTTGCGGCTAGTAGTACCCTCTTCTAGTAGTACCCTCTTCGGGTGAGTACGTTTACTCGGACAAGTAGTTAAAGGATATTTTTACTTTGAGCATTCGGATGTGTATAAATGTTTCCTGTAAATTCGAGCTTTTTAAAACACGCAACAACTGAAATAAGGCTGAAGTTGCGCGAGTTTCGAATTTCAAAATGGCAGTGTATATTTTAAAACCAATAGCGCCACTAAACTACTGTTCTAGCCTGCCCACATAGTTATGTCTAAATGCCTTCTCAAGCTAGTAATACGAGTAAAATACGAAGCCGTGTTAGTTGGAAGATACGGGTCCGAAGTATCACATCCAAGGCCAAAGGCATCACGAGGACGCGACGTAACAATGCTTTACCTCTGTACTTCCAGTTTACTTATACGACTACATCGAATCTACGCCTGGTTGAATATTTTGCAATGATTGTTTTCCATATATTTATAAATATTTACATTTTACCATAATCTGAAAGAAATTCTTTTGCGACCTCTATCTGAAAGAGATGGAATGGAAGGAAATACACCAACACGGAAACTGGAGAATCCATGGGTTGAAAACGTATTGCCAGGACAATCAATCTTCGTCCTATTCTAATGTCTGCTTTAACGATCTTTAAGTTGTAACACAAAAATTGCAATCTTGCACTATTTTGCCGTCTCGAGTTAAATTTTGGAAGTTAAATTTTGATTTCACATCACCTTACATAAAATTAATAACTTATCTGAAACTGGAATTTATGTTGTACAGCGTGGATCCTGGATCAGGCTATGCAATTATTCATTTTGGATACGTGTTGGCTAGGGTGCTCGCCTGATGTTGACTAATGACTGATGGAACGTTTTTAAAAATAATAAAGCAAACTTTTTGGTACTTCCTAACATAATTGACTTAATTTAAATTAATACTGTTAAAATAAATTTTGTTCTTGATACGCTCCATCTTTCAACGTGCTTTCGGTTCGAAGACCTAACCGAGAAGAAGTGTTTAAAGTTAATCTTGCGATTGCTGACCTTCTGCGCATCTTTCCGGCGCATTTCTAATTGTCAGCTGTTTTCATTAAAAAAAAGGCTTGTGGAAATCATAACTCAACCAGTATTTCTGTACATAGAATTATAATTTACAATTTTTTAAAATTTTTATTTTCACACTAATATCTCGGTTTCTTTTCTGATGCTGCTGTAATATGTAACATTTTTGCCTATTATAATGTTATAAATTATTATTATTTTTATAATCTCTTCCATTGATGGACGCAGCTGTGGGAATTTTGGGTAAATAGACTCGTATATATATATGTATATATATAATAAAAGTTATATTAATATAAGTTTGCAAATATAAAAGCATTTTAATCACTTAAACAATAGTTTATGACTATCCGAACTTTAAATTTAGTAAATTTGTTGAAACTTACTGAGACAGGACGTTTTCGATCGCTATGTGCCGATCTTCATCCTTTAGTGTTGTTTTTTATGTTTATTTTCGCGTATGTAGGTGTTAAGTTGTGAGTTAGGCATAGTTTATTGAATTATATGTGGGCGTGTATTTTCCTAACCTTTAAAACTGTATTCCTGTATTCTTGGACTGCAGCCTGTCTTGCTGTGTTGAATTCTAGAATTTGGATGAAGATCGGCACAGAGCGATCGAAAACGTTCTGTCTCAGTAAGTTTTAACAAATTTACTAAATTTAAAGTTCGGGTAGTCATAAACTATTGTTTAAGTGATTAATAAGATTCACCGAACGTAATGGGCTACAAAATTCAAGAATAAAAACTTTGGTTTGATATTAAGACTTTTTTATTTCTTACAGCCTCTAATTTTTTTCTACATAAATACCACTTTCAACATGGACTTAAATGTCCTGTTCTTTCATTACAAAATGGATTGTATTTAAATTATGAACAATTTTACTACCCTTAACTTAAAAAAATATCTCTGTCTCAATATAAGCGTTAGAATTACGTAAAATGCCATTTAATTCCAAAATGTTGCTTTGTGTTTTAATTTCCTTAATAGTCCCCTAATATAAAAACACCCCAAGACGTTACTAGTTACCCTGGCCGGTTTCAAAATATAATTTAGTTTTTGAATTCTCGTTTCGTAGCCTATCTTCTCTTGTTCAACCCTCAGTTTGTCCTAAAAAGTTTATTTTCGATGTCCATAAAAGAGCCCAAGTTTCAATAACATGAAACCTTGATCCCGATCTAATTTTGTCCTTGACCGCTCCATGGATAGTCATCTACATCTACTCCCCTACCGACGCTTAGATAATGCCTCGTATATATATTTATAATAAACAATCTGTTCTAATATTCGGGTCCATAAACGGGCTTCTGTTCCTTGCACATGGGGTTTGCATACTGGGGTAGTTACCCCCGTATATATTGTCATATTAAGTTACCCATCACAAAACTGGCCTACACTGAAAAAATCTTATGATAACAAAAATCTATTTTCAAACAACCAAAGTTTCACTTATAACTCTAACATTATATTAATTCAATTTAAAAATAGCAATAAACATTCGAGTAGGAAAATAACAAGGACGTAATAAGTTACCGACAGCGCTGAGTTAAGTCTGTTTATATAAACAATCGGCATTGAATGCAAACTGCAGTACGAACGTATTGCTCTGCGAACGTCGGCGCACCATTTGCCAGTGCACACTAAAGTGAACGCGGTCGAGAAGTAACAACGGACACTTTAAAGCAGGCATCCTCACTACGCGGCCCGCGGGCCGCGTGCGGCCCTCGGGACAATTTTTTGCGGCCCTTAGACGGTTAGGATTGAAGTCAAAATATTTTATAACTTAAATAAATATTATATTTATTTACTGAGTGTTTTGAAAATCTGCCGTTGTTTTACTAAACTTAATTAATTACTCAAACTACTGAAGTTAAAAACTGCGATTTGCTAAAACTGTTGAAAGACCTGAAGGAAGAAATGTGTCAGAAGTTTAGTGACTTCAGGAAGTATCAGGAACCATTTCGCTTGGTAGAAAATCCATGGGCAATGAAACCAGCTAATGTAGCTCATCTTTCTGTTTTTGGATATGAAGGGATTTGAAAAATGAATTAATCTATCTTCAGAACGATACGGAACTCAAAAGTATTTTTGAAGAAAAGATGAAGAATAAAGCTCACTATGAGTTTTGGAGGGTTGTTGAAAAGGACAAATTTCCTAACTTACTTGAATGTGCTCAGAAAATATTGTGTGTTTATTCATCTACTTATGTCTGTGAATCTACATTCAGTAAGCTGAAGTTTGTAAAAAACAAGTACAGATCTAGGCTAACAAGTGAGAATGTTGAGAACATTTTAAGAATTTCAGTTTCTTCCCAACCTGCCAACATAGATGCCATATTAGAGGACTGTGAAAGATTTCGCCCATCAACTTCAAAGAATTAACTAAGTAAAAAAAAACATTTTCAAACTTTTTTATGCGCAAAACAGTTTATTTATGTTGGTAATGTCATATTGTTTGTCAGTTATTTAGTGCCTCTTGTACTTGCGGCCCTCAGGAAAATTGTATGCAAAATTTTTTGCTCTCAAAGTATTCCTAGTGAGGACCACTGCTTTAAAGGATTTTATCGGCATAAATAATATGAAGAATTTACAGGTAAAACTGTTACCTATGTGCAGTGACGTCTATAGAACCTCGAAATGTGAAGGGCGCGCTCCAGAGCCCATGTAGTAAATTATAAAGGTTGTGAAAAATAAATTTCATTAAAAAGGGCGTCCAGTTCCTCGCATTCGTCACTCCTACTAGTTAGATCAAACGTAACTGGGGAAAGATAGACAATATTCACGTTCTAAACCAGGGGCTTAAATTTTCAATTGTTAATAAAATACGTTTTTATTCATCCAATTGAGCTCAAATACTCGTAAATTTTTTTAACCTATAGTGGATGACAATTGATGTTAATACAGTTTTTCAAATTTTTATTGATTAATTTAAATTTTAAAAATGTGATGTTCCAGTCAGGTTCGAACTGAGAGCATATATGTTTTAAACCCTGTACTTTGGCACTGAGCCAACGTTTCCATTGCTAGAAATATATATTCTGTGTTTAAAGATATATATATATATATATATATATATATATATATATATATATATATATATATATATATATATTATAAGAGAAAGGTTCCTTGCAATAGTGAAGCATTACAAGAGGTGGATAGAATGAAAAGTTATATACCACCATCAGCTACATAAATTAGAAATGAAAAAATCGAATAAATAGCAAGAAACAAAAATAATAGTCCAACACCATAGGGCCTATATATATATATATATATATATATATATATATATATATATATATAGAGAGAGAGAGAGAGAGAGAGAGAGAGAGAGGGGGGGGGGGAATGGAAAACTGCAACAAAATTTGCTTTCTAACATGCCAATATTGTGATTCTTTCATATCTACATATTTATATTCATTGTAATTATAAAATAAAAAATAACTCAAATAAAATTTTTCTTTGTCGACCTCAGTAGGAATTAGCTTTAAATTTTGTCTTAAGCATTACTTGTTTACAGTATATTTATTTTTCTCATTATATTAATTAGAATTATATATTTCTTATAAAAAAATACCCAAATGGATTTGGGCAACAGATATAACTACCAACAAGAACCGTCCAATAGAATTACATCACAGATAAAACCAAGGACATGGTGGAGAACAGTTGGATCATGTTTATTACACTGGTTTGCTTTTGTTCTTGCGCTCAGAAACGCAAAATTTCTCAACTTTGATGTTCACGTCAAATTATCTATAGTCCTACTTCACTGTCATGTCAATAATCCACCGTTCTACTCCCATCACGCTATCTACCGAGATTTTCGCAAAGGAAATTAACGTCATGTAAGTCATCTCATAAAGTCTAGCTAAACTTCGCCCTTTGAACAAGCTCATAAAGCATATTAAACTACAGATGTGTAAGCTCACGGATTGTAAATGACCGTAGTTATAATCTGTACAGGTCATCTGTGTTGCTCCAGAACATTTCCAAGATCGGCGATGTAGACCTTTGTTGCCAGGTGCGTGGGCATACTTGGCGCAAGCGCGTGGGTTGTCATATAAACAAGACTTAGTATTTAATTTGTACCATTATTTGTAATGAAAATAAATAGTTGTTTTTATTCACGATATCTTTTTAAAATGACAGCGACCTTTAAAATATATCTACTGCATTAAATAAATATTTACCAACATTTATTTTATTTTATTTTTATTTATACATTTTTTAAAAGTTTTTTTAAAAATAAATATTTTCTATCGCTTGATATGACTGTATGTTTTGCTCAGGAGACATTTACCTATGGGACAAAAATCCTATCACGCTTCATGGAATCTCGAGATGCGCTTCATGTTTCAGCTTAAATTAAGTGATAACATATGATTTCATACAACAGCTGATTTTATACTAAAAGGTCGTACAACTAAAACATATTTTAGTCTTTTTAGAAAAATAGCTGTTTTAACTACTATGTTATGCGGCTTTATTTATTGTAGATTATTAAGTTAAAATGTTATTATTCAAAATTGTTCATTAGTTAATAAATATATATTTCCATAAATAGTACTAATGAATTTATGTAATGTATACATGTATTCCAAATTTTTAAAATTAAAATGTCCTCAGGCTCGTTTGTCACGTTTTAAAAATTGATTTTAATTATATTCGTTTAATAAAATGTTTATACAGTATATTTTTGCAACATCTAATAAAAGTGTCCAACTGACTACATTCTATTATTATTACTAGATTCTATAGAAACTTATTTAACTATAGTTCAAATGACGTATTTATTTCTGTCGGCCAGTCTCTCTGACTCTCACGACTAAATGTTTTTTAATAGACACAACGTTGTTTATAACGAATTTTCATTGGATATAATATTTAATTATTTTCCTTTTGTTTCTATAAATATTTCTTCTACTCGGTAATAAAATTTTTAAACCTTATTTATAAAACCATATATTTTTCCTTCCTATTGAAAACAAAATTTTCAATTTCCGAAAATATTTAGTGAGACGAAACAATTAAGTTATAGAGTCTGAGAAATAAAGTATTTGAACAAATTATTTATTGTGAATAAGATTAAAACAAATAGAAAATCCAATAAGAAAAGTTTAAAAAGTAACCGTTCAATGGACATCTTGCAATGAACACGTTGTAGACGCTGCTCGCATTCGTGAACAGCGATGACGCAAGCTGACTTCATTTGATGCTTCTTCACGGCCTGCCCCAGCCTCTGATCTTACTCAACTCCTCTTAACAGTTTCACCTATGTTCTCTTGAAACTATTAGCGGTTCCTATCAGATATTTGTGTCGGTGGTGTATCTTTAAACACTGGTTTATAGCTCAGTGCTGAGTGCGACTCGAACGTGTGAAAGAGCTTTGTTCTCTGGGACGAAGAGTAATCAAGATCAAACCTGGAAGGCTGTTTCGGCAACTGGATCTCCTGCATCAATCTGGTAATAATTCTCATTCTGGTTTTAAAGTACACGTTTTAAAAGCTAACCCCCTCCCCCCCCCGACTTTGGAACAGACTGAATTTACGTTAAAAATTTGTTCAGCTTTACCACCCCTCTACGTTTCCTTATTATTTTTCATAAGAGCAATAACTGATAGATATCTCTTTGAAACTCCATCAGAGAAGGTAGGCAACTATGCCATGTAGGTAGGTGGCTATGCCATGTAGGTAGGCGACCACGCCATGTAGGTAGGCAACCATACCATGCAGGTAGGATCGTGTCATATAGGTAGGCGGCCATACCATGTAGGTAGGCAACCATACCATGTAAGTGGGCAACCATGCCATGAAGGTAGGTGACCATGCTTGGTAGGTAGGCGAGCATGGCATGTAGGTAGGCGACCACGCCTTGTAGGTAGGCAACCATACCATGTAAGTAGGCGACCATGCCATGTAGGTAGGTGACCATGCCATGTAGGTAGGTGACCATGCTTGGTAGGTAGGCGAACATGGCATGTAGGTAGGCGACCACGCCATGTAGTTAGGCAACCATACCATGTAAGTAGGCGATCATGCCATGTAGGTAGGTGACCATGCCATGTAGGTAGGCAACCATACCATGTAAGTAGGCGATCATGCCATGTAGGTAGGTGACCATGCCATGTAGGTAGGCAACCATACCATGCAGGTAGGATCGTGTCATATAGGTAGGCGGCCATACCATGTAGGTTGGCAACCATACAATGTAAGTGGGCGACCATGCCATGTAGGTAGGTGACCATGCTTGGTAGGTAGGCGAACATGCCATGTAAGTAGGTGACCATGCCATGTAGGTAGGCAACCATACCATGTAAGTAGGCGATCATGCCTGTAAGTAGGTGACCATGCCATGTAGGTAGGTGACCATGCTTGGTAGGTAGGCAACCACGCCATGTAGGTAGGCGACTATGCCATGTAGGTAAGCGACCATCCCATATAAGTTAGCGACCACGGCATGTAGGAATATGACCATCTCATGTAGGTAGGCAACAATGCCATGTAGGTAGGCGACACGTGTATCACGATCATCTTCAAAATCCTCTGTCAGAGGTTTATATTCAGAACCTTTCCTGCCTTTTCTTAAGCGCTAAAGAGCGATCCATAGTAACGGCTAGTTCAACGTCTTTTCCTTTTTAATTTGCCTAACAAAGATGTTTGGCCTTTTCGCTAATGAGAAAAGAATATAACAAAGTAACTTTTAGATGTCACGTGCCTTACGTAATAATCAGTGTTGCCACAACACTGGCTCATAAAAATCCAACTATTTGCGCTTATATCCTTATGAAGATGAAATCACATAAAAATTAAAATGCTATATGATTAGATGAGATGGCGTTACCATACAGGGTAACACAGGCTCTCAAACAGTTCATTAGGGTAGAGTAAATCAAGTAATTCGGTTAAGGAATCCAATTAAAGAATAGATTTAGATAATCCAACAGAAATTATGTAGATTCGGAAGATGTATAAAGGAAAGTTATGTTACAAACATTTACCCATAGAGTTGTGCAATTGGTAGCTTTCTTAAAGCAGAAGTAAAGAATGTGTGGAACACCAGCAGCAAGGATAATTCAACAGAACTGAGAAAAGATTCCAAATAAACATTGTTTTGCCGAGCTCTAAATTTTGTTGTATTTTTATTCTTAAAGTTTTTCTGAATCTAACAATGTAATTGGCCCAATGAGAAGGTATGGCATACGCTAGTGTTATTATCTGACGCAAAGTTGCTTTATCAAAACAGAACTAATTACCGTATGTCTTCGTTTTCAATGCGATATTGATACTGAAGGATAAATTTACTTGTTTTGTTTGATTGGTAGACCTGGGATGTTAGGGTTTGATAGTAACGAATGTTATAGGCATCCAGACTCTAATGCGCCCTAGAGTATTAAGTGCACACACTCACACACTCTGACCATCCTACTTGCCCCCGATGGTATTCAATGTCGTTAGGAGTTTTATCATTAGGAGTACTATTGCCATTACAAATGATAAAACTTTGTTGAGTTTAGCTTCTATTTCGTAGGAATAATATGTATAGTACAAAAATGTCATTAAAAAAATACTTAAACATTTTAGGTTTATAGCCTAAGGTGTAGTAGGTGATTCATCGGCGACAGATAGGCTGCCGGGTCAGGTCAATGGGAGTGTGTGTGTGAGGGTCGCCTGATTCCTTGGAGGCTTCAGATAGATAAATTCTCAAGACGATTCAAAGGGGGTATAGATATAAACTTTATTTTAATTTTTCGCAGTATATATACCTTTAATTTTTATATATTGTGTGCATTTTTAACCGTTCAATCAAAGCAAGACCGTAAAAAAACCTGGCAGAGTTTATGGGGGAGATCATGTTCGTGAACATAGTAGCATACATGAACTAGATTTACTTACTGTCACCAGTTTCACTCTTTACACCAATTTATAGGAAGAAAAAGGAAGAGTGTATGTAATAAGGGAAGGTAGAACTAAGAGGATGATGTTACCGTCCCCCGGTAGAAAGGATGGGGGACATTATTAAATTTTAACGTGGTGGATAAATGTTATGATTCTTAATAAATTTATGATGTTAAATATTGCAGTAATTCGTTACACAATTAGTTATTTGACCTGCAATGTCAAGAATTTAATTGAACATAACAATGGCGTGTTTAATAAATAATTTAACCAACAAATATCAATTTAAATAAATCAGGTTTTACTGCCTTCATTCATACGCGTGGCAAGACAGCTTAAATGAAGTAGACCAACTGTTTATAAGTGAGGAAGAAACGTAGCTACCTGATATTCGAATATCTTTCATTTATATTCCAGAAACAAAGCAATCTTATAAAGCACGTGGTCATATCATCTGATGTATTGTAAATATTGTACTTTTAATACAGAGCTAAACAATCTTCAGAATTTTTAGGTTAGTTTAGAATTGTCTATTACGTCAGTATATTTGAAATGTAACCTAAAATTCTACTTGACTTTAAATTATATTGTTAGCTATTTGTTATTGAGATTTATTTAAATTCAAGAAACATCTAACTTTTTTCGATAAGTAACGAAGAATCATAAGCTCAGGTTATCAACAATACGAGAAGCAGTGTTAAAGTTTATAGGCTAGTAATCGATCAGTCCGTCATAGAAAAGAGGGTTTTGTGTCCCCCTCCAATATTTGCCACTTCTGTTATTATACATTAGCTATAGTAAGGAATGAGGGTGTTTTAAGGATTAATCTGGGATTAGAAAGAGGCTCTTTGTATTGTGAAAGAATGTTTTAGTGGTTAGGCCAAGTTAAAGTGTCAAAGTGTAACAAGTCAGTGAAACCTGCCAGAGATAATCTAGTCCTTGGTCCCAGAAATAATCTGACAGATATATACAGTATTGACATAATCACATGTTCGAGTAAATCTAACAATGTCACTTGGAATCGTGAAAGGCAAGATCGAACAAAGTTACTAACACTGGATTCTGCCTGATAAGTCGAAAAAAAAATTAACACTTCCTGTAGTCTATCCTGGAATATTGAAGCAAACAAAAATATGTATATTTTCATGCAAATGTTTTCAAAAATTGAATAATTTAAATTGATTTGCTGCGGCCCGCAACCTTAAACCCCGCGGTGAACATTCAATTTGGTAAAATAAACCTACCTTAACGGTGAAATCAGACAATGCAAAAACAAGATCTGCATTGAAATTATTTGCGAAAAATGGTCAAGCGTCTATCTCGGACGTCAAACAAATGCGGCCGCCTGGCGGGAAATCGAAGAGTTATTCTTATTGAACGATAATATTATGCAAATGTTTGACATCGATGTTGGCTGATTTAATAAAGCATTTCCTTGTTTTAAAACTAAAGTGGCTAATAATGATACTTTTTGTAAATTTTGAATTGAATAACAATGACTTTAATTATGGAAGGAGATGCGTTGGAATGCAGGACGTGTATCAAACAGCGGGATTTTATAGGCATTTTATTTATACGCGAAATTAATTTTACAAAGTGTAAAAGAACGGAGTCTAAAAACGTATTACCACACCTTTATGGTTTTAGTGGCGCGTAGGACGAAGAAAAAAAATGCAATTTAAAATAGCCTTCTTAAAAATACGATCGCCTTTGAATCCAGTCATTTAGACTGAGAAGCGAAATCACATGGATCTGGAAATCAAAACCGAAATGCAAGTGGTTCAAATGGAGTATTTCGGGCTGGATAAGTACGACAATGGCCAGTAAGACTTGAAGAAGCGGTCTCCATGTTGCGTAAGCCTTACGACATCGACCTACATAAATATACTTTCATTGGATGCCATTTTCCTAATGGCTCGAGACCTTACCATTCCAGCAGTCTAATAAATTGCTAACATTTTTCTAATAACTGCGATCAACTTGTTTGCGAGGTTTTATTTCGGCGTGTATATTTATCGCCATTTCAGCAAGAAATGTTGACTTGGCGAATTAATGATTTTATTCCCTAGTAAAATATTTGCGTATTAAGTAATAATTATTGAGTAAATATTTGTTCACTTAAATACTTTCCCTCGCGAACATTTATACAAAAATGAAACCAAAGTAGAGGAGAACTGTTATTTTGAGTCACTTGAAAAAAAAGACGTTTTAAGATTTCTTGTTAAATTGAACGGAAGCCAGGAAGCAACGCTTAGAGAACTCTTTAACAAGCAGAAATCAACTGATAGGCAACACAATACCTAATTTTCTTAATAGAATGCAGTAATCAAATTGTTATATATAGTGAATTCAGTTCATAAAAAAATATAGAATGCAACAAACATTAAATATTAAAGAGAAATATGAAACTGCACAGAATGAACAATGAAATACATCAAATAATAAGAAAGACCACAAATATTAAAAAATAAAGAAAAGAAGAAGAAACTGAATAACATGGAAGAACAATAAATGTCCTGGAAAAAACTATTCAATATAATCGAATAGAAGCTATTGTTTCCGGTGCTGGAGGAAAAATAAATGTCCTGGAAAGACCTGTAGAAATTGGTTGCTTGCAAATACAAATTCGAGTATCAGATAGAAGTTGTTCCTTGCGGTGTTGGAGGAAAGAACAAATGTGCTGGAAAGACCAGTAGGAGTGGGTTGCTTGCAAATACAAGTACCATCGGATAGAAGTAATACATGAAGTGTTACAATACAAGAAAATACAAGACAAGGATTGGAAAACGTTAATAGTTCGCCTGAACTGATTTCATTTAATAATGGGTATCGATGAACGTAAAATTATTACTGAAACCGGCACTCACCTACAGATAAAAGTGAGATTTAGTAGTGTTAAAGTCTCTGCCCGCTTACTTCGTCCCAACGCGGTTAAATAAACATAACTGCGCATGATATCACGCGGGAGAACGTAATGAGTGCGTGTTCCATGTAAGAGTGGCTGCCCCGCAACACTTTCACCGCAGAGCGGTCGCGTGCGTATTCAAATGAGCTAGGTCACGTGACCAACAGGTGCATCTCGTCTGTGTAGGTGTTTACCTGAAATTACTTTGTATAATTCTACCTCATTTCATTTGGTAGACAAGTTTTGAATAATAAACGACCAGCTTATTACTGTCCAACCTTTAGATACGACGTGAAACTTCATTAGTTTTGTAATATCGCGAAGAATTGTTACCAGTTCCTGACCATGTTCATTTGTTTACCGTTTTGGCCCTTATTTAATCGTTGCCTGTCTCATCAGATATGTATTTGAACTGTCGTTGTAACAACTGTGTTTACGTAATCTGAACGTCTTTCGTCCTCTTTATTTAATGTGTACCTGTCACATCTACATATTTATCTACAATTACATGTGCATGTACTTATTCAACTTATGCTCATCTCATCTGTAACTTGTAATTATTTTACAACTTAAATCAACAAACCTAAAGGAGATGTGATGACCGGTTCTATCTATTCACTGTTAGGGTCAAAATCGCCCAAGGAACCTATCCGAGGATAAGCGTAAGATAGCTTTCAACTTCAGGGCTTGCTACTATTACAGAGTAAAACAATGCAGTAAAGTGAACTAAAAGAATTCCTATTAATTTTCTTATATCCCTCACAACATTTCTTGACCTGTATTTTGAAATATTTAATAAATATTAACCTTTATTATAAATGTTTCAATGTTTTTGATTCGTAACTTTGCATTTTATTTTACGAAATTTGCAATATTAGTTGTATTAGAGTAATTTAAAAATTAGTATTTCTTTAAAAAGTCCTTCTATTGTTTTACCCATTAAGAGTTAAGCTCTGCTTATGTTTTTGTTTAACATCCGAACTCATTGTAGGCCTAACTCTCTGATTGTTGCTCGAAGGTTTCACATCGTTACATCATTTATCCCACTTCTGAGAAAACTCGGATCTAAATGATAATAATTCTTTTTTGTGGGCGAAGCGTCAAGGTTGTCAAAGGAAGGTTGATGCTTTTCTCCTAGTTTTAAGGCGCTGAGTCAGTGCGGTTATATTATTTTGAAAGATAGAAAAGGATTGTGAATATATGTAGAATTAGGATACGAAAACCCCTAGTAGGGGATGCAGAGAGCTTCGGGAAAGTCCCTACCTAAATTAGACCTTACATTTCGTTGTAAAAAGATAAAATAAATTCTAAAAACTTAAAATGTTAACTTTTAGATTTGTCCTGTAAACTATCCTGAAGAAATTAACTTTATTTTGAAAAACAAGCAAAGGCAGCTACAAAACGGAAGTATATTATTTTTGTATACTATAATACAATGCTTCATACTAGGATAGGTTCTACACGAAACTGACAAATTTTCCTACTTTGTTGTTTTGTTACCACGTGACCTTTATGCCTTTATGTGTAGTTCTATTGAAAAATCTTTGTATGTGTAGTGAATCATATTATTTATAGCAGATTTTTTCCTTTTGTTTTCTCAAATTTTGACAACTTCCTTTCAATCCGGCCAACAAACTTTAATGCTAACTGGACCCCGTGATGTTAAGTCAGAAAAACTCTTGAAAGAGGTTATACGGGAGATCAATGCTTCCCGTACGCCGGGCGGGGTCTTGCCTCTGAAATAGACAATCCCTAAAGGGAGCATAAAGATAAGTCTATCAGTTACATCCCTTAAGGAGAATAATTTGGAAGAGTAAATGGGGTGAAGAAGGACTAAGAAAAAGACCTAATGATTCTCTGATGCGGAAAATCAGGGGCTGTTTCAGAATGCTATGGCAGGGTTGTTCGCCTGAATAATAGGACCTCTTCATGCTACTCAGTGATTAATTTGTTATTTTATTACTGTGGAAGCGCTGATTCGGAAATATTCTAACAAATTATATAAAACAGTGAGGCTGCTTGTATTCTAGATCTAAATAAAGATACTCACTGCGCATGCTCGGATTCACACGGAGTGTATATTAACCACTACCGTGCCAGATAGTAAACACGACTGCAACCTACAATTTACATGACTTATAATAACAGACACTTGTAATTATCAATATATTTTCCCAACGGTGGAAAATTGCAGGATATATCGATTTTGACTTGATATGAGGATAATCGTTGTGACAAATCGATTTGGTGCTTGTTGAAAGTACACTTAGCGCGATAGGTGTTATGCTCGATTATTTTCTTGACGTAACTGTTTTAATTAATTGAAACGTTTTAACTGACGTGGACAAGAGAAGACTGCCCTATAATTTTTATGATTATCTGTTTGGCTTAGGATACTTGTGCAGTACTGCGCTCTAGTAAAAATCTAGATTTATCATTCGAATTTGTAATAATATTAAATGGGATATCTTACGAACAATCACGGGTTTACGACCATATCAACTATTTTCAGGTAAAATATTAACCTATTACCCACGTTAAAAACAAAGATAAACTCCCAGGCCCTGTTTTTCCTTCATTATACGTCTAGAGCTATGAAGGATAACGTATAGAGGACATACATTTCCCACACGTAAAGAGTAACACAAGTCCCAACCTCTATGTACAACATTTTAATAACCATCAAGGGCAAGCGCAAACAAAATTAAGTCAAGAGTAAGAAAAACTAAGATAATAATGACTAGTCAAATAAACAGTCATAGACCCAGTCGTAAGTGTGTACATAAATGCGCAAGTACGAAACAAAATGTTACAATATCTGATACTAATGAAATAAAATTAATTTGCCACAAAATAAAGAGGAATTTAACTCCTCGGTTAAGAACAAAGTTCAAGTAAATTAAACACAAATTTTAAAGAATACTTAAAAGTTACGGAAAACATTTTCTAAACATTTACACATTACAACAATCTGTCTAAGCATATGTACTATAGAAAACATTATTCTGTATTTTTTGGGATCATTACTGACACTTTAGACAACAGTAATCTATTTTAATGACTCTTCTTCATCAATTCTGTCCAATGCTTTCAGGTTTTTTTTACTAAAGTTCTTTTAGTTGTGTTGCCTTTCCATGTAATTACAGAAACCCAAGCAAACGCAACTAATAACAATAACTCAATAACTAGAAAGGCACTCTGAACGCACGGCAATTTACAACACAGGACTGTGTGAGCAATGAAGTCAGTTATACACTAACTAGATGGACATGCGACCACCTTACAGCCTTAACGGTTATACGATCGTATGAGAAATTAAGAGAATGCATTTTAACATTTTCCAAAACTAGTCCGGATTACCCGGACATTCGAGTTAAAGAGAGCTGACAAGAGACTTTACTGAAAGAATAAATACTGAATGGCTATTCCATAGGGCATTAAATCTTACAGTAAATATTTACGGAAAACTGAATTATTAATGCATATACAGAAGGTTATGTTTCAGAATGTATTGGCTATTATTAAGTAAGAGTTTTATCAAATTATATTTATTCAACACAATCTTATTACTTTTTTTCATAACTAGTGATTTTAAATAAGAATATAGCTATTTGATGGCATTACCAAAGAGTAATAGGCCCTACAATTTAAAAAACATTATTCATGACTAAATAATATTTAATAACGTAAACTATAATCCTGTATTATCGGATGTTTATTAATTTTACCAAAAATCTATTTGGATTGTTGTACATGAAATATAAGCAAGACTTACAACTAGAGATTATTCTAAGGACATGCCAGCCAAACATGTAGGGACTTCCTTACACATCTTTACATTCATTTAAATCTAATTGTAACGATTCCTTGTCATTCATAGTTTTGTATTACCAAATAATATTGAAAAATGTGGTTGCTTTTAATATTTGATAGCACATACCATTCTAAAATTGAGTTTATATACTTGTTTTATTCTTTAAATTATTTATGTTTATTTTGTGCATGTTTAATTCTATATGTTCTTTTTCTAACTTTTACATCTAGATTCAAATTTAATAAGTTTTCATTACAATTGATAATTGTTTTTTTAAAAAGATCTGAGGTTTTTTAAATATGCCTTAAATAAGAAAAAAAAACTATGCAAAGGCGCCTACACCCGGAAGCTTAAAAAACAAAATAAATGTTCAAGTGTCATATTTAGACAAGTGCATTTTATCTAAACATTATTAAGACATTGGTGAGTTTTAGCACATGACTTGTTTCCCTTGAATGTTTACATATTATTGTTTTCATACTAGATAATGTTTACATATTTATTTATTATTATTAAAATTAAAAAATCCTTCCTGCTAGTTTCTATATATCACTAGGTTTCAATCAAAATATAAGTAATTAGATTGATATGTTTATTTTCTTTATACATTAAGTACCGTGGCCTAGTACTTTATAAGTAGTAATAAGTTAAAGAAGATTAAAACTTGAATTTTTTTTAGCTACTTAATTTTTTACTATCCCAATGCCTTCACGCCCAGCCCACCCTCCTAGAAACGTTCATATAGGCGCCCATGCTAACATGTGGTCTAAGCTCTTGCTCTAGAGATAAAAATGTCGGATAAGCTTTCCAAGAAATCTGAAACCAAACAGCTTATATCATATATACGTTGTAGTAACGGTAAACTTACCGGTGCGTATTCGGCGCAAATGTCAATAGACGTTATAAAGCTACAGACATCCTCGACCGACCAATGCGCCACCGTCTGTGTGTCGGCAGTGCTCGAGCAAGGCTTCTCTCCGGGAAGACTACACACAGACAGACAAGGAGATGCCGCAGGTACTCTGGAAGTGGTGGCTAAACTGGACGTCGGAGTAGGTAAGTTCGCAGTCAGTCTTGACTTCGGCTTTGGTGATACGCTACCCGTCCTCTTTGACTGTAGACGGTAATTCGTTGTCCTCTGCAGTGCGTTGAGAAAAGGAAGAACAGAATCTCCGTAGAGGCTTTCGCTTAGGCTGGGCGCGTGCTTCCTCTGTTTCTTCAGAGGAGGAGGGGCGTTGGAGGAGAGATCTAAAGGGTTGTTGGACGATTCGGGCGGTCGTTTGATGGCTCCTTTCAGATACGTTTCTAATTGGTTAGCGCTCTGTGCACTCGCCGTCCTTACCATGTTCAGAAGCGCTTGTGTCGAGGACATGTCTATGACCGGAGGGAAGATAGGCACGTTGCCAGGGACGTTCGGATGGACGAAAGGGTTGAGGTTGAAGTTGAACAGCGCTTGCTGATCAGAAGCAGGATGAGGCTTGTCACCTTCGGGCAATTCTTTGGTTGTATTTGTGGAAGGTGCTGTAGGGGTAGGATGAACCGTGGTCGGGGAAGTGGTCGTTGTAGTAGTAGTTGCCAGTGGCGCCATTAAACCAACGAACGGTGTCGCGGCTCCTGGCTTGAAGTGGCTGAAACGGGGATCACTGAGTCCCGCAGGGAAGCCGTTCCTCGAGGAGCTGAAGTAACTGCAAAAGAAAACGATAAAATCAGTTGTAAATTGGATTAGGAGGAATTTAAACAAATAATTAATTATATTTAAAACAAGTAATAGGATTTTTAAAAAATTCAAGTCAATTCCTATTAAGGTCAACAAAGACAAATTTTGTTTTAGTTACTTTTTATCATATAATTACAATTAATATAAATAAAGTAACCAAACCTATTCTTTAAAATAACTATTCTACCACATAACCTATAACATAAAATCAACTGGATCCAAACATGTAGTCATTCAATTTGAATCCAACCTAGACATCAAAATTTTATTAATGAATAAATATTTGAAAAACCTATATTAACATCAAGTGTCATCCACAACCGGTTAAAAAAAAATGTATTTAAACTTAAATGAATGAATAGAAAAGTATTTCATTAACGATTGAAAATTTGAAAAAGATATATATATATATATATATATATATATATATATATATATATATATATATATATATATAGAGAGAGAGAGAGAGAGAGAGAGAGAGAGAAAGAGAGTGGAATAATAGAAGGAATTGAATGAGTAGCCTTTATTTAAACTAAATATTGAACTATAAGTAAATTATAAATAAATTGTTTAATATATTTCAATAATAATTCTCACTTAATCAGGAGGTTACTAAGTCGGGGCCCCATGACCTTCATGACCAGATAATCCTCACGTCAATAGATACCTATTGTTACTATAAGTACAGAAGACAGAAAAACTCAACCGCTTTACACTGTCATTGTGTTGGCCGAGTTGATGTATTCATCGACTCGTGTCAACCTCCTCAGTGGCAAGTAATGAGTCGCTTCCCCTTTGAAGTGATTAGGTACTAACGAGTATTTTACAGATCCGCCCTTTCCGTTTGCTATGGTGTAGCGAAAAAAGGACCAGTGAAAAAAGCGACTAGCGAAATAAGCGACCGTTATGGGTTTTTCTACCTGCTACTTGAGTCTTAATCTTCAGTGAAATGCGCGACAAGCGAAATAAGCGATCATCACAGAATTGTACTTGCTCTGGGTATTCCACACTCTTCTTAAGAGAGTTGGAAGGTTAGATTCTTTAAATTTATCTTTTGTGATTTCCATTACCCTTCAACCAGGCTTTGGACTGGCTAAATAACACTAACTGATTTTTTTTAACAATTATGTTAAATAATTTAGTATAACGTTTTATAATATTTAAAAAAAATATTAACATAAGTTAATTTCAATATTTCGATTCAATTTTTTATTTTTATATTTTTGTATGTTTTTTTACAGTCAACTTAATCCAGCTTTTGAAAGAAGGAGAGAGTACGGGGACAGGCCGTCGCCATTTTCTTCATCGTTTTTTCAATACTTTTATTCACTTTCTTATACTTCAGCGTTGTTCGTTTGTCATAGACATGTACATTGAGTTTCCAGTTTCGGCTATCAAACAATGGATAAGTTCTTTGATTCTGGGGTGTGTTCTTTGAAACATGGTATTACGTTTATTGTTCCAACCTTCAACTCAATTTGTGGTGCTATGCTGCCTATTGTAGCAGTTTCATTTTTTTATATCATTTTGTTAATTTTCCATCCAATGTTCAAGAAAATAGTAAAAAAAACTGTTATCTAATCATTTTCTGGTATTTGAGAGCGACAGGGGGTGGGAAATTCCGGGTTGAATGAACTTGGGCTGTTGTAGGGGTTGTGGAAGTGTAGCATGATCGCTTATTTCGCATATCCCGGATTTGGTACCCTTCGTTGAATGACCTTGGTGGTGGTAGGAATAGTTTGGCCGCTTATTTCACTGGTCTCTTTTTTCATACGTTCTTTGCTATCGCTTTCGTTTATCTAAGTCTCGTGTAGCTTTTTAATCAAATCATTTTTTTTTATTCACTCAATGTACATTTCTGCAAAACACTATCCTCAGTGACGACAGTAAAAACTGAGAATTGTACTGTGGTACTTTTGAGGATAGCTTTGCATCCGAAATAAACATGAAAAGAAAACCGATTATAAAATGTTCTTATATTTGTTTATTCCAAATTCTTCACAGTTTTACTGCAAATAGTTGAAAAATTGTTTACTCCTTGCGGGAATTGAAACCATGTTGACTTAATTTTAAAGAGAAATATAGCCGCTATTGTTCTTTACCTCAAATTACATATATCAATTTTCATTGCTTTGCTTTTCGCTTATAAACTTTTTCTATAACATTTTTTCTATTTAATATGTTAAGACATCAAAAAAATCTACGACAAAATGCAAGGTTAATAACAAGGTATTGTACAAAGTAGTAGGCTACCCTTAAAGTAGTTATAGGCTAGTATTGTGGGAGTGTGACAGCGATTAACCGAAACCAAAATTGTGTTAATTATTATTAAAATAACTAACCTCGTCCTATAGATAAAACATATAGGCCTATGTCTTTCTGCTATGCAATATCATTTAACCATATTATCCTTTGTAGATTTATTTTCAAATAGTAATTATTACTGACTATAATTTGAATAAAAATTTAAAAGAACTGTAATGAAAAATTTGTGCTTTATTATTTGCAATGATCTATATCATAAAACATACATATTTTATACGTTGATTTTTGTCGTATAAAATACTTTACTGCTGCAAAATATTCAAAGTTATATTCCATTTAAAAGTTCATTAATTTAACAGGACTGATTAAAATAGGATATTATTCTATATTCTTTGCTTATAAATTTACGTTCTGTAAAACTATGAAATTATGAGAAAATATTATAGAAAATGTGTTATTATTTTTAAAGCCTTTTGAGGTTATGAAAACTATTGGCGACATCGCGTGATTACCAAACAGGAAAGGTTTTATCCTTCCCAAAAATTTAAATTGGACGTCATTCTTGTCAACATGAACAGCATTAAAGTCTCCGGTGTAAGCGTAATCCCAAATAAAAGAGACAAAATAACAACTTTATTCTGTAATGAAATTGGTTCTTTTATTGATACTGTGCGAGATTTCAATTTGGCGAAGTGTCTCACGATGAGGACAGTAATTTCATGGCAATCTTTTGGCAGGAATGAAGGCAGCAGCGTCCATTGTTGTGCGACGCGTTCTCACAGTCTCGGGTTCGGGACACTGAAAGTTTGATCTATCGGTGAATTCTTTCTTCAGAGCTTTTTCGCGGCCTCTGTATATTTATAACGTTACGGTAAAGCGGGACGACGAAATCGGAGTAGCATTGACATAACAATTGGAAAAAATAAATGTTATGGAAACAATTGGAATTTGTCGATGGCATATCTGTAGAGCCGCAATGAATTGAAATAATTTTTGTGTCAGTTAAACGTGAATAAAGTACAAAAAATGAAAAAGTACGGGAACAGCTTTTCGGTTGCCTGAATCTAGGTCACCTTTAGGAAATCAGTTTAAAGCACTGTAGGCATAACTTCTTTATAATGTTTATAAAACAATCCTTTAACTTTCTGATCTTTTTTTGTTTGTTTGCATTTGGATTAATTCAATTACTAATTCTTAAAATGTTTAAAAATACACATTCACAAACACTAAGCCTGTTTGTTTATTAACATGTAACACAATTAAAGGCTTGTTCCTAACCATTTGCGTTACTATGTCTATAGGGCGCAATAATTATCTTGTTTTCTATAGGAGTTATTACTGTTAAATCCTGTAAAGGGGTGGGGGTAACGCCCATAAATAATAGAAAAACAAATTGATTTATGTTACGATGAAGTTTGATGTTGCCATCGGCTGATAAGGTGTAATAAACTTGCGGTTTTGTTCCTTGTCATCTATGTCGCCAATAGGCAAGCATGACACCTAACTGGCCGACTTGGATGAGACCAAATAAAATAGATCCGTTTTATCATTGCCAAAATAAACCTAAATCACCATTGGTCGTTATTTATAGCTTTAAAGCTATCTATCAGTTTGACTTATATCTTCTAGACGGATACGGAAGGATTGTGGAGAAAGTAAGGATTAAGGAAATGGCAAAAATCCCCTGAATGTGAGAAGGGATCATCCCGTTGCTATCAGAGTTATAGAGACGAGATGTGTTTATCTGTTATACCCCTTTTGATGGAGAAAGGTAAGGAAAGTTAGATGGAAATAAATAGGACCGTATTGAGTTTAATGTGTTAACAAAAACCTTTAAAATTTGCCCTGCAAATGTTTCATGAACTGGGCTATAAACAATTTTTAAAATTTTTAATTTGTTCACATTTTTTTAATAAAATATACCCCATTCTAGTTTTACGTGATTGAAAGTAAAATGACCAAAAACTGTCAATACGAAAGATTAAATTTTAACCATTCTAGAGCACCGCAGCTTTTTGCTCGTTTATTGTTATACTTATAAGTATTTATTATTACATAAAAATTTTTAATACTTTTCTTGGGAATTTCGCAATCAAATGTCTTTTAAATATTGCATTTCTCATAATGGGTTGAGGCAGAGGGTGACATATAAATTGTTCTGCAAACACTTATAATTCCTTATCACATTTTGCTCTTACTTGCGACCAGACGTTTTGCAAACTAAAGGTTGTTGAATTGTTAACTTACACTTGGAGGAAACGTTTTTGTCTTACGACTTCTTAGACGAAAGGAGTCGTAAGACGAAAACGTTTCCTCCAATTGTAAGCTAACAATTTAACAACCTTTACTTAACAAAAGGTCTGGTCGCAAGTAATAGCAAAAGTGTAATAAGTATTTAACAAGCAGCTCGTCATGAACAGGAACAAGATTTCGATATTTATAATTTATTTTCAACCTCCACATTTGCATATCTGGACTATAAGGGCAAGAATAAGGCCGGACATTGTTTTTCATAGCTAAATATTCAGTCTCTAATTAACCAGTCTCTAATTAAATAGATAAATAATGCTATAAGTTATAAACTAACTTACATTCGTAACTTATATAAAAACACTTATAACTATATTATAATTTTTAACTATCAATTGGTTTTTGGCGCATACAGTAAAAACTTGACAAGTTGTTTAGCAGTGTGTTGTGTCTACAATTCGTAGGAGCAGCGCGTATGTACTAATTGGCCCCCGTTGGGGCATTACAGCTCGCCCGTTAGAATAATTACAATCATTTCTCACGGAATATCCAACTAAAGGTTAAAGATGTAGTGATCGTATCCAATACGGTTTCTTGTTTCAAATAGCAGGCTCAGGTGTCGGCAAGACATTAGGCGGATGGGTGGTAATGGGCAGTTAACAGGTGAGAGTTTCGGGCAGGGAAAATGCGCTCAGTACGCACTTGACGCGTCATTGATTCCGTCTTTACGTCTGTAGCCGTTCAAAAGTAGTAAAATCGACCAGAGAGAAAACACAAGTTAAAAAGTAATTTTTGATATACTGTAGTATAAACAGGACACGAATCTGCCAGTGTAAAGTCTTGGGCAGATTATACTGGACCGTTCAATTTATTAATGTATACTGTACTTAGAACTATCTCTCTCCCTCACACATACACACACACACACACACACACACACACACACACACACACACACACACACACACACAGCACAACACAAACACACACACACACACAGCATAACACAAACACACACACACACACATACAGCACAACACAAACACACATACACACACACACACACACACACACACACACACACACACACACACACACACACACACACACACACACAGCACAACACAAACACACACACTCACACACACAGCATAACACAAACACACACACACACACACATACAGCACAACACAAACACACATACACACACACACACACACACACACACATACAGCACAACACAAACACACATACACACACACACACACACACACACACACACACACACACACACACACACACACAGCACAACACAAACACACACACACACACACACACACACACACACACACACACACACACACACATACAGCACAACACAAACACACATACACACACACAGCACAACACAAACACAAACACACACACACACAGCACAACACAAACACACACACACAGCATAACACAAACACACAGCATAACACAAACACACACACACACACACAGCACAACACAAACACACACACACACACACACACACACACACTGCATAACACAAACACACGCAAACACAAACACACACACACACACGCACACAAACACAGTCAATTAGTGATTTTGTAGCAAGGTTTCATAGTAAATGGAACTTTATAAATCTCAAAAGTACTAAAATATTCGAAAATGGTGAATTTAAATCTCCAAACACAGTCATATTTGAATATTTTATTATTAGGGCCTCCTAGATCCCAAAACTGTTTGTGTGTTCATAATGGGGTTTTCGCAACACTATTTTAATTTATATAAACAATAGGTTTTCTAGATTTAAAATTTACTTAAATATTAAGGCAATGGGTATTTACTAGATTCCATAATCATTAAAGTATATTCCACTAATAGGAAATTACTCGAAAGCTATTGGGCGTGGGGTTTCTAGATGTAGGTTTTGTATTATTTGAGTAATCACAGTATTAGATTGTTTAATGTATTAGAGCGTATAATGTATTAGAATGTATAATGTGTTAGAACGTAAAATGCATGAAATGTATTAAGTATTAGAATATATAGTGTACTAGACTGTATAAAGGAATAAAATGTATAATGTATTAAAACTTATAATGTACTACAATATCTAATGTATTTGAACGTATACTGTATTAGAACCTATAATGTATTGAAATGTATCATGTAGCAGATAGTATAATGTTTTCGCAGGTGTAATTTTATTGTAAGGTATAACGCATTAGAACGTATAATGTATTAAAATGTATAATATAATAGAATATGTAATTTTTTAGAACGTATAATGTGTCAGAACGCATGATATATTAAAATGTATAATGTATTATAATGTGTCATGTATTAGAACTTATAGCGTATTAAAATGTGTAATGTATTAGATTATATATTGTATTAGAACTTATAATGTATTAAAACTTATAATGTACTACAATATCTAATGTATTTGAACGTATACTGTATTAGAACCTACAATGTATTGAAATGTATCATGTAGCAGATAGTATAATGTTTTCGCAAGTGTAATTTTATTGTAATGTATAACGCATTAGAACGTATAATGTATTAAAATGTATAATATAATAGAATATGTAATTTTTTAGAACGTATAATGTGTCAGAACGCATGATATATTAGAATGTATAATGTATTAGAATGTATAACTTACTAGAATGTGTAACTTACTAGAATGTATAATGTATTATAATGTGTCATGTATTAGAACTTATAATGTATTAAAATGGGTAGTGTATTAGATTATATATTGTATTTAAATTTATCATGTATTAGAACTTATAATATATTAAAACTTATAATGTACTACAATATCTAATGTATTTGAACGTATACTGTATTAGAACCTACAATGTATTGAAATGTATCATGTAGTAGATAGTATAATGTTTCCGAAGGTGTAATTTTATTGTAATGTATAACGCATTAGAACGTATAATGTATTAAAATGTATAATATAATAGAATATGTAATTTTTTAGAACGTATAATGTGTCAGAACTCATGATATATTAGAATGTATAATGTATTAGAATGTATAACTTACTAGAATGTGTAACTTACTAGAATGTATAATGTATTATAATGTGTCATGTATTAGAACTTATAATGTATTAAAATGTGTAGTGTATTAGATTATATATTGTATTTAAATCTTTCATGTATTAGAACTTGTAATGTAATAAAATGTGTAATGTATTAGATTGTATATGGCATTTAAATGTATCATGTATTAGATTATATAATGTATTTAAATGTATCATGTATTAGAACTTATAATGTATTTCAATGTGTAATGTAGTACATCGTATAATGCATTAGAATGTATAATGTGTTAAAATGAATTAAAACGTATAATATATTGCATTAGAATGTATAATGTATTAGATTGTTTAATGTGTTAAAACGCATACTTGTATTAAAATGCATAATGAATTAGAATATATATTGTATTAGAACGTATAATGTAATGGAATGTATAATTTATTAGAAATTCTAGTGTTTTAGAATGTATAACGTATTAAAATGTATAATGTTTTAGAATGTAAGTTTATTAGAATTCTTAATATTTTAGTATATATAATGTATAGTTTATTTGGATTTATAATGTTTTAGAATTAATAAATTTTAATAATATAATAATGTATATTTCACAAATAGAGGGATGCTTAGATCCTCTAGAGGTATTATCATATTAGAGTAGTTGAAAAAAAATTAATAGTAATATTGGTAACATACTTAAATATTTGATGAATGATTGTTTTTAGATCCAATAGCATATTATAGAATAGCTGATGATGGATCTTGGTACTAAAATTGGATCATTAATTGTAAAGTTCTGGAACTCATTCTAATTACGTTTTATTTTTATGCCAAATGATTGTTTAATTTAAAAAAAATAATAAAATAATAACTGTGAAAAAACTAAAAAGTAGCTTGTAACTTTTTTACAAGCTCTTTGATAGTTCAATATAATTCTTAAAATCAATTATTGTTAATTAATTTTAATTGCTTTTATCTAATGATAAGTATTTTTAATTGCTTTAACGGTTTATTGTTTATATTAATGACATTAGCCTTTGATTCTTGAAAATTTTGTATAGCTTTATTTTTAATTGATTTATTGGTAAAAACGAAGTTTTAACTATTGAACCCTATAAAGTTTATTGTTTTGAACAGCATAAATTTAATATAATTTGTCTCATAATTTTAGAACAATTTTTTTAAAATAAAAAAGCAGAATCACTGGAAAAAACTAACAGTTTTTATTGTTCCATCGTGAACATCGCATGTTGATAATGAAGGGCCTATCGAACTTTGTGGGCAAAACAGAATCTTTGATTTAACGGTTTTGTATAATCGGACTAAACGTAGATTTTACGAAGTAATATAATAAGGGCGAGTAAGTTGTGACACACCTTACACAACTTACTCAAGAACTAATTTAGCAATCAGTAAACTAAGCAGTTGTTTGGAAACGTAAAAGCAATAAGTTAGATTAAAATCTAATCTTTTGTCTGATGGAAATTAATGAAATGTCGACATAAATAAATAAAAAGAAACTGGTAATTGTATTACAATCCGTTTCAAATCCTGCTGCCATCGATTATTGCCAATATGTTATAAAGATAATCAAACAATATGTAGGCCCTAAACATAGACCATAAATCATCCATAACCAAAGTATTCATTTAAAACCGTCCCCACTTTACAACAAATGCCGTGGAGACTTGGTTGCTGCACATTAACCTACGCTCAAACTCCGCAGTTACCGACAATAGTACGATATTCTTATAAAACCATCACCACTTTACAAAAACATATGTTCGTGGTGACTTGGGTGCTATATACAGCCGTACGTCCTAGCTCCCGCAGTTACCGACAATAGTACAAGATTCTTATAAAACCATCACCACTTTACAAAAACATATGTCCGTGGTGACTTGGGTGTTACATACTGCCGTAACAATGTTACGAGTAATGACACCCACTTACACTCAAGTCTTGAGCGGACATTTTACATGACCCGGTTTTTATTGCACTCTATTGCAACCGTTTCTTTCCTTTAATAAAGCAATTAACCTATAAATACACGAGATTGATAATTTGCAATGTTATCGCCAAATTACACGTTGTAAAATTTTATGCACTATTTGTGCAGGGATTAACGTTTTCAATAAAGACTTTATAAGAGCTGCAAGCCGCCTTAATGATGCTGTTAATTGAAAACAACGCCTAGATAAATACGTCACCCGGTCTGGGACGTAGATCGTTAACTTTCCACGTTATCTTGACCATCAGTCTGAATAAGTGAAATGATGTAACTTTTAAAAGTGAGTATGGAAAGTATAATTCAAGAAATTTAAAACAATTTTTGGATAAACATGCTTATTTAAAAACAAGGTAAGTTATAAATGGCAGCTAAATTTTGATGTATTTTTACATTCTTTATTTAGCTTATTTTCATTACAGAACGGCAGTTTACGATTTGTTCTGATCTGAAATTACCTATACAGCGCCGTATATAATTTTGTTGGGTCTGTAGTGTATATATACATGATTGGTTACGTTTACCAGTGTATTCCTAGTAAACATAGTAATTTTCTTCTAGTGAACAATTACAGGAAATACATTACCTTTAAATACCCAAATATATAAGTAAAATAAAACATTGCCTATGTCAAGGAGTAGTTCTAAAAACAATGTTTGTTTTAAATTTAAAGTAATGATAAAAATAAAATCGATTACATAAAGCAATTTTAGTAAAATGTATAGGCCTACTCGAACACAAATTACGAAGCTGTTGAGGCAATTTAACTTCATTGTGATAGCCGTGGAACCGGTAACTAAATCGAGATAAAGAAAAAAATATTAAAAAGTAGCTAAACAAAATGAAAAAATTAATTGTTCAGAAGAAGAGGAAAGAAATAAGAACATTTACTGAGAAACAATGGTCGTGGTAGAGTGATCGCTACAATAAACTATGCAACGAAGAAAGGACAGTGTTTAGTTTGCTGAAAGCTTGCGTTTTGTCAGAAAAAATGTTAACTCTACTAATATATTAAAGAAACTTTAAAATATTGACCATCTCTCTAGCGATGGTTTGATCCTCTTTAAAAGTAAGTAGGCACGTTTTGCAACCAATTGTTAGGAAATCATCCTTCATCTATCTTCAACAATGAGTGGGTTTCTTGTCTTTCAATAAATTGTTTTTGTGACAAACATTTACTAACGCTCTTTCTCTGACTTTATCATTTTACATGCTTTTGTGAGAGGCTATTTCTGAAGGAAATCATCACTAGTGACCAGTAAATGGGCAATCCCATAAGGATCATTATGTAAAGCTGTCCTGGCATTAGTCCTTATACTTCGACTATAGCTTAACACGAAGTTGTAATTTTAAGCTTATTACTAGGTAGTTTTTTCAAGCTCGAAATTTTATTTATAAACTTCATCAACCTGTTTGCGACTTTCAGAGCCAAAGTTTATTGTGAGGATGTCCAAACGCATTTATATTTCGCCATTTCAATGCCCTTTTCCTTTACTTTAATGAAGTCATTAACTATTCAAGCAAACGACCTTTGTAGGTTTCATTTACTTGCAGATCTTAGGAATTCCTCAACGATTTCAGTTTTACCTCTCTCTCTCTCTCTCTCTCTCTCTCTCTCTCTCTCTCTCTCTCTCTCTCACATAGAGGCCATCGATTGACAAACCTTCCTAATTGGGCACTGAGCAGAAACCGTCATGGATGGTTCGTCACGGCCAGGAAGTCGCAAAGACCGCAAACTCGAGTAAACCAATAATCATTTCACATGCGCGGGAGGGGAGGTAGAGGGGTGGTTTTGTTTAGAAAACATGATCCAATATTACATAACTTTCACGGTCAAATGACCTCGGTACTAACACAAAAAACACTTGTCCCAGTCAAGCATGGCCAAGCATGGGTGTATTATTTGAAAGTATTTCATCACAGTTGTTTAACCGTTCGCGGTTTATGGTACCATACAATTCCAGGTTTGTGATATAGTTACTGGCAAAGATGTATAGCTTGCCTCTGAAATATTATTTCCGTTGTAAACAGCATAATTATATTTATTACAGTCATTTTAAACAGAAATAGACTTCTTTCAACCTGTTTAACTATGCCTCAAAAGTTTCTTTTTTTGCCAAAGTATGAAGTATGTTTTTTCGCTAAGTGGTAAGAGAGGTAGAATTACTTAAGGTTCTAAGACTTTAAGTAATGCACGCGAAAAGACAAACTCTTTGAAAATAATATATTTTTCAAAACCTGTTGACATTTATTTGATCAAAAGTTTACAATTCTCTGGTTTGAAATATATAAACCACCATTTATATTATTTAAGTTTGGCATTCAAATTATTCCTTTACAAAAAGTCATTCAACACGTAGATAATACTGAATGCTCATTTCTTATGCATTTTGTTCTTAGTTTTCTAGGAGCTCTTCGCCGTAACTTTATTTTTAGATCTACACCTACATAAAATCTCTTTCGCATTTCCCGTTGCTATTATGTTTTTATCATTTTATCTAAAGAAAAACAAATAATTCGCTTAACAATAATTTGTAGGCCTCTATCCTTTTGTACCAGAATTTCGGTTTATATTTCCTATTCAGTATTAGTAAGTTTAAAAATACAAATTTATTTATAAAAATTTGTTTGTAGCTAAGTGAAAAGATTTGTTCGTGTGTTAACTTTGTTTAAGCCCTCCAAGTACTTTATTTTCCTTCAGAAATGTTGTTCTTAATTTAAAATACAGAATATAAAATAAATAACTTGGTTTGATGGGATTAACATATACGATAAATCAAACGATTAAGAAAAACATTCAAATAAAACAACGACAAATAAAACTGAGAAAGCTTTCAAAATGTTGCTGCAGAACTTATATAAAACTCAAATCTTAACATTATGGAATAAGGTGCTAAAAGCTATGGAGCGAAATATACAGTTGGTGCAGTTTATACATTTTCGAAAAAAAAATGTTATAATCAATATTTTGAAGTAGCAAAATAAAAATTCAAAAATGTTCAAAATCATATTTTTAAAATGTTAGTAAAAATTACAAAATGCAATTTCTTTTAAAAATGTATTTGGAAACCTACCTATAGATCGCTATCTCAAGCAGAATCGTAACATTTAAACACCCAAATGCCTAAGTTGTTATCTATAACCCCGCAAACTTTTTTCATTACGTTTTTAAACGCTGGCCTTATAATATGACAGGATAAAAAAATGAATTTTCGTAAAAAAAATGTATTACGAAATATTGTTTATTGTAAATAAACATTTTACATATATTGGTTATTTAAAATAAACAATCAATCTATTTACGCATTTAAAATACGCTGTGAAGACGTGCCAAGAACTTACAAAATTCTGCCTAAAATAGGTAATCTAATGAGTGGTTATGAATGAAGTTCTAAAATCAAAGATAAAATTCCACAGAACATTCCAGGTCTGATGCTAGCCCACAACCGAAATGAGTTTATTCTAACTTAAATTAAAAAAAGTATTTTAAAACATTTTTCGACTTACTCGTTAGGATTGGCGTTGTTATATTTCGCCGCCAGACTTCGCATAAAGTCACTATAATTTCTGGACATAATGTGGTCGACATGCGGTACCGCACTAGAAGACGGACTTACAGAGCGCTCAGGCGCCGAAGGAGGAGTGCCCGGGTAAGATGACGAGGGCGTTCCACTCCTAGAACTGGAAGAATTGTTGTCGGCAGTGGCCGGGCTCAGTCTCTCTGACTTGACGTTGTTGTTGTTGTTTGGAGCTGTGTGCTCCATGGTGCCGTTCATGACAACCTCTCGACGTTGCTTGCCAGCTTTTAACGTCAAGGCCACCGGAGTCCCGGGCATTTGGTCACCGCCTACAGGACTCGTCTCTCCGTCTCCTTGTCCTTCACCTGCACAACAAACAGGAACACTATTAAACAATTATTAGGACGAGACATTGACTATGGTAGATATTACGGAAACATCATTATAACTTAGATCCCTGATGCTGTGAATCCGATTATCGAAATATACGAGAACTTAACCGTATTTAGTAGGAGACTTGAATGCTTCCTGGTCTTAAGCTTGTTGTTTTAACACAGTCTAGTGTAACTATTATCCTCTAGGTTGGATAGGAAAGGATTATTGATAAAGGTAAGATTAATGAAGAGACTGGGCATTATATGGGGAGAGTTGTGCAATACTCTGTACTCGGGCGATAAACACTTATCTATCCTTTACATCCATATTAAAAAGCCGGTTAAGAAAAGGTAAATGGAGTTTTATGTAGGTTTAATTAAAAGGCATCATGATCCCCTGTCATTTCTTAGTCAGGGTTACTTATCTAGACATTACGGCGAGATAAGAGGAAAGTCTAGCCGCTAGAAGGACTTTATTATTAAGTACACGTGTTAACACAATCAATGGACAATTGAGAAAATATTAGATTTTTTTCCAACATAAAGTAAATTCAGTAAAAACTAAAACCAACCGAAAATAAAAGATTAAATGTATTTTTTAAAATAAAGTATTACAACGGTTGGGTACAACGCATGGTTATACAACATGAAAGTAATGACATAAAAAAACCATTACTTCGGAGATATCGATTAAGGAATTGTTGAAAAGCATCTCAGAGATTTCAGAGAATGCAAAGCCTACTTATGAGTAATAATTGAGCTGGCTTGAGATTTAAGGTTATAAACAAATAAATAAATAACTGCACATGAACTCATAACAAAATTTATATTAAAACGTTTCAGTGACTTATATCATCATTACCAATGACACTACTACAAATTTACAACTGTGATGATGATAACATAAGTCATTGTAACACGCCTGACAATAAGGTATATTGTTTTGTGTGTTCATGTGCAGTTATTTATTTATTGAAATACATTCTTATTTATAGACTTAATAATTAAAAATGTAATACTAGCCATTGGATTGAAAGATAAAACCTGTGTTAATATAAAACGAATAAAACTAGGAGATAGTAATTATAACTTAATGAATGACTTAAAAAATGAATTTTATTTTTCGATATATGTTTTTCATGCGTTTTATTTAATTTGTTTATTAAAATTGAATATGAAGGATTTAAAGTAAATAATTGATCTCTGATCTCTACATTTAATATTTAAACAGGCTTTACTTGCCTGCGGCAGGTTCAATAATAGATTTAAGAAGATGTGACTATTAAATGGTAATGATGATGGTAAACATGCCTTATATAATTAAACATTTTTCGTGTTGGAAATGAGTAGGCCTACTAGTATCTTTATGTGGTCTATACACCGCAATATTTTAAAACAAAATAAATATTATGTTACAGAATATTATAAGAGGGTTGAGCTTCCTTCACTCTTATTACCGGGAAGAAAAGATTTAAGAGCAGTTTGTTTCAAATAAAATGATAATTTAAATTGGGTATGCGAATCTGTAGACACGCGCACTGCAAACAAATCCATTTTCCTTCACACCATAACCTACTAAGAACCACCATATCAATAGAAAGGGATGATTACCTAAATATATTTTTCTAATATAAAATGTTTTGAAAACGTACACAAATGTTTTTGAAACTGTACGTGGGAAATAAACGGATCAAGCTTGATAGTACTCTTAACAGTGTTTTGTAAACGCGTAGCCACCAAAGCCCCGGTAGCCGAAAAGGGCGTCGCAAATTTTGACCGTAGAGACCAATGGCAAAGGTCAGATTCGACTTTGTGGGAACGCAGGAAGTGCTATCTCATCCATTTACTTACGCTCCGGCCAGCTCGTTACAGAAGCCGAGCCAGGCCCTCACCTCGCCGCCCCGACTTTCTGCACCATCATCCTCTCCTCTCCCAACGCATTCCGTACAGTCATTATTTTACTTTCTGATTATGCCGTTTGTTTTAATATAACATTTGAGTTAGAGTCTGCATCGGCGATTATCTATTGTTCGGGTTCAGTTAACTTTGAAGGGATTTAGTATGGAGGGCATAAAGTTGAATTTTTTATACTGGCAATCGTTTCTCCTTAAGATTCATTCAAGTCGTATAACCTACAGCTTTTGTACATAGTCAAATATACAAAACAAGTAATGTACCAAATTTTTTTAAAGTAAATTTTTACTGAGGTCAAGAAAGAAATATTTTATCATTGTTTGCTTATTTCCAGTTAGTTTATTTTATTCGTTTCATTAATTTTTAACCTTACAGCACTATTTATGATATTTTGTGGTAGCCATGACAACAGTTTAAGGTTGTGCAATGGAGGTTTCGACGACAACAAGATGGGGGAACAAAATTGATATACGTCTTTGAGAAATTCATTTCTTGGTATTGGAAGGTTGTCGCCGTGCCAAAGGACGGTAGATTTTGAACATAAGATTCCACTATAGATTTACAAAAATGTATTTCAACTTGCTTGAATGAATAAAAACGTATTTTATTAACAATTGAAAATTTGTACAAGATATAGGTCAGGAGAGTGTGAGCTAATAGAAGGAATTTAACAAACGACTCGAATCAAACTTTATGCTTGTGTTACGCTAGGAAAATCAACGTTTTATATATGTAAGTATATGAAATGATGTAGTTTTATTATTTTTCTATTACAATTTGTAGTATAGACTAACCGACAAAATTACAACAGTTTTTCTACAAAAATACAACTCATATCATAAAATTAACTGATGATTCCACACAATATCACTGGATTTAAGCTAATGTATGAAGCGAGGTCTCTTCTGGGTCTCGTGTTGGAATTAGCGGAACGGATTAGATGATTTTCTCTCGAGCGTACCCAGCGATAAGAAGCATTCACTTCAAAAATGTTTCTTCATTTTTGTACTAATATTTTTGTAATTAAATTATTGAGAAGCTGACGGAGATAATGACACTTTCACTATACATTCTAGTACATTTTTCTACATTTCTTAATATTAAAATATTTTTGTTTGTTAACGTGTTTCGCAGTAACTTCATTCTCAAAACTTTAATAGTACTATTACAATTTTGAGAATTGAGTTATTCCGAAATGCGTAAAAACAGAAATATATTTTAATGTTAGAAAAATGTACTATAATGTAAAATAATCCTAACAGAAGTGAAGAAGAGTATATTACGAACAATCTCATTATTTTGAGAACATGAAGGTGAAAGTTTAAAGCTTAAGATAAATCAGAGGCTAATTGTTTTAAGCAACTTAATACATTCAGTTACTTCCCTTTACTACAATATTTTTTTTTATTGTACTATCCTCAAAATGTGCAAACATTTCATTTATATTCCTCGGCTTTTAGGTCCTTCAACTCCTGAACATGATTTCTTCTTTAAAGAAGCAAAATTGAAAATCGACTTTGGTATTTGGATTTTCCTGTTACTTAGTCTCATTGCAAAGTAAAGTGACATCAGAGACCTCATTTCGTTGATTGCGCAACACTGTCGCGGCCTTCTTTGCGGGATCAATTAACAGGCTTTGTTTACTTTGCGATAAGCCGCGACCTTGAACTGTTTGTGACACATGCAAGACACAGTGTGGTAACACTTCTCAACTTACATAAATATCGCACATGTCCGCCACCGCTGCTGTTGGAGTCTTTCAACAATGGTGTTTATCACGTAACAGCTGACCCGCAACAAGGTTAAGTCATTTGAAGACCTACAAAGTGGAGGTCCTTCAAAAGTGACTTCTTTAAGCAGGCGATTGCCTTTCTACATAGCCATTCGTTAAACACTTTTAAGCTTAGAGCTTATTTTCATATGAAGTTATTTTTTTAAATAGTCTAAAGTAAAAAAAAACATCTTATACGCCTGAGCTACGTCATTAAACACTTAGTAGGAGATTTCAATGCCTATGCACATTCTGTAATAATTAAACATTATTAATTAAAGTTTCTCCATATAATTAATTAACTATAATCTTTAAAATTGATCTAGTTCGTTCTATGACCTTGTTGGTATAACGATTATAAACGTATGTATTTATAGCCATGAGTGTGTAAACTTGTTGTGAAATGGGGTAGAAAGTAAAGTGGCTAGAAGAATTCTATTGTGCATCCACTATAAACTGTGCCAATTTCATTAATAAAAATCCTATCGTTGCATTACAGGAAACCTAAGCCCAAGTGTTGTTTACAGTGTCCATGTTCTGAGGCAGAACTAAGTAGATCCTTAGAGCAAAGGAAACGTTTGTGCCTATAAGTTGGTCAAGGAAAAATAAACAGGAAAAGATAATTTCTTAAGCAGTTACACAGTTTTTAGTATCACTAGTGAGGAAGGAAAAGTACTTTGCGATAGTTTACGATGACTGTAATTATTGTTTTAACTTTGGAAATAACATTTTTCATTTCTTATTACTTAAATAACATATTACACAAAGTGAAACTTCTAGTAGGCCTATTAATACTTTATTCAATTTCTTCTATTACTTCACACACTTCTTATATATATATATATATATATATATATATATATATATATATATATTAAATATGGTGATATGTTTTCTTGTAATATAGTTAATAAATTTAAAATATTTCAAAAACAAGAATATGTATTAAAAGTATTCTTGTTATTGAAATATTTTAAATTTATTGATTATATATGTGTGTGTGTATATATATATATATATATATATATATATATATATATATATATATATATATATATAATTTTGTACAAATTGTTAATCACTAATAAAATATGTTTTTATTCATCCAATGAAGACGAAATAAATTACTGTTAAACATGTAGGGGATGACAATTGATGATGTTAATACAGATTTTTCAAATATTTATTCTTTAATTAAGTTTAAAAGTTTCGGGCGGATTCGAACTGAATGACATGTTTTAAATCCAGGACTTTAGCACTAAACTAACATTCCCACTGTCAGAAATTAATTACTTAAAAATGTATATTAAATTATAAGAGAAAGGTTCCTCGCAATAATAAAACATTATAAGAGATGGAAAGAATGAGAAATTATAGACCACCATCAGCTTCATAAATTACAAATGAAAAAAAGAAAGCGAATAAATAGTAATAAACAAAAATAATAAGCCAACACCCCATACTGCATAGAGAGAACGATAGAACATTGCAATGAAATTCGCTTTCTATTTTGGCACTTATACTGTGATTTTGTTATATGTACATACATATTTATATTATTTGTAATTATAAAATAACAAGTAACTAAAACAAAAATTTTCTTTGTTGACCTCAGTAGGAATTGACTTTAAAACGTTTAATTATAATTGTTCCGAAGAAGTAATAATCTCCATCTCACATTATAGGCCTAATCATAAGATATCCAAATATAAACGGATTGGCTCGAAGATTTTCGAATGCTAATTACCAGGCTTAAAATGGGGTAGGTTGGCTCTAGGAGCTATTTTCGTCTTCACTTAGAGGTTATATATGAATCTTTTTCAAATGCAAATTTTGTATTTATTCAGAATTATTTCAGAATTTTATTACAATATTTGATAAAATATTGTTTCTTACAACAGCTGTCGTAAGTTAAGTTACTAGTTGTGTTATGAATCTTAAACTTTTAAATGTTATTTTGTAATATTAACTATTAGAATAATTTCTGTTCCAATAAATCTTCCTATAATTAATTATATAATTCTAAATAATTTTTATGTATGATATATTTGTATTCCAAATTTTTGAAGTGAAAACTTTTGACGGTTTTAAATAAACCTAGTTTAATTGATTTCGTTGTAACTGTTTTTTATTGATACATATTTTAAACCTTTATTAAAACATATTTACTACATTTATCATTTATTTGTCTCGCCTTTCGGTCAGTTATACGACTGTTACATATTTGGTTTTGTTTCGCGTTTAAAAATTAATTTAATTCTTATGTTTTCAATAACTATTGATATTAGTTTTAATTCAAATAAAATATCCAAAAGGGCTAGGATCTAAGCTTACAGAAAAAAACTCTTAGCAAGGCCTTTACTACGTATCCTTGAAATTGTGTGTCATTTTTTATTAGGAATTCTTTTTAAATCAAAACACATTTATTGATACATATTTGATTACATTTTCCTATTTTCCCAACTTTTTTTTTTGAGGGTTCTAGAATAACTAGATTCTCGATACTTTAATAGTACTTATTAATTTGAGTGATAACTATTAAACTTTTGAGAATGGAGCTATTCCGAAACGCGTCGACAAAGAGAAATATTTTAATGTTAGGAAATTCAGAAAAAAGTACTCAAAATGTATACAAATGTTCCTAATAGAGAGGAAGTTGAATATATTTCACATCTATCAAATCAATCACTACATGTAAATTTATTTATTAAAAATAAAATGTATTCCCACACGGGTAATTTGCAGCCTCTAAAGTCAGTAAACCCGCTCTGAACCTGCACGACAAGCAATTTAAAGTGTAGCAGAATGGATGTGGGTTCAACAGGTTATGCGAAAAGAGGCTTGGTCGCGGATCAAAAAAATAAAATATAGTGAAGAACTGGTCCAGACGTGTCAAAACCTGCTGAATTTAGGGCCTCGGGTAGCCCACGCCCTCCCATGTTTTATCCCATAATTAAAATAGTTGCAACGTTAGGCGTGGTTGAGTTGTTGTGACTACCATGTTGTGACCGATCTGTTTGCGGTTAAATATGACCACATCATACCACAAACTAGGATGATCTCAACAAACTGTGGGGTCACCACAGTTTTTCAGCAAAAACACCATCAAAATATTGTATGATTACAACAAAATATGCGCGTTTACCGCAGTGTTTCTACATTCGAATAGGCTGTTAACAGACTTCAAAAATCAAACTAGGGCGTGATCTCAACATACTGTGGGGTTACTACAGTATTTCAACAAAAACGCCATCAAACAAGGAGATGATTTCAACAAGCTTTGGGGTAGCCGCAGTGTTTCTACATTCGAATAGCCTATCAACAGACCATACTATCGAATGATTTCAACAAACTGTATTGGTAACACGGTGTTTCGACATTTTAATAGGCTATCAACAGGCTTATCCAACCAAACTAGGGGATGATTTAAACAAACAGTATTGGTGGCACAGTGTTTTGACACTCTAACAGGGTATCAACAGACTTAACCTATTAAAACTAGGGGATGATTTTAATGAACTGTATAGGTAGGTCAATGTTTCGACACTTTAATAGAGTATCAATAGGCTTAAATGTATACGACTTTGGTTATAGAAAAACTTTGTTAACATTTTCATAATTATTTTAATAAATATAGCATATTTATTTGCAAACCAGTAGGAAGGCGAATGTATAATGAGTGCATTCACCTTGTACGCACTGTTTGACGCACGCATGCGCACTGCAAGATCGGGAAACGTGTATCGTGATATATCCAATACAATTATCCCGTGACTGTTGAGTGCTTAAAGAAACCGGAACAACTTACTTCTCTGCCTTCACTTAGCCTGATTGTGGCATTCTAGAGAGAACAAGGAATGCCAGGGTATGCCTTGCCCTGAAAGGCGCTTCCCTCAGGTCTACACATTAAACCTAACCCACCCACTGACCTTCCTTGAGACAGAAATTATATCTCAAACAATTTTCCTAACTATAGTTCAAGATATCTATTAAAGTAACTAACATATAGATTTAAAAGTTATAATAATACAAATTTAATGTCTTGTTAAACATTAATAAACAATCAGGTATTTAATAAACCGTAAGAAAACATATTTTAGTAACTTGATATTTTACTGAAACAGAACGTTTTCCATCGCACTGAGCGATTCTTGTCATTGTTTTGAGGTCGTTGATGGACACTGTTCGCATATTGCGATGGAAAATGTTTTTGCTCGATAATTGTTTTTAAAATTTACTTGATTTATAAGTTCGCTTTTTATTAAGTCCAACTTAAACGTTTCTCCAGTCTTCATGAACAATATAATCCACCGTTTCCAATGCTTTGTCAAAGTTTCCAATGCTTTGCCTACGTTTCCAATGCTTTGTCAACACTTACATTGCTATCTCAATGTTTCCATTGGTTTCCAACGTTTCTAATGCTTGTCCAACGTTCCCAATGCTTTGCAACATTTCCAATAATTGAACAACGTTTTCAATGCTTTGTCAACGCTTCTAATATCTCGTCAACGTTCCCTATGCTTTGTCAACGTTTTTGATGTTTTTCCGACGTTTCCAATGTTTTGCAACGCTTTGAATGCTTTGCAACATTTCCAATACTTTACCAACGTTTTCAATGCTTTTCAACGTTTCCAATGATTTTTCAACGCTTCCAATGTTTTGTCATCGTTTTCGATATTTTGTCAACATTTCCAATGCTTTATTAACGTTTCCAATGCTTTACCATCGTTTCTAATGCTTTTCAACGTTTCCAATGTTTTGACAACGTTTCCAATGCTTTAGTCAACGTTTCCAACGCTTTGTTAACGTTTAGAAAGCTTTGTCAACGTTTCAAATGCTTTTCCAATGTTTCCGATATTTTGTCAACGTTTCCAATGCTTTATCAACGTTTCCATACTTTGTTAGTAATTTGAATGGTTTGTCAACGTTTCCAATGCTTTGTCAAAGTTTTTTAAGGCTTTGACAACATTTCCAACGCTTTGTCAACGTTTACAATGGTTTGTCAACGTTTCCAATGCTTTGTCAAAGTTTTTTAAAGCTTTGACAACATTTCCAATGCTTTAGTCAACGTTTCCAACGTTTACAATGCTTTGTCAACGTTTCCAATGCTTTGCAATGGTTCGACCATTCAAAGTGCACCATGATCCTTAAAGATTTAAAAGATAGTCCTTTGTGGTCCTTCTCTTCGTGGTACATTGTCTCTAAAATAATTTTACAGTATTTGTTTTTGAATTCGTATAAGTTCAAGAGAGTATAAATGGTCGAACTGTTGAGAAGAAGGGTACAATTACTGGAATTTGTTGTCATGTCGTTCATTACCGTCCCCATTGTTTGCAATAAATTTTAAAATCAGACTTTTAAACTATAAAAAGTATTTTTGCCAATTAATCAGACTTTTAAACTATAAAAAGTATTTTTGCCAATTAATTTTACTTGAAGTTTAACTGTAGTTGTTAATCACGCTGAACGACTTTTTTTCTGATTAACGAAACAAACCTTTATAGACTATTGGACTGCTTCTCTTTAATTGATTCCTCTGAATTATATGATTGGCTCGACCAGGTCGCAGCATCTGTGTCACCCGGAGCCGTGGGAAACTCGTCCGGATGATATTTAATCCGTACAAAACTCGTTCCTTAGACCTTCGACTTGGATCTATCGAAACTGTCCCCGACGTCCGCCATTAGGCTCGGCCCAGATTGAGAGCAACTTGAGACTGTTAAGCTGTTCTTAATAATCTGTTACTCTTGCTACCAAGAGCAGGCTATGTACGCACAAGTGAGGAAAGCGTGGTCTTAGTGCATCTGGGACAATGGGCGTTATTAACAGATTCAAATTAAGGAGACAATTTATCTGTATATATTGTTAGACATAGCTACGCTGCAGCATATAATGACAAACATAAATAAACAAATAATCAAATGACTTACTTATATAAAAAAATATAAATAGTCAAGTAGGCCTACATAAGAGATGATTAACCAATAATAAAATATCTAGTATTTGGTTTAATCACAACAATTATTACAATAAAATTTTTATAATATTATATTAGGTTAATATAATATTAATAATATTGTCGAATTACTTACCTACAAACATAAGCGGACGGTACGGTGGTTTTTTAGTAGTTATATCTTAGTAAGTAATACACGTATTTACAGATAGGTAAAAGTGCTAGTTTTAATGAAAAAAGACTGCACAAAATACATTATATATGAGCCCGTGTCTGCAATATAACTTTCTGTAAATCTGACTTTTTGTGTTAGAAATGTTTTTGGGAATGACCTTATCTGTTTGACCTGCCCTGGGCTAGGGCTTTTCTCGTGCGCCGGTGACAGTACGAGATAGTTTTCACGGGTTAGGGTTAATGCCCACCTAGGAACAAACCCCGAGTCTGAGGGGTCTGCCCTTAGGTAAGGCCAACTGAAAGTGGATAAAGATTCGATTGCACTACCGAATATTCAGATGGCGTATTGAAGGTGCGGAAACCTGGCCGTTCGTAAAGATCTGCTGCTCCCGAGTAGTTCTAGAAAAGAGTTCGAAACCGTAGTTTCTGATTGTTGTTCGTCTCGTCCCAGATGACTCTTACAGGTCGTAGGACTCTTGAACACCGGTACCGCGGGTTGTGACAACCCCCCCCCCCACGCCTTAGGTCTGACGCTAGTCACCCGGACAGAAGTCAAGAGTTTGAGGTTGAATTTTTACTTACTTATGAAAGATCTCTCGTTGTGTTTTTGGCAAGGAGGTTGAGTCGAAAGGCAGATACTCTTTGTCACCATTCTTCTTTTTCACCATATTTCTTATTCTCCTGCACTTTTCTACAACTCACTGCCGGATATACTACGAAATAGAGGTTGAGGAAAAATTATCTCCAATAATTCATAAGTTAAACGAACAAAAAGTAGAAAGTTTTTTTTTTCTGAGTAGAAAGACAGTTCTGAAGGTGTTATAGCTTTAAGGGAATGGATAGAATGTGATTTTTTGTATTGAGTATGAAGACATTCTCAAAGCGTGACAGCCTTAAGGAGTGGTAGAATATGAAGTCATTCTGAAAACGTTACAGTCTTTAGGAATTGGTAAAGTATGATGTGTTCTGAGTATGAAGTCATTCTGAAGGGATCATAAGCTTTAGGGAAAGAGAAGAATATGATGTGTTGTACTGAGTATGAAATAAATCTGAAGGCGTTACAGCCTAAGGAAAATGAGTAGATTATGATGTGTTGTACTAAGTATGAAGTCATTATGAAGGCGTTACAGACTTAAGGGATTGGTAAAATATGATGTGATGTACTAAGTATGAAGTCATTCTGAAGGCAGTAGGAGCGTAGATAGGCTCCAAAGACTTCAAGTACCCACAAAATATGAATTAAGTAACAAACATATTAACTAATACCTGTAAATATTAATAAACTTGCCTATAGCAGCACTTACTTATATTTGTTGAGGACTGCCGTTTCGGGAGATGTGTCCCATTGTCTACTCAGACAGTAACTTCAGTTAACAATGGGACACATCTCCCGAAACGGCCGTCCTCAACAAATATAAGTGCTACTATAGGCAAGTTTATTAATATTTACAAATTTTAGTGAAAACTAGCAGCTAAAGTGAAGAGGGAATCAACAAATATGAATAAAAATATTAACCTACAATAACAATAGAATATTTCAATCGGATGCAGAAGTAGTATTGACTATTATTTTGAGATTGTGATCGGGGCAGGGACAGGTAGTTGTATCATTCATGTGCATAATAATATGTTTGCAGTCATAGTGATACGTATCTTTAAATTTAAGTTATGCACAATCTTATTTTATCAAAGATGATTCTACTCTTGTGACAAATATACTAAGGAGAACTTGAAAACAGTTTAGTTTCAAAAGAACCAGCAACTGTTACGTCAAAATAGCGCAAAACTGTAAATTAATATCAGTCAGTACGAAGAATCGTAGTGTGCGAAAGACGCAAACATTCCTGATAAAGTAAAAGTGTCTTGTGTTGTCAAGTCGCGGCGACCAAACAAGAAATACAGGTTTGCTAAGAACTACTGTGCATTTAGAGCAAGAGTGATCGGTTTCCAAAATGGACAGAGCAAGGTTGGGGTTGTGAAGTAAAGCGGATCGAGGTGGTCGGGCAGGTCAAGTAGTCGGTCAAGACGGAACCAGCCGACAAATGAGTAGATGAAGATCGTGTAAATAACTTTTAACCATGGAGAGACTAAAAGTCATCACTGTGACTGAATCCAATTCATGTCTACACATGTAATGCGTCTGTAATAAATTCGTTACCCACGAATTTCGTGATTTATTTTACTTCGTTTACAGGCTATGTATTTTGTTTGCTTATAAAACAAAGTAACAAAAATATTTAAACCTTATAACTGTACAAATAAATTCCTTCCTATGTATTTCAACTCTATAGCATACTTTTTTCAATTACTACTATTAGCTTACACTCTCCCCACATTTATGTATATATACTGTTGAAATTTTCAAGATTTCAAGTTTAAAATACTTTTTATTTACCCACTCAAGTTCAAATACTTTTTTTTAAACTTGTAGCGGGTGTCACTTGATCTTAATACAGTTTTTCAAATCGTAATAAGATTTATTTAATTAATTTTAATAATTAATTTCGCATTCTATTTTGACACTTAATAATGTGATTCTGTCATATATATATATATATATATATATATATATATATATATATATATATATATATATATATATATATTAACATAAACGAACAAATACAAATAAAATCAAAAAACGATAAATTATTCAACTAGACAAAATTAACCCCAAGACACACTTAAAAGACTCCCACAGTGCAGTGAATCCGAAAATAAAACAATAACGGTACACCACACCTTGTGACAACGGAAATTTCACACAGCTCGCAGTCTACTACAACCGGTCAGTGATGCCCGATGATGGAGATACTACTAATCTTTGAAAGTTAACTCGCATAAATACCAAGTAAGATTCTTTTTTAATATATATATGTTATATTTATATATAATATTATATATATATATATATATATATATATATATATATAATATGATTTCTTGTATAATAATTAAAACAAATAATGTCATTAAAATACAAGAATTATTTATTAATTTATATTTAAAGCTTTTCTTTGATAAACACTACCAACATCATCATGAATGAATCATACAATAATCAAATAATCATCATCAATTATTGTATGATTCATTGCTGATTATGTTGGTACTGTTTATCAACGAAAAGCTTTTGAATATAAATTAATAAATAATTCTTGTATGTGAATAACATTAGTTGTTTTTAATATATATACACCCTATATAGGCCCTATGTATATATCACTTTCACTATATGTACTAAAACAAGAATCTTACTTGGTATTTATGAGTTAACTTTCAAAGATTGATAGTATCTCCATTGTCGAGCATCAACAGCAAAGTTGAATATATATATATATATATATATATATATATATATAACATATATATATATAACATATATATATATAACATATATATATATATATATATATATATATATATATAACATATATATATATATATATATATATATATATATATATATATATATATATATTAATTGTAATTATTTAATAAAAAAGTAACTAAAAGAAAATTGTTCTTTGTTGACCTCTGTAGGAATTGACATTACAGGCTTTTTTATACTAGTTGTTTATTATTGTTAGAATTTTCATCCCCACCTAAGAAAAACTGGAATTGATCTAACTGAGCCAAATTGATGCATACTTATATACTAGGACGGGTGGTACGTCCTGTATGGGATAATTTAATTATGCTTTCGTTCACACGCTTATAAAAGTTTTAAATTTGAATCAAATTTTATAGAATTTTAAAATCAATAATATTTGTTTTAAAATTTTAAAGTATAAACATTTTTTATATTTAGTATAAATTAGTAAGAAACCTTGAGTGCAATGTTAAATACTGCCATCTTTTTGCAATTTTAAAGAACATTTATTACTTAATTTCAACGCTTAAATAGTTTTAATGCTTTTTAAAGTACCTGGACCATCTACATACAAGTTTTATATTCATGTTTTTTACTTAATTTCAAAGCATAACTCTATTTCATATCCAATTTAAATAATCATCTTTTAAGGTCATTATAAAATAACTTTAAGACAAAATTATAACATTCGTACATGCAATTTTTAAATAATGACATATTTTTATGCAATTTTAAAGTATAGACCTTTTTTACCTAATTTCAATAAATATCTTTTCATGCAACTGTAAATTAACAACATTTTGAGGGGCAATTTTTAAATGCCATTTACAACAATTTGAAATTGAAAATATAAATTTATGCAGTTTTAAAGTATAAGTTAAACATATTTTCTATGTAATTTCAAGTTATAAATATCTTTTATATAATTTTAAAATAACCAACATTTTTTATATGTAATCTTTAAATACGACAAATTTGCCGAACAGTTTTAAAGTAAAAATATTTGTGTGCGATTTTAAAAACTGTATAGTTTTAAGTATCATGATGTAAAACTATGATGTTTAAAAAAAATGTTTCACAGCTAAGTTTTTTTTAAACAAAAGGAATTTGAACTTACGACCTTTCGTATAAAAAATAAACTGGAGACCCAAAATTTACAACTTTGTTTCTTTTGACATGGGTTGATTTCCTTTCTTGTCTTTGATTTAAATACTTTCTACCTATATGTTATAAAATATTAAGGGAAAAATAGAAAGAAAATTTTAAAAACAATGGGAATCATATGAGGGAAAACAACAACAAAAATAATAGAAACTGTAGGGAAATTTAAAAAAGATTAGACCATTAAAGTTAGACCATTGACAAGAAATTCAAGAGGTTAGTTAGATTGATAGTGAACAAAACAGAAATAATTTTAATGAATAATAAACCGTATTATTAAACATTTCTGAAATTTTGCAAGTGATTAAACACTAGCTATCGAGACCTGCTAAGAGGCTATGTATACCTTGACGGAGGCTAGATACGTAGGAATGCACTGTCGTATATAAATGCTGGACACACGTTGGACATCCTGTCTTTTCACCAGCATCTTAATTAAGCAACGGCTAGCGCCTTCCCATCCTTGGACGTTTGTTCGTCCGCTTCTAGGAAATGGGATTGACTCGTACTCGGCGCTTCTGTTTCTGCTGGGAACTGGTTTCCAATAGTTGTCAGTAAGTTGTCTAGGTGGCGTCTTACAACTGCAGCTTAGATGCAATGCAACCTACGAGCTCAAGGTTATGCTAATGCTGTTTGTACTTTGTACTGAATGGCTACGGTTCTTTCAAGTGTTTGATTCACCTCTGAGCCGGACTGGTGGGGGTGTTACACAACACGTAAAGGGTTAATCTGGAATCACGCATTCACATTGCATGACAAAACGGTGTTTCTAAGGATAATTGAGCTAATTCAAACTATAATGGATAAGAAGGACAGGGCAAGGATCGTGAGTATAACGTTGGGACATAATGGCAACGTTAAGATACGTACGTAAACATCTACTGGTATAGGATACGAGGATGTATCATGGCTTGCGTGTGCATGGTTGAGGTGACGTACTGTATACAGCAGCCACAGGGATGACTACTCACTTAAATCATTATTGAGCGACATAGAAGTATAAGTTTAATAAAATAATGGTAAATGTAGGTACCATATTTGCAGTTACGAATATTTGGGGAGGGGAGTAGAATATTGGCTTCCGGGTACATGTTCCCCTACCAGACGTACACCTTAGTAGGAATATAATAAAAATACATTCTTGTAAAGCATAAAAAATTCCCTTATGTTAATCATAACTCTTTTTTCCTCAGTATAAGTAACTTTCTTTCAAATAGAGCCCGCGACGTAACATTTGTAACTGGTATTTAAAACCTTTCTCGAACGAAGCAATAGCGAACATGAAGCAAATGTCAGCGCCGAGAAAACGACAGCCTGGTTAAATGATCGATATTTACCATAAACAGTAGTCGAGAACTTGCCAGCTCATAAACTGCCGTCTTTATTAAATAAACCGAGGTCAATGGTTAAATATAGAAAAAAATTATTGTAATCGGTGAAAATTCAGTTATAAAATGATAAACTGACAGTCTTTCAAAATTGTAACTTTTTAAAACTTGTTTAAAATTAAATTTGTCTTATACAAAGTACCTGGGCATAATGTTTTCGGAGTAGGCCTAATACCCAATCAACAATTCACATATATTTTATCAGCATATAGGTTTTCCACAAGAACTATTCAAAACCATTATCATCGTCATTTAATGAAGTGATAGCATGGGGATGATAAGAGATTTGGATTTTTACTCGAGTAGAGGGTTAGCTTCGTAAAAGGAACGATCGTTTTGAAACACGTCAGCAAGTATGCAATTACGTATTCATTTAGTTAAGTAGTTTAAAATTATTTTTTTTTACTTAATTAACAACGCGTAGGTTGCTGCCTAAACAATCAATTTCCAACGATTTACTTAATACTCAATTTTTTAAATAATCCGACTACTATACTGAGGACTTTATAACAATGCTATCAGCGCGTAGGTTGCTACTTAGCATTTGGCTTTCAACGATTTACTTAATATATTTCTACATACTGGAGGTAGCTCGTCTGCTATGATCGAACGTTTCTGGCTGCCTCTCCTGTTTCGTCTTTCTTAACAACTAACCTTATGAACCTCTTATCCTTTCGCTCCTAGCTTAGACCAATCACATTTCTTAAATTTAACTTCTAACGTATTTTTAAAAAATCTAACCTATTTTTGAAACTGACTTTTTTTAACGGTACAAGTTTTTTCTATAGTTTTTGGAGCCTCCTTACATCTTATACTAATACTGCCATTTTGGCCTTGTACATTGTAGTCTTAATTTTACATACTTTATTTATAGTTCCCTTTAGAGTCTCTGTTCACATTTCGTTATAATATATATATATATATATATATATATATATATATATATATATATATATATATATATATATAAACATCAAGTTATATTTCTAAACTCAGTAGATAATATAGATATATATGCGAGAGAATAAATATTGTAGCCTATAAACCTTATTTTAAATTAATACAGTATTTTCAAATTAAACATAGAAAACCAGAATCCACTAAACACCAACCTTGATTTACATCATGAATAATTCAGAAGAGATTATCAAAACATCACTTTAGAGACCTTTTATTATTGTTATTTCATATTCATCAATCTCTTGTCAAATAGATTTTTCTTTTGCTACTTCTGCGCCAACAGTAGCAACTAAACCAAAAGGACAAAAGCCATACCCGGAGACGATTACCCCCCCCCCCCAGTCCAGGTCTGCTCTAAATGCACTCCAGTCTAGCGACGCCCCAGCTCAGTGCATTTCATCAAAAAGTCATTTGATCTTGACCAAGGTCAGCGGGCATTTCAGCCGCTCCTGGATAGGACGATTCATTAGAGGCCGTGGAGGGCGTGTTGAATACAGTCTGTTAAATAAAAGATGAAACTATTATAGTTTAATATTGTCGATACTTAGATTAGATTTTAAATATTTTAAGTTTCTTAAAAGACACTTAAAAACTCTACTTGCAGTATTTTAGGTCTACTTCAATATTTTTTTGTTTTTTGTGATGAACTTAGTATTAACAAATACTGTTACAATTTTTAGTGATCTTCAGTTTGAACTTAGTCTAATTTTTGTAAGTAGGACAGAGTGCAAAGACACGTCCTTGTGTCACCAGTTACTTCGTATTTCTTGATCGTTTTCGCCACTCGTTTCATAAATGTACACTTCCTCCTCTTCCCTCCAAGGTTAAAATTGTATCTTCATGTATGCGCAGGTTGCATTTTCCTATGCAGCCTGAGTTTTTGTACGCGCAAGCTAAATTGAAACAACTATTCAATTCTTTGATTCTAAAATTTTGTCTCCGAATGGTATTGTTCAGTTTTTTGTTCCATCCTTCATCAGTATTAAGGTGGCGCAAATATCGCTTTGTGAAATTGTCAATGCGTGCAACTGACGCAACACATATGAAAACATAATTAAGGAAACGAAAAATTTATCTCCTTATTCTGATAATAGGATAAAATTATGGCATTGCGTGGGCAAGGTTACGTACTTAATGTAGACGTGCTTTCAACCAGAGTAAAGAGGCATATTTGCAGACGCTCTAACTGGTAGTAACGTATTACAATGTGATGAAGTCGTAAGCACGAAGCGTATTATTGAGGGATAGACTAAAAACGCATAAGGGGAGATGGAGGAGTTTTTCTCTTAACTGTACCAGATACATTTCTAACTAGAATTCTTCTAGGGATCGGAATGGGGGCTAAGCACATTAAGCTTCCTGGGTCCTGAAAGTGAGCAAAGTGGATGAAAAGTAAACCTCTTATACAAGGGTTTCTAAAGTTGTGGTAACATAACATATTTCCAAAATTTGACCTAACGAAATACTTTCTAATGGTATAAATAGGCCTAAGGCGAATACTACTTGCCATCAAACTGGACTGAATTAAAAGTGAGGTTATGTTGGCGTGAACCAGTATTGTTGGATATGGAGGAGTTGTTGGCCATTGTTAGAGGCGAACATGGTTATCCCTTTAGTTCCGCTTACTGTAACAAGATGGCGGGTTAACCTAACAAATTGGTTCGGCTATGAGAAATGCCGCAACATGGCAATTAGAGAAAGGTTTGCAGGGGTCGTATTCAATGGTTCTAAATAAAAATTTAATCAAGTGAACAAAATTTGAGTGATATTTCATTGACTTTCTTCAAAGGCCAAAGCTAGTCCACGTAAAATTAGAACAATAGTCGATATGAAATGATTTTATAGATATTCCTATAGAAGTAGAAAACGACGAAACATTTCAAAATAAAAATATCGTCACGTTATAAATAAGTGACACGTTTTATAAAGTGACAACAAAATGAATTAGTTTCAATTTCGTTATTGAAATTACAAATTATTACTTTAGTACGTATTTGTGTTAGGTTATTTCACTGTTACGTAATTTCCCGTGTCACAGTACTTAGTGACATGCTCATGTTTGTGGAGCTATGAATAAAGGACTGCTTAAGCGAAGGGTTGGGGTAACATTGAGCATCTTCTCACCAATGAGTTTTAGCAAGGATTATTGGTGGGCTACTAGTGACGATTCATTAGTGTGAAGTTAGGTCTTTTCTAGACTGAAATATTTAACCTTGAACTTTTTATAACCGAAGAGTAGGCCTATTAGCAACGGGATATTAGTGGGCTACTAGTAACGATTCACTAGTGTTAGGTTAGATCTTTTCTAGACTGTAAATATTTAACCATCAGCTTCTTGTCACTGAATATTATTAGGTAGGATTATTATTGGGATACTAGTGAAGATTTACTATCATGAAGTTACGTCTTTTAAATGCAGAACATATTTAACCTTAAATTTCTTGCTACCGAAGAGTATTAGCAAGGGTTATTGGTGGGCTACTAGTGACGATTCACTAGTGTGAAGTTAGGTCTTTTCTAGACTGCAAATATTTAACCTTAAACTTTTTGTCACCGAAAACTATTAAAAAAGTTATTAGTGACGACACACTAGTGTAAGGTTGGGACCTTCTAGACTGCAAATATACATCTTGTCACCGAAGAGTATTAGCCAGGATTATTAGTAGGCTACTATTGACGATGCACTAGTGTGAGGTCAGGTCTTTCCTAGACTGTTTATATTAACCTTTAACTACTTGTCATCGAAGAGTTTTAGCAAGGGTTATTAGTGAAATACAAGTGACAACGTACTAGTGTGAGGTCAGGTCTTTTTTAGACTGTTTATATTAACCTTTAACTACTAGTCATCGAAGAGTTTTAGCAAGGGTTATTAGTGAAATACAAGTGACAACGTACTAGTGTGAGGTCAGGTCTTTCCTAGACTGTTTATATTAACCTTTAACTACTTGTCATCGAAGAGTTTTAGCAAGGGTTATTAGTGAAATACAAGTGACAACGTACTAGTGTGAGGTCAGGTCTTTTTTAGACTGTTTATATTAACCTTTAACTACTAGTCATCGAAGAGTTTTAGCAAGGGTTATTAGTGAAATACAAGTGACAACGTACTAGTGTGAGGTCAGGTCTTTTTTAGACTGTTTATATTAACCTTTAACTACTAGTCATCGAAGAGTTTTAGCAAGGGTTATTAGTGAAATACAAGTGACAACGTACTAGTGTGAGGTCAGGTCTTTTTTAGACTGTTTATATTAACCTTTAACTACTAGTCATCGAAGAGTTTTAGCAAGGGTTATTAGTGAACTACAAGTGACGACGTACTAGTGTGAGGACAGGTCTTTTCTAGACTGTTTATATTAACCTTTAGCTACTTGTCACCGAAGAGTTATTAGTGGGCTACTAGTGACGACGTACTAGTGTGAGGTCAGGTCTTTTATAGACTGTTTATATTAACCTTTAGCTAATTGTCACCGAAGAGTTTTAGCAAGGGTTATTAGTGGGCTACTAGTGACGACGTACTAGTGTGAGGTCAGGTCTTTTATAGACTGTTTATATTAACCTTTAACTACTTGTCATCGAAGAGTTTTAGCAAGGGTTATTAGTGAAATACAAGTGACAACGTACTAGTGTGAGGTCAGGTCTTTTTTAGACTGTTTATATTAACCTTTAACTACTAGTCATCGAAGAGTTTTAGCAAGGGTTATTAGTGAAATACAAGTGATAACGTACTAGTGTGAGGTCAGGTCTTTTTTAGACTGTTTATATTAACCTTTAACTACTAGTCATCGAAGGGTTTTAGCAAGGGTTATTAGTGAACTACAAGTGACGACGTACTAGTGTGAGGACAGGTCTTTTCTAGACTGTTTATATTAACCTTTAGCTACTTGTCACCGAAGAGTTATTAGTGGGATACTAGTGACGATGCACTAGTGTGAGGTCAGGTCTTTTCTAGACTGATTATATTAACCATTAGCTAATTGTCCCCGAAGTGTTTTAGCAAAGGTTATTAGTGGGCTACTATTGACGATGTACTAGTGTGAGGTCAGGTCTTTTATAGACTGTTTATATTAACCTTTAGCTAATTGTCACCGACGAGTTATAGCAAAGGTTATTAGTGGGATACTAGTGACGACGTACTAGTGTGAGGTCAGGTCTTTTCTAGACTGATTATATTAACCTTTAGATAATTGTCACCGAAGAGTTTTAGCAAGGGTTATTAGTGGGCTACTAGTGACGACGTACTAGTGTGAGGTCAGGTCTTTTATAGACTGTTTATATTAACCTTTAGCTAATTGTCACCGAAGAGTTTTAGCAAGGGTTATTAGTGGGCTACTAGTGACGACGTACTAGTGTGAGGTCAGGTCTTTTCTAGACTGTTTATATTAACCTTTAGCTACTTGTCACCGAAGAGTTTTAGTAAAGGTTATTAGTGAACTACAAGTGACGATGCACTAGTGTGACGTCAGGTCTTGTTTAGAGTGCAAATACTTAACTATCAACTTTTTTGTCCCGAAAACTTTTAGAAAAAGTTATTAGTGACGACACACTAGTGTAAGGCCAGGTCCGTCTAGACTGCAAATATGCATCTTGTCCCTGAAGAGTATTAGCTAGGATTATTAATGGGCTACTAGTGACGACGTACTAGTGTGAGGGCAGGTCTTTTATAGACTGTTTATATTAACCTTTAGCTAATTGTCACCGAAGAGTTTTAGCAAGGGTTATTAGTGGGCTACTAGTGACGACGTACTAGTGTGAGGTCAGGTCTTTTATAGACTGTTTATATTAACCTTTAGCTAATTGTCACCGAAGAGTTTTTAGCAAAGGTTATTAGTGGGATACTAATGACGACGTACTAGTGTGAGGTCAGGTCTTTTCTACACTGATTATAATAACCTTTAGCTACTTGTCACCGAAGAGTTTTAGTTAGGATTATTAATGGGCTACTAGTGACGATGCACTAGTGTGAGGTCAGGTCTTTTCTAGACTGTTTATATTAACCTTTAGCTATTTGTCACCGAAGAGTTTTAGCTAGGATTATTAGTGGGCTACTAGTGACAATTCCCTAGAGAGAGTTTTGGTATTTTCTTAACTGCAAATATTTAACTTTGGGTTTATTTTCACCGAAGAGTATTAGGTAGAGTTATTAGTGGAGTAGCAATTTTGATTCTTTAGTGTGAAATAAGTCCTTCTAGTCTGCAAATATGAAAACGATACTTCTCTGATTAAATGGGAAAAATGCCGAAAAAAGAAGGTTTTGCTATACTGTACTTTTAAGTGCACATTAAATATTACAGACCTAAATGTTCTAGCTTTACTGGATACTTATTCCATGTAAAAGTAGTAACTGTGAACACATGTGAAGAATGTGAAAAGTAAGTCAATTAAAAAATGGTAAGTCAATTGAAAATATTTTGTCAATAGAACTAAAAAGCGATTCGAATTACGGAAAAAGTTATTTTAACATAATTAAAAGCTTAAAATTTAAATAATTATAGGGGTCAAAGATGTCAAGAATATTGGAAATATTAATAATTACATTATTACGGTAATTTGTATTATTATTATTACAGTCAGTATTGTACAAACAAGTTAGGAATAGGTTAATATACTAATACTCATTTCTTATGCACCAAAAATATAAAAAACAGATTTAACCTGACATTGAAAATAAGGGAAATGTAGAAGATCAACATATTTTTATAAAACAGATTACAGTATTTCAGTATTTTAAAGTATCCTAGACTTTTGTCGTTTATTTTTTAATAACATTTTACCAGTGAATATACACAAGAGCCGAGATCCAAAAATATTTACGAAAATATGGAAGTAATTTTTGTTGTCAAGAAGTTTTCTTAGTAACCTTATTCTATTTTTTTTTTTTAATAACAAATCCATCCTAACCTAACCATATACATAGTATCTACATTCTAATGTAGGCTACTCATAGTATAATATCTAACGCTGCTTTGTAAACAAAATTTTGTGTTGAATGTGATTATCTCTCTTTTTTTAGTCTGTCTGTCTGTCTGTGTCTCCCCTTCTCTCTCTCTCTCTCTCTCTCTCTCTCTCTCTCTCTCTCTCTCTCTCTCTCTCTCTCTCTCTCTCTCTCTCTCTCTCTCTCTCTGTGTGTGTGTGTGTGTGTGTGTGTGTGTGTGTGTGTGTGTGTGTGTGTGTGTGTGTGTGTGTGTGTGTGTGTGTGTGTGTCTGTGTGTGTGTGTGTGTGTGATAAGTAGGCCTGCCGTAATTTTAAACATAACAGTTTACCGTCAACATGAGGTTATTGTTTGGGACTCATCGAATCGCGCAGTATTACTCATGTCATGTGTGTTGACAATAAAGGAAGATGACGCTTCCGGTAAACAGCCTTGTACGTGTCGATCGGCGTAATGAGTCAGCTGTTATTGACAATAAATATTTGTTAATACCGATCATGTCCAGATACCTGTTTCCTTCTGCACAGAATGGGAGTTGTCAGGCCGAGAGAGTGAAGGTAAGACCTATTGCGTAGTCTAATAATAAACTCTCGACTGTTACTACGTATTGGGTGGTAAGCGAGAGGGGTGACAGGACACCTACGAGGTCACTGTTAGTGGAACATTTGATTACTCACCGCTAGTAATGCAGTTTACTACAACGAGAATTGTTATTATTAATATTATAGGCTAACATTATAGGCTGTTATTATTAGGCCTATAATATTGAGCTACGATTTCAAGGACAAGCCTATAAACGCAGCTCGACGAACCACAGTCGATCTGCTAAAGACGATCAGAAGTTAGTATGTGAGGGGAAAACCCAAACCCAATGCATTTAAAGTAGAAGTATTCAGTCTTGATACATGAATAAAACTATCAACTACAAGCAAGGACATGATCTGATTTGCAATTTTGTTTTTGTTGCTATAAAAATACTTATTCAAATAAAAACAATTTTATAAACATTCTTGAATAGAATTCAAATACAAAGTTGTTTCCTACATCGTTACAAACACATATATACGTCACATATGAGTAGCTTCATATGAATCACACAGATTGTCCAGATTTTTATAACAGGTGAATTTTATTATTATAAAAATCCAAAAAAATATACGAGGGACAGTGCTTACATAGTTGTAAGCCTTGTAGAATGTAGCGATTAGTTACTACAATTATTTTTCTACCTTAATCCTAGTTTTGCTCACAATACTTGCCCACCCTTCGTAGGAGCATACAGTCAAACTGGCTAAGGGACTTAAAACTAAAAAATACCCAATCAGGAAGATATAACTTTAAAACAAAAGCATGTTTTTTTTTTAATTTAAAAAGAGGTTTTAGAGTTATAATATGACCGATCACTGTCGTGAATATAGTGATCATAGTAAAGATATTTGGGGGGGGGGAAAGGATTTTCCAAACAAAGATGTTCTCTTTCAACACGATTCACTGGTTCGGGATATTCTGTGTGAACGCATGGAGTTACCAGTGAACAGGGAACGTTATGTCTACCGTGGAGGAAAGGTACTCCTGAGGAACAGTATACGCATTATGTGGGGTAATGTGATTAATACTGTTTATGTGATTATGTGGGGTACTGTTCGGATATGTGAGGCCATTATAAGAATACTGTAAGGTGTAATGTGGGTAGGCCTAGAAGGGGGGCGGGATAAAGCGCTATGAAACTACAGTCCGCTGCTCATATGGCGAATGTCAGTATAAGTTACCCTGAAGTGGCATTTTCATTTAAAAGATTTTGTACAATATCAGGTTTTTCTAATCGTCATCATCTCGTAGACTTTCGATCTGTTTTCATTTCCGGCTTCCATAGAAAGCGGTATCCAGCTTTGTAGCTGGCCAAATCATCTTACCATCCTGCCTCCAATACATGAATGTAATCCTTATGACGTCGTCTCGACACAAGGGCTGAGTGTGTTGGACTGCATGGAGAATAGTTCATGTTTGTTTTTTGACGTTTCAAGGTCACAACCATAGATGAATAGGAATATATATCTTGGACTAACACGAAGGAGGAAATGTATTGGGGAAAGCTCAAGTTGTTAATGTGTGTGTGTGTGTGTGTGTGTGTATGTGTGTGTGTGTGTGTGTGTGTGTGTGTGTGTGTGTGTGTGTGTGTGTGTGTGTGTGTGTGTGTGTGTGTGTGTGTGTGTGTGTGTGTGTGTGTGTGTGTGTGTGTGTGTGTGTGTGTGTGTGTGTGTGTGTGTGTGTGTGTGTGTGTGTGTGTGTGTGTGTGTGTGTGTGTGTGTGTGTGTGTGTGTGTGTGTGTGTGTGTGTGTGTGTGTGTGTGTGTGTGTGTGTGTGTGTGTGTGTGTGTGTGTGTGTGTGTGTGTGTGTGTGTGTGTGTGTGTGTGTGTGTGTGTGTGTGTGTGTGTGTGTGTCTGTATGTATGGTTTTATATATTTATAAAGTCTTCCAATACGTACTAACGTTGTACTGACCTTTAATGTATTCAGTTGCATTTCCAACGCGAGTGCAAACACTTAAATAAAGTTAGTGGCAGTATGAAAGTGAAATTCAGTCATTACTTAGATAATATACATAGATTTTAGGTAAGCCGTTGAAGGTCAGGCAACAATGGCGACGGAAGAGTGATCGCAGCGCGGCCTTGGTAACATTCACCACTGTCTGCTACCGGCCGCGTTCAAGATGGTTTGCGCGATAAAAACTCGCCGAATTTCGCCCAATTAGGAACAGGTAATGACGTCATGAACATCATTTAGGTTAAAAGGGTTCAAATTGTTTTACTGGTCATATTTTTGGCGAAAGTTTCAACTTTTCATTGACTGTTTTATTGAAGATCAACACCTGAGGGGAGGTATAGACGTACTTCGATACGGATAAAGTATTATAAAGAGCTTCTATTATTGTATTCAGTGAAAGTACGCGATTTGTCAATGTATATAAATACAGCCGCTGTGTAAGCTTAAATTACATTCGGTTAAGGGTAGTACGGATTTCATAGCTATACAAATAGGTTTGGATTACAGGAAGAGATTCAGAAAGACACTGAAGTCTGGTAAATAAACCATTATAGTGTAGTATGTTACCATATGGTAGGAACTAGATAATCGCAATTTTCAAAAGAGCCTAAACTAAAATTGTACGAACAATTAAGCAATTTTTTTATCAACTCTGCCCCTAAAAAGATACTAGTATAGCCACTGAAGACACAAAGCCCAAGTCATCCATGACTTTAAAACAAACTATAAGAAAAGCATGGAAGTGGCACGAGAAGAAGAAGAAGAGTTTACAGAACTGAAGAAAGTTGAAAACTATCTTGAGGCTTCAAAGATGCAACTATAATTACAAAAATGAACATTCTAACAACAGCATACTCAAATTTGTTCCGATATCTTTGCATGACTGAAATAATTTCCTGTTTTTGCCCACTCTTACGGTTATAACACGATACCCCCCCCCCCCAATCCACTTGCATGTTCAGACTAACGGCAAAGAAATCCGAACCTCTGGGACAGGTATTCCTTAATTAACCACAGATCCACTAGTCTTTCATTATCTGTGTATCGCTTTTATTTACTCGTTCGGTCTGTAATTGTCAGCCGGATATTTTCCTCCGCAAGTGGCTTCTTTGTACTCTGTGATTTCATCTGTGCGCCAGCTGATAGACTCGACACGTGGTTTTCCGTTAGCGAATTGAGTCATTTACCAGTTAATTATATTTATTAAATGCTCATTCCACTGAGGGTTTTGTGGGTTGAGAATATGAGTAGATTTAGCGTGAGAATAATTCTAGAATAATAATATTTTGCAGTTAAGAGGAAATAGAAATAAGGGACAGACAGAAGGGGTTAGAAAAATGAAACCCTTTTTTGTAAACATAAATATATTCTTTTATTAAAAATATCTAAATGACGAATGATTCGATTGTTGGTAAGTTTTTCTTTTTAATTCTTGAAAACTAATAATAATATAGCTTACATAGGCCTATATATATAAATCTAATTCATTAATTATTATTAAGAATAATAATTATTAGAAAATTATATTATTAATTAATTATTCATTAAGAGCCATACAATTTTCAACGGTAATACAATTCTCATTGAAATAGCAACCAATACAACATGGCTGGGAGTCTAATGCGTGGATCACACGAGACGTTCCACGTACAGACCGGGTCCAGTTCAAGAATCTATATCTCCATGGAATACATGGCCAACGTTAATTACTTCGCCTAAAAAAGCTGGTACAGGTTTAGTTTCACAGGAACGAATACGAAGCTAAGTAATCGTCAGCAGAAGTCAACTATCAGTCCATCGTTCATATACATCGTCCATCGTTCAAAATACCCGAACATGTATTTTGGTTTATTCCTCACGTTAATTCTCTAAAACGAAAAACAAAAAGCTTACTTACTAGCCAACGCCGTTTTGTTGAGCCATTTGGTGACGCGCTGACCAGTATAGACGAACAAGTGGGCCATCGTCATCTCTGGAATTGTCGAGAGCATTGCATTTTATCGGATGATCCGCATCCATCGTATCGTGTCCACAAAGAATGTATTCCGGTGTTGGAAGCACACCGATGCGATGTAGATGAGCGGCCAGGTAGTCATGGCTGGTTTGCATTCTGAACTTGGCAACGCTTACAGCTAGTGGAAGTCTGTGGTCGATGGGTCCTGTGGTGACAAGGTTTTCTCATTTTCTTCCTGCTGATTGCTGTGTGAAGTGCAGTTTGCTGGCCCGGGCGGTAGTTGCATTGATAAGGGATTTCGTGCTTTGCAACGAGGGCATACAAATGGGTTGTGTCATGGATGTGCCTTTTTTGGCCAGAAAGTCTGCCCTCTCATTTCCATAGATGCTAACATGGCTTGGGATCCATTGTAAAGTTATATGCCGATCTTTATTTGCCAGGTGTTCCAGGGCTTATTTTGTTTCCATTGTTCTTTTGCAGTCTGTGTCTGTAATGCGCGATAGGTTTCGACGAAGAAAACTGACTATTTAGGGACTATTTTATTTAGTTCAGCTGCTGTTGCTTGTACTGCTGCTATTCCTCCATCGTAGTTGTTCTGGGAAGTTCCCACTCCTAGGCATACCTCGAAATTGCGACTGTAGTAAGCAGCTGTGATTGCACCTGATTCCGGTATTGATGAGCCATCCGTGTACATATGTAACCATTCTGGTTGTGGGTACTCTTCGTTGATAGTATGCAGGGCTGCTTGCTTCAGTTCTATGTCGAGGAATGCTGATTTCGGCTGACTGTGGTTCTTCAATCTGCAATTAGATTTTGGTAGATTGTGGAAAAACTCGCGGCAATCTGTAAGCAGTGCTGGCTACTCTTAGGCTATAAAGCCACCCTTTCATAGGATGCCATTGGGGTTATTTGAGTCTTCAGTCGGGTCGTGGCTTGTCTGTAGTTTGTCCAATGAGTGTATACTCCTCTGTGTCTCTGTCAGAATCGGAAGAGCTATTTTCTCTCTATGGCTTTCCATTGAACTACACTTCGTTTGTGCCTCCATTGCTGCAATGGGTGTAGATGTAGGGCTACCAGTTATGATCCTAGAGCTGTGTTCTGCACGATGTCCAATTTACTAAGGGTGTTGCGGTTGCTTGTGATTGTCACTTCACTGCCGTAGTCAAGGACAGGTCTGACATATGCCTTATAGGTAGTTATTAGAACATCCTGGCTTGCACCCCATGTTGTAGCTGTCAGTCTTTTTAATATTTTTGTTTTTTTTTTGCGGGGTACTTTGGTGGAAAGCGTGAACAGTTGAAAAGTTTTTTTTGTGGAGATAACTGTCATCGAATTATAACTGGTCCACATTTCCAACTTTCTAAGAGCGTCATTTAATGCTGTTTCAAGCGCTAGGATACTGCTGCTCGTTGCCCAGATAAGTAAGTCATCCGCATATAAAAGTGCTTTGATTCCTGGCACTTCCTTGACGGCGCCAAGTACGTCATCAATCATCATTTAAACAGCGTGCAGCTAAGCCCAGCTGCTTGAGCTAGGCCTTGTTTTTGAATTCGAACTTCGACTTTCGGTTGCTGTATTGCACTCGAAATCGTCTTTGTGATAGCGACGATTTGATCTACCTAAAAAGGTTTCCGGATATGCCATTTATTGCCAATTTGTGTAAAAGCATTGGCCTCCACACGGTATCGTAGGCGGCCTTGTAATCTACTGGAACCGACAGTGTAGACATCCTTTTGTGGTATCCATCTTTGACGTGTTGTGTAAAATTCATTACATGATCCATAGTACTACGGTGTCTTCGAAACCCGGTTTGAGCATCATCTAGGATACCTTTTTGTTCAATGTACTGATTAAGTCAGTGGACCACCATGTTTTGTGTCACTTTACAGCTGGCGCTGGTTAGGAATATAAGCCTGTGACTTTCGGGTTGATCAGGGGGTTTATCCTTTTTTAGAACACGCCATATTTCGGCTTTTCTCCATTCCTGAGGTACATAATGTTTCCAGGTTAGGTTCACCAAGGGCAGAAGGGTTTTTTGGCTTCCTCTCTCAAGTTGACAATGAATTCTAGATATATTTCATCAGTACCCACAGCTTTCTTAAGTTAAGTTTGTGCTAAAGCCAATTCTATTTCGGTGATTGTAAAAGATGATGTGAAGAGTTCGTGTGTCTTCTCTACGAAGCAAGATGTATTGGCGTTTTACGCAGGGTCTTAATGACGGTTTTGTCCATACATGTGCGGCTGATTTTGGCGTAATATTTACTTAGTGCATTTGCAGCTTCATATAGGTCTGTGAAGGATTTACTTGAGTACTGTATTGGCTGTCGGATTTTTTTTGGGGGCATGGTTATTTAATCGATATATGTAGCGATGTGCTTTGGTTCTTACCTTCCGATAGTCATAAAAGATTTGAAGGATAATCGTTTGGATGTCTTTACTTCGTGGTGTAATTCAGCTTGGTGTTTTCTAAGGCATCTCAAATCTTGTTGAGTTTTTGTTGTTTCTATATTATTTTAATATTATTTACTATTTCTCATGATAGATTGCGTTTTTTTTAGCGAGGCTAGCGTTCTATTCCAGTAGGGTCTAAACTTTTTTACTTGCCCTCTGGGTACACATTTAAGAGAGTATTCGATACATACCTAATTTAAAAGGCTGGTAGCTTTCTCAGGTATTTCTGGAAGCGCTAAATTACCCAGAGCCTAATCTCTAACCCTTCGATATTTGCTAAAATCTGATTTCTTAAATTCCATCTGGGAGCTCGAATATTTATGTATTCAGTTTTATTTATTCCTATGGTTATGAGTATAGCTCTGTGGCCGCCACCACCTGCATCCTCCAGTAGTTTTGCATTGGTTCCTTCAGCAATATTTAGATGGGTTATTACTAGGTCCGGTCTTGATAAATTTCCCTAACCTATATGATAAGAATGTTGGAGAGGTATTTATGACTCGGAGTTGATTGTTATCGATTAATTCTTGGGTTTTCCTTCCAACCGGTCACAAATGTTTGTAGCCCCTTTCCGCTGACGGACTGTCCAATAATTATGCTATTATTCTGGATGGTTCTTCTTATTTCTTCAAAATATGGAGTGTTTCCTGGGGGATTATAGAGACTGACGAAATTAAAATGTTGTTTGCTTTTCCATGTTTCAATCAAAACAGTTTCCAGTTACTTGCTTATAAAATGGCACCAATTACAAGGGCATTGAGGTGCAGACACCATTTAAGAGAGTGTATAGAGTATTATAAAATGAATAGAGTATTATAATAATATAGTATTTAATATTATAACAATAATTATTATACTATGTAATAGTATAGTATTATAATATTATTATTTTTTTTATGAAAGTGAATACAGTAATATAATAGTCCATAGTATTTGTTGAACTTGAAAGTTACGGTATGTAGTCTTAGAAGAAAAGATGTCTACGACTTTAGTCCCTTGGCATATTGTAGCTGACGTCGACTGTAGCGCACTCTTTGGCTGTTGTAAGCACTTAATCAGTCCCTTCTTATTGATTAAAAAGAAGCGGAAAGCATGGTGCAAGGCGGAGGGTGCACACGGCGGTGCTGAACAGATACGTCACTGATTCCCAATCCCGATTGTTATTCCACAGCAGACCATGCGCAATTTGGAGAACATCCAAAGAGAAGCGAACGAGAGAATTGTAATTAACCTCTTAGCGATCGCCGCATAGTTACACGCTGCCAGCAGGCGTGACCCTTGGAGGTCATGGCAGTCGGCCATCGGGCTCCCATTTAGGTAGGATCTACTTCCAGCACTGATGAAATTAATTTTACAGGCCTGACTAGAAAGTGAAAAGAAGTTGACAAGTGGGAACTGAACGGCGGCTACGAAAGCTGGATTTATTCCAGATCGGATCTAGTATAGCGATCATGTCTTTTCCAGTTGTCTATTCTATTGCTTAAGAACAAGTAGAGTGTACATTGCAAGTGGAAATGTTGAAATAAATTTTAACCAGATTTAATATTTTAAATACTTGGAATGGGGGTCTGACTTTTAATAAATGCTCTTAAATTAGATTTTATTGTCCACAATGATCGGACATTTTTTAAAATTAAAAATATACATAAGCATAAAAATGCAGTTTATTATTTTTTTAACGCGAATAAAAGAAATATTTCATATTTTAGTAAAGAAAAACCATTCATAACAAATTCCAAGTTCAGTTGAAATGAAAATAAAATATCGTAACTCCAGTTGTACCAAAAATGGGTGCTAAAGGACGGTCGCTGGTCTTAAAGCCAGGTGTTGTACGACACCAACGATTGTTTCAATACTTTTGAAAATGTCATTGTAAAATTTGTAACCAAATTTCTTAAAATACTTAAATGTGCATTTTGGTACAAATGGAAATTTAAAAAGATTAAATAGTGTTTACCAAATAATAAAGGATATCTTTTCGGGTTAATGTAACATTCTTCAGTCTTTACTAATATATATGTATACATTAGTATAAATATTTATATGGCTTTTCATCGACATTGGTTGTTAGAGAGCATGGCAAAGCAAACAATGCAAACTTCTTCGTCTCTTTCTTCGTTGGCTGCCTTTGCTCTCTTTTTCCTCCTGTCATCGATCGGAGGTCATCAACAATCTTCTAAAAGCAGACCTCCATTACTACCTGCGCTGCTAAAAACCCCGTCCCTTTCTGCGCTTCTTCAATTCTTCATGCATCACTTCTTGTTCACTCAGACGTACTCTAAATATATCCTGTTCCCCGCTCAGTGCGCGTGCGCAAACTGGCCTGTCGTCGTCTAATCTTGGGTTGGATATCGTCTTCATCTTTTATAATCTTTAAAACTATTAGCGATTACACTATTGTAAGTATTTATGTTAGCCTACTGAGAATACCAGGAAATAGAGAAATGTGACAGCGAAGGTGATTTAGAAAAGGCCGGCATACACTAGGTAAACTCGCCTGTAAAAGGACCAATGCAAGAAGGTACAACTTTTCTAACAAAAGTCGTGTTTCTCTTTACAAATGATTTATTTTACGTTCAGAACGCTATAGCTTTCAATTAACATAGCCAACTCTCAACTTTTATTAAATTCTGTGAGCGTTTTTATTTTTCTTTATTATTTTACTACTTTTTTAAAAAACATGTCTCATCTTTGTCTTTAGTGTGTAAAGGTAAAACTACACAAACTACAATCTCCTGTTCAGTTTACCGCCAAAACCTGACTTGTCGTGAACAGTGTTTTGACACTTATCAGAAAGACATGTAAACGTGTCACACGTAAATGATAAACGGCTTTGTAAATATTTTGTAGCCTATATGCAACTAAATTATAAACAAAGTCTGTCTCTGATACAACAATGTCTATACTGTTAATAGATATCTTGGCACATTTAATGTGACTTGACCAATGAGTCAATGCCTTAAGCTGAGTAAGGCCAATGAGTCCGCTGATACATCGGATCCGATGCGCTACTCATGACGTCATCAATGGCAGCCATGTCATTGATAAAATAATTTAAAGTTATAAATATCATTCAGCTACTATTGTAGAACTTTATCCTGCCCGACGCAACAAATTATGCAGTGCATTGTATTTTCCAACAATCCAGAGGGTTTTTTTTCCTTTACTTTAAAATGTTTACCAATTTCATGAAAATATATTTCGTTACACTACAGCTGCATTCGTTCATACATTTCACTCTTGCTCTGAACTGTAAGCGTACGATAACGTAACCACGGGAACAGCTTCTAACATACCGTACATTGTACCATACCTGAGCGGTACGGTATTGAAGTCCCTTATTGACGTTTCTCTTGCTGGTATTTACAAAGATCTTTACCTGCACTTTACTTTCGGATAAGGAGTAATATGTTAACATAGAAACCAGACTGAGAAGTGCGTCCGCTGTAAAGTCAAACTCAGTCAACGTGACTAGCATCGCTTACAAAGGAGAGATAAGGATTGTTAATATAAGTAGGATTAAAGGATTACCGTATGCGCCAAAATAAACAGTACTATAACTGAATCAGCTGTAGTAGAATGATCGATATAGAGCCATTCTTGGTAGTTTTTAGGAAACCACAAGAGATTTTCTTGTGCCCGAAATCTGTATTTTCGTTCACAATGGTTCCAGCAAGCTGGCGCAACTAGCCACACTACCTTAGTCAACATTGCTTTCCTTTAAGAAATTTTTGGCAACCGCCTCATCTCCCTAAGAACAAACTTTCTTTAACCAGCCCACTTCCCTGACTTTACGCCACTTGACGCCTCCGTATGGGGAATGATAAAGAAGATTTTCCTTGATGACCCCTCCAACCATTATCGTCTATCTACAGGGAAAAATAACCATGTGTATAACGAGCATTAAACAACCCCTCTTTATGAAAATAATGCAAAATCTTCAAGAACGGTACGAGTCTTGCCTCAAACTAAACGGATTTCGTATATAATTAGTTACTGCCATATCCTAACCGATTTAGCTTCTTTCTACTTGTATGTGTTTGTAAAACTGTGTAAATAAAATAACATGAAATACAATCTGACAACTTTTTCAGTACTGTTTATTTTGGCGTATACGGTAATTCCTTGAAGGATAATATAGGAGGGGGGGTCGTTACATCAAGTGTACATTGCCACGTAACTGAAGACGATCCACTCACTATTGGGGTCATATCGAAATTACCACACATTCCTACCCTTCTGAAAATAAGGGCAAATTATGGCTTTACGTAGGCAGAGTCGCCGGAGTAAGATCTGTCTAAACGCGAAGTGGATTGTAGTATGAATGTCTGCATTTCTTGGAGGTAGTTTCAGGATGGTCATCCTCTGTCCGTTACCGACTAATGACGAGTCTCTTAGACACCACTTTAAGAGTGACTGTTGACGCCGTTTTGTAAATTGTGTAGGTATGCAGGCACTTGAACTACCCTCTTTCTTATTACACCTGTCAGGGATAAACTTGAACTCGAAGAGCGAACCCTACGAAACGTAAGGTTTGAAGAGAGGTTATGAATATACTGGGAAAATTCGGGTAACCAAAGCGCTATTTAGGCAGGGTGCTAACAAAAGATGATTTCTTCTACGACTATTAAAGTACATTTTTAATAAGAACCGCATGGCTCGCCCACGCTGAAGCCTGCTGATTTTGCAGCGGATCGAGTTTCACAGGAAGTGAAGTAATCGGTCAGCTGTTTTATGTTAAAGTTGGCAAAACTGTTTATGAATGAGTGACACTATTGTGTCGCCGGAAATGTTAAAGTGCAGCGGAACTGAAGGAAAAAAGAAAGTTACGGTATTCGTGTCAGTTTAGTTTTGATTACTTTTACTTTTTTATTTTTGATGATGAAATAAACTGGAATTGGTCTTGTAAAGAATTTGTTTCTGTTTGAAATTTACTAAAATACAGAATGCTCTATACATCTGGTGAACTACATATATACAGACCTCACACATATATTTGCACAACGTGTAACACTTACTCATAGATGTTTCGGTCTACGTTAACATTATAAGTGACTAATATATCGTAGTTTAGTCATACTTGAACATAATTATGTCATCTACATCTGAGACGAATTTAGGCATCAATTTAAACAACGCTGTAATAATTTTATTTTTTTAATGTTGGTCACTGAAGATAGTACAGTAACATGTTTGACGAGATTAAACATTTTGTTCTGAGTACAAATTTGTAGTATTTTTAAATACAAACTATAGTGTATAAATCTCACAAGCCAAATTAAAAATTGATTTATATCGATTGTTCAAGATGTATTTAAGTTCATTGTGAGGTCTCTATTTGTCAATTTATAGGAATATATTTAATAGTTACAAGGCTATATCTTTAAAAGGTTATTGCTTAAACATTCTTAGACTAGATTTAACCTATTAATAAACAAGAAAACTTAAAATTTAAATGGTTTTAGAGAGAGGAGGAGAGAGAGAGAGAGTGAGTGAGGTAAAATTAGGGAGAGAAGAAGAGAAGGAGACATATAAAAAAGTTAGTGTGAGAAAGAAAGCCGGACAGAGAGGAGAGGAATAGAAATGTCGAGAAAGAGTGGAAAAGGAAAGCGGAAAGTGGGAAACGGAGGAAGAGATGAAGCTAAAAGAGGGAGAGAGAGAAAGATGGTGCTTAACAAGGGTGAAACAGGTAGAGAGAGAAACGAGAGAAAGACACAGAGAGTTAAATAAGGATAGAAGGTGGAAGATGAAGGAACACAGAGTGATTGAAGGGAGGAAGAGAGGGAAAAGGAAAGGAGTAAGAAGGACAAAAACGCAAGGAAGAAAGAGAGAACGAGGGAAACAGAGGGAGGGTGAGAGAGAAAGGGCACGCACTATCCTCATCGAGGTTTATCATTGGTTAACGCTTGAAAAGTAGGGTAACAAAACGTAAAGTGTGATCATTTCAGAAAAAATTCTCGAGCTTATGAGTTTAACTATATTAACTGTTAGTTTTAAGTTTGTTGTGATGGATCAGAAATACTCTTTTTTCTCATATTTTATTTGAATTTTCTTCGCCCCAGAAGACAGATATTGTACCTGATATAAACAGCTCTTCTCACGCTATATAATATATTTTCTTTATTTTCATTATTAGAGAATGATTACTTATTCAATTCCTTCTATTAGTTCACACTCTCTTTATTTATATCTTGTTCAAATATTTAATCGTTAATAAAACACTTTTTATTCATCCACTCAAGTTCAAATACATTTTTTTTTAACTTGTAGCGGATGCCACCTGATCTTAATAGAGTTTTTTTTCAAATATTAACTGATCAAATAAATATAATGAATAATTTTAGTTTTATAATGGAGAAAAACTATTCACAAAAGGGGCAAGGTTGCAATATAGTTGTATCGCCCGAATTGGCCTAAAATTAGTGATAAAATATGATTTAATTAAACTGCTGATTTTATATTATAGGTTATGTGGTAGAACAGCTGTTTTAACTTATAGGTTATGGTATTTTATTTTAATTGTAATTATTTAACAAAAAGTAACTAAAATTTAATTTTTTTTGTTGACTTAAGAAGAAATTTACCTTAGCATTTTTGTTTATATTACTCTTTTTCTTAGTCCCACCTAATTCCATCTACCATTCTTTATTCTTGATCTTTCAAAGGAGTTTATCTGATAAACATCTTTTTATTGCATTGTTCACTAGATGTCAAGATCCCAGTTATATTATCTGCCTGGAAGTTGTATTCGCCTACTTTAGTCCTTCCTGTATTCATAATACAAAAGTCATACCAACTTATCGCCTTAAAACTACGAAATAAAAGAAATAAAAATAATTTTACTTGAACATTTACAATTCTAATTATTAAAGAACAAATAATCCCAACTCTCCGGTTGACGACTAAAGATGATCCTTGTGGGCTTGGATAGAGCGAAGGCGCTCTCTGTACGTGTTATTGTCAAAGGAAAGCAATGCACCCAATACTGACCCGACGACCTCAGTCTATCCTGACCTCTGACCCCCGCCCTACCTAGAACCCGCGCACGGAACATTCCTTTAGCATATGTCATGTCATTCGACTCGTGACCCTGCAAGTCACTAAAACCCGGCTGGGATTATTATTTCGGCTTTACTTAAAACGACGGCGTATATACAAGTTCGAAATAGACGTGATATTTGTACGGAAAATAAAACAAGTTGAAAACAAATCAATAATGAGTATATATTAATAGAAAACTTTCCAACTATTCGAGGTATGTTGGATTTGTTACTAACGATTCAAAGTCCTTGTAAATCGCGATTTTTACCTTGTATGGGGATTTTGACCTTGTATGGGGATTTTCACCTTGCATGGAAATTTTTATATTGTATGGGGATTTTTAACGTGTATGGGGATTTTCACCTTGCACGAGGATTTTTCCCTTGTATGGAAATTTTTACCTTGTATGGGGATTTTCACTTTGTATGAGGATTTTCACTTTGTATGAGGATTTTTACCTTGTATGGGGATTTTCACCTTGCACGAGGATTTTTCCCTTGTATGGTAATTTTTACCTTGTATGGGGATTTTCACTTTGTATGAGGATTTTCACTTTGTATGAGGATTTTTACCTTGTATGGAGATTTTCACTTTGTATAAGGATTTTTACCTTGTATGGGGATTTTCACCTTGCACGAGGATTTTTCCCTTGTATGGTAATTTTTACCTTGTATGGGGATTTTCACTTTGTATGAGGATTTTTACCTTGTATGGGGATTTTCACCTTGCACGAGGATTTTTCCCTTGTATGGTAATTTTTACCTTGTATGGGGATTTTCACTTTGTGTGAGGATTTTCACTTTGTATGAGGATTTTTACCTTGTATGGGGATTTTCACTTTGTATGAGGATTTTCACTTTGTATGAGGATTTTTACCTTGTATGGGGATTTTCACCTTGCACGAGGATTTTTCCCTTGTATGGTAATTTTTACCTTGTATGGGGATTTTCACTTTGTATGAGGATTTTTACCTTGTATGGGGATTTTCACCTTGCACGAGGATTTTTCCCTTGTATGGGGATTTTCACTTTGTATGAGGATTTTTACCTTGTATGGAGATTTTCACTTTGTATGAGGATTTTTACCTTGTATGGGGATTTTCACCTTGCATGAGGATTTTTCCCTTGTATGGTAATTTTTACCTTGTATGGGGATTTTCACTTTGTATGAGGATTTTCACTTTGTATGAGGATTTTTACCTTGTATGGGGATTTTCACTTTGTATGAGGATTTTCACTTTGTATGAGGATTTTTACCTTGTATGGGGATTTTCACCTTGCACGAGGATTTTTCCCTTGTATGGTAATTTTTACCTTGTATGGGGATTTTCACTTTGTATGAGGATTTTTACCTTGTATGGGGATTTTCACCTTGCACGAGGATTTTTCCCTTGTATGGTAATTTTTACCTTGTATGGGGATTTTCACTTTGTATGAGGATTTTCACTTTGTATGAGGATTTTTACCTTGTATGGGGATTTTCACCTTGCACGAGGATTTTTCCCTTGTATGGTAATTTTTACCTTGTATGGGGATTTTCACTTTGTATGAGGATTTTTACCTTGTATGGGGATTTTCACCTTGCACGAGGATTTTTCCCTTGTATGGTAATTTTTACCTTGTATGGGGATTTTCACTTGGTATGAGGATTTTTACCTTGTATGGGGATTTTCACCTTGCACGAGGATTTTTCCCTTGTATGGTAATTTTTACCTTGTATGGGGATTTTCACTTTGTATGAGGATTTTCACTTTGTATGAGGATTTTTACCTTGTATGGGGATTTTCACTTTGTATGAGGATTTTCACTTTGTATGGGGATCTTTACCTTGTATTTGGATTTTTTACCTTATTTTTTCGATTATATTTCCCATCACTGACTTAATTTAGATTGTTTTGACTAAATTACTCTACAAATTAACGTAGGCCATAAAATATTGTATACTTTTACTGACAAAATATTTCATCTATAGGCCTATAGAATATTTTCTTCTATTCTGGTTTTTCTAACCTTAGTAGACTACACGGTGGTTCTGTTAGAGGCGGATTGTTACATTCTGTTTAATCAAGTTAAGTAATCTGGTTCAATTAATATTAACTGAGGCAAAAAGACATCGTTGTATCTCAGTTCAAGAATCGTGGTTCCATGAGAAATTTTAATGTTTTAAAACATTTTTACATTCACAAAGAAAGATCCCGCAAGTGTTTAAAATGGCGTAGTTTTTATTTTTTTAATATTGGTGTTTGATTTTATATAATTTTGCAATGTTTTTTTTCTAGTTTGAACTTGAGCTACTATTATTGTAGAATTATTATGTGAAAATCACTGAGCTTATGCGGGTTGGACAGTTACTTACGCATGCGCTGACAGACTACATCTGAATTCAGGTGAACGTAAAGCTCTTTGTTGGCGGACCGCTAAGTACATTCTGAAAACATTTGCTATACTATTGCTTACTGAAAACGAATCCAACTTATAGTGTGTTTTGATTTTAAAATTTCTTTAAATTTCCTAATCTTGTATTTTATATTTATGTTTAGGCCTACACTCTCCCTCCGATGACTCTGTTATCTACCAGCTGGAAGTAAGCAGTCAGGCTAATATCGTGTTCTTCTGCACGGTACATCACTCCAAACTGAAGCTCATCCCAGACCCATACGCGGAGCGATTTTTCATAAAATTAGTCTACTAGCACTTACTTTGATTTAAACTAAGAATAGCCGTTTAAGGAGATGAATCCCACAAAGTTGGTATTCGTATTAAAAACGAAACACATCTGTCGAAACTACAGTTATTTTTCTAAATAAAAACAACTGCTTCTTCAAATAAGTGCTTTTCAAACGTGCTACAAGTGTAGCATGTTTTCGTGAAATATATAGTTTACGTTTAAGCCTTTTGCAATATGCTTTCCTAATATTGTCTTGTTTGGGAATGTCTTAATGTAGTTTGGGGAAATGGATTTTACGTTCTTTAGGGGACCAATTAGCAGTAAAAATATAAAGTTTTTTTCTGCGTAAAATCAATACAAAATTTGTGTAAATGGCGCTACTGTGTAGGTTTTATAAGGACGTTGAAAAAAAAATAACTGCTTCTTTAAATAAGTGCTTTTCAAACGTGCTACAAGTGTAGCATGTTTTCGTGAAATATATAGTTTACGTTTAACAAAAAATGTTAATCAAGCGGTCAATACATACCTAAAAGCAATGTTTACGTCCATTCAAATCATAGAACTACATTAAACTTACCGCAAATTAAAGCTACCTCAATCTGTAACGAAGAAATGTAATACCAAATAAAGCATTTTATAATTTAATTTCTTTAACAAATATTAAAATAATAACAAAGCTATTACTTAAAGAGTAAAATATAGACTAACTTTGAAGTCCAATGAAATATATAAAATAGTAATCTTGAAATAAAAATAAGCCTTTAGCGTACCTTGGCTGAGTATTTCGTCGATTACGAACATTACAGATAAGGTGAACAATTAAACACTTCTAATTAGTATATTTTGAAAACATTGCTTAAAGATTCTTTCCCAACCCAGAATTCTCTTCAGTAATTGTTTCATTTTTTACTACCAACAAAAATATATTACAGTACACAAATACACACCGTAGCAAAGTAACTTTAAATCCACGAAATAACATGACAATAGCTCTTGCTACGAATATTTAAACAATATTCATGTAAACTTCGCTAACACGGTTAGCATCATCAGTAGTATGTTTGTAACCTTTTTAAAAAAAATAAGGGTTACATGGATTCACTAATAACAGTTTTAGTGAAATGTACATTAAGGCTGTTTAAATTTATGTAGCAAGGATTGTGTCGTTCAATTATAATAATTACGTTATTTTGCTTTGTATAGATTTTTGAAATCACATAATTTACTAAGATATATCATATTTCTAAATACCTACTTAGGAAATTGTATTTGAAAATAAGTTAGCCTAAACGTAACTTCCGAACAACTCTTAAGTGAAAATGAATGACTAATTGTTTGAGTTGTTTGATGGAATAAGCCCATTTATTAGGAATGTGCGTGAGGTTTATTATTATGATACGATAATACCTATTCGTATAAGCATAGAGTAGGCCTAACTTAAATTAAAAACCTACGAAAAATTTACCTCATAAATATTTTGAGAAGTAACTGAATATTTCCATGGAAAATTAGTTTGAAACGACTACAGGGAATTTTTAATGAGCTCAGATGCTGAGTATACATAGTCCTACTACTAGAGCATACCGTTATCCTCGGCGACATTGTCTCTGCCCAGAGCTGTCCACTGGAATGTTTGAAGAAAAAATACCTCTTGAACGACGCTCTCACCCCCGAGACAGGTAAACAGGTCGGATGTCACCCTTCTACCTGGTTGACCTTCAACAAATAACCTTTCAGTCACGACTTTCTAAGCGATCAATTTACGACCACATCTCTACCTATGCCCGGCGTTAAGAGCCGAGGGTGGGAGTTTTTGGTAGCGGTTTACATGAGAATCTATTAACTATTTTGGGGAACATATTCACTCATATTGTTTACCGGCGTCACTTCTGATTTATCAAATACGTTGGCGGTAAAAGTGAGGCTGTTGAGTTGCTATAAATCGGTATCTCAACTCTTTTATCGAGCTTTAAATTAGGCAGTGAAATTAGGTAAAAAGCTCGTGAAATTAGCAGTGAAATTAGGTATAATGAAATTCGTTTCGTAATACAGTACTTATCCATTGGAAAACGATAAATTTAATGGTGAAACCTCAAAATCCTCCATGCCTTCTAAATCCGAGTAATTCTGATTATTATAGAAGAATTAAAAATGGAAAACATAGTTTTAAAGGTTGTGTTTAATTCCTTTGCAATTGACCGTGAAAATAAATTGCTGTTAGTAATGTTAAAAACGAACGATTAAAATTTGTTGAAATAAATAAAAAGGGGACACTATAAACATTTTAATATTTAGTAAGGCTTTGAACTATAGACGCTAACGAATCTCGGTAAAAATTGAAAGTCTCCAGTGTCCGTGCAAAGCCTACTTAGGAAAACGTTAAGAATAAAATTAAAGTGAATTCTAAAGTGTACGGTAGTATATTTGATAATATGAAATAACTACCTTAATTTCCAAAAATATTTCTCATTTCTTGAAGCTACATGATTGTAGCTTCTAAAAAATAAGGATCGATATGCTATAGAGTTTTAATAAAAAATAGTTATTTGTTCATAAAATGTATTATTTACTTATTAAAAATTGGTAAATTATAAGTTGAATTTTTACCCAGTTCCCGTAGTTGTAGAGCTCCCGTAACTAAACGGCTATTCGCGTTTCCATATCTTTATTCCACAGCGTCGTAATAAAATAAATTTTTTAGTTGTTTCTACCTTTAAAAAAGCGCGTGAAAACAAAAATTTTGAGATGCGTGTGTGTGTTAATTTCAAGAAATAAATATTACATACAATTTTACATTTATTTAAAGAAATTGTTAAAAGAATTATTCTTGTACTAGCATCCAACAAAACAAAATAATTTTGACGCGCCCAATTTAAAAGAAATTCAAATACCCGATTTTCACTTTTTATTGTTATTTTAATAGTTTTAGATAGTAATCGATGGTTAGCCTATCTCACGACACGACTGTATTAAACAGCTAGTAAGTATTCAGGACCACAAGTGTAGATAGTGCAAGTTATCTACCTGGATCTAACTACTTATTTTTTGCGAGTTACCTTTTTTCGTTTGTCATAATATTAGAGAACTCGCTGGGTCGCTGGGTAAGGGTTTTGCTTTGTTCTTCGCTCAAAGGTAGTTTATGTCCTTACCGAGGGGGGGGGGGTTCAATACAGAATGACCGCGTGGAAGTAAAAGCTTTAGGATACTTCGCCAGCACCCGTCTTCCTGTTACTTTCTATTAATTCTTCTCACCGCTTTCATAGATACACTGGCAGTTCCCTGGCAAGCAATGCCGACTCTAGTGCGATCAACTTTAAACTTTCGACCTAAGTATTTTTCACTGGGTATTTTATTATAAGCTATGGCAGATCACGACCATTGACATACATCTCCTCTTGTTTGTGTCCTTTCTGATTATTGGACAAAGTTTTGGGCCAGGTCGTTGAACACTTCCCTTAGACATCCTATAAATGCTTCTAAATTTTGCTTCGTCTTTTGCAAGTTCTGGTGCTACAAAAAACACAAAGGATTAAAGGATGAACACAAAATGTACGTTTTCTTTTTGAAGTTGTCTCTGCAGACACCAGTACGCAGCAACGACACTACTAGGATGCACTCGTCTCGCCATTCTGTTGCAAACAGTACTGTCTTGTTTATATGTTGCAAGTACGTTAAATTGTTCAACTATCTTAAACGAGTTGGGTTGAAGTCGCATTTCAGTTGCGTTGGGCCGATGGACAAAGGGCCGTAGAGTTAGACTTGACATGTTTGCATGGTGCCTCGACAGTAGGGTCCCTCAGACTAGTGATTCGTCCACATCTCTGGTAGTCTACGGCAATCTTATGTCGCCCTTATATATGGCTTACTCACCACTTTTCCACTACAAGCAGGTGATAATAAATTCCTTCGACAAGGGTAGGATCCTAAGTAGTTTGTGTCAGTCTTTAATGGAATAAATAAATTCTGCCTGTTGCTGATGAAATGGGCATTTTAAACTGTGAGGTTTTTACAGTTCTATTCATCTCTTTGTTTTTGATTTTGTTGAAGCATTCAAGAATTTATTTAATGCAGACACTATAAAGACGAAACGTCTTTGATGACCCTTGTCATCATCAGTATCTAGGTTGGCCGCCAGGATGCGTTGTAGGGCCAATACAGGTTTAAAAACAAGTGCAAGGGAGGTTTATGTAGTAGGCTACGTTTAGTGTTATGGTATATTTGTAGATTTGGTATTGCTCTAATGTGTTAAGCAAAGGTCTTTTGAAGACGTGGAGCATTTCTAGGTTGTGGTTGATGCTTGTGTAACCGGCCTGTTGCTATTATGCGGTTTTTGTGTTCTTTGTATCTTTGTTGAAAACTGCGGAATGCTTAGCCAATGTAGAGATTATTAAAGCCTGTAGCCACCCGTTTAGTTCGTATATAGTCCACTTGGTTCTTGTAGGTTTTTTTTGTTTGTGATGTATTGCGTTTACATTTGTTAAATAGGCTATATCCGACATAAATCACAAATTAAAATTTGTATGTTTGAAATTTCCGAGTGGTTCTATTTGATGTCTTGTTTATGTAGAATAAGTATTTGAATTTCTTTTACTGTTATTATTATATTTTTTTATAAAACGTTAAAGATTAATGTATTATTGTAAGTGTTTTTGTGAGATTTAATTGTGTTGTTTTTTTGTCTTGGTGTCATCAGTTGAGATTGGTAGCTTTTTTTGGTCCATATAGTATGGACCTAGAGCCAGGATGTTTCTCATTGTGTGGTTTTAAGCGTAGGTTCAGAGCGTGTGTTTTTGGTTAATATTTTGTTTAATCTTTAGCAAAGGATCTGCGAAATAGAAATCGACCAACACAAATTATTTTTAAAAAATCATTCTTTACAATAAAACAGCAATTATAAAACGAACACTATTGACAAAATGTCTTAAAAAGTGAATTAATCCTGAAAGTATATTTAAAAGAAAATCACACAAACAACAGAAATAGATCTACCATTAACATAAAACCCTAAAACACATAAAAACTGCCAAAATGAGTAAAAGCACCAATATAGTTTTTACAAACTAGAACACCTGATGAAATGTTTAAATATATCGGTAACAAAAATATAACACACGTAGCCTAACATAAAAGCAAAAAAACACCAGCAAAGATGGATAAAATCAACACTACAGTTATCATAAACATGTGTCTAATTATATTAGTTAAAATGGTGTGAAATTGCATTTAATTTTATAACTTTTTCCTTGGAGCTATAAAGTAGCTCTTCCCCTCGGAATATCATTCTTTAGAAGTGATTTCCGATAGCGCTACTATGTAGCACTACTTGTGTTTGATCGCTCAAACTGTATGCTACAGTCTTGCTCCTAATCAAGCCGTCAGTATATTAACTAGCAATAAACTAAATATGCTTAAGTATGAATTTATATCCTTAAACTTTACAATCTATAAAATAATTTATAGACCTGCTACAGGTCTGTTTAATATCTGTTACAAATTTCTTTCTTTTTTGAATGATTAAGTTTTAAAATTGTGTTATTATTTTTTAAACCTAATCACTTGGCGGTCACGTTTGTTTATAACGAGGTCAACTTGCAACAAAACTGCACGGTTAAAAAAAAATGAAAACAAATGAAACAGCCGTCAGCCCGACCAGCCAACCACGGTCCAGCGTAGAGATTTAATTTGTTATCAGGATTGGACAATACTGGCCACTCCTACGAAAAGTGGAAGGGGGAGACGGAAGTGGATATTTACGAAAACCGGGCTCCGCCGGCCTTATCTGTATAAACAGGTGTAAATGATTGCGTAACGCGCTTGCTCCGTTGCCATGGTAACGTGAACATTCCAGGATACTGGGTGACGCAATTATATAGCTGGGCAGATTTCGAGTCAACTCCAGCTTCCTCTGTTAGGCAGGTAACTGTTTTTTTAAAAATCGTTTTGCCGTGGGTACTGTGAGCTCCTGTTATAAAGTTATTGAGGTTTTGTTTACATGTTTAAATTCCGAAAAATGTTTTAATAATCCATGAAAATACTGTGTTTTTATTTAGGTTAATAGGTTTTACGTTTTCATTGAAAGTTTCTTAGGGTAAAAGAAACGCTAAAACGAAATCTACAGCAAATATTTACAGGCGGCAACTAAAGTGAAAAAAAAAATACCTAATGTTTGACGAAAATTGGATTAACTTCGATTCTTTTTTACAATTCCTGCTAATACGTCACACTCTTCTTATAGGTCTATATATCATGTTCAAATTTTCAATCGTTAATAAAATACTTTTTATTCAACCACTCAAGTTCAAATACATTTTCATAAACTTGTGGTGAATGACACTAGTTAATACAGTTTTTTCAAATATCAATTCATTAATTAAATTTAATTAATTCATTTTAGTATTATATGGAAGAAAACCTATCACCAAAGGGCCAAGGTATGCAATACAGTTATTTCGCCCCATTTGGCTTTAAATAAATAATAACATATGATTTCATAAAACAGCTGATTTTATGTTATAGGTTATGTGGTAGAACAGCTGTTTTAACGCATAGGATATGTTACTTCATATTAATTGTAATTATTGAATAAAAAGTAACTAAAATAGAATTTTTCTTTTGTTGACACAAGTGGGAATAAACTTAAATAATTTTTTGTTTACATTACTTGTTATTTATCTAGTTTATATTTTTAAATTTTGATATTTATAGGAATAAAAATTAAAAAGTAAGACATTAAATAAAAAAATGGTATAATTTTGAAAACTGTCATAACAAGTCATAACCTAACTAAAATATTTTGATTAGGCGTAAATCTCATACAGGATAGCATCATCACATAACTATAAGTTACACACAGCTAATTATAAATTAACTGAAATATAATGATAGGCTATCAATTTTCGATCAATATCACTTTTAATTACAACTGTCGCTGTCACCAAGAGTAGCACTTAGGAGTTAATTTTGTTGCCAACAAACTCACTCGTTAGTTTTTCAACTTAGGTAATCTTTCTACAGAAAAATTGACAATTACGATACTCTAGTAAGAATGAATTCAATTGGATTATTTTAATTGCAGGCCTACTTCCAAATGCAGTCAACACTAACGTCTATAGATCTACTAAGTCTGTAGTCGAGTGTCAATATTACAACAGACTACAAGATCAGTAAATTAATGTGCAATATAGGCCTATGAGATCTAAATATATGGAATATTATTCATGTTATGCTATTGTGGCAGCCACACTTAAAGTTTTAAAACAACCTTACCATAAGGCAAAGTAAGGTAAGAGCATAGATCCTGCATATTTGGGAAACTCAGTTTGCCTATGAACTACTTTATAATGCAATATACAAAAGTGTGATAACCAAGGGTAGATGTTAAAAAAGAGGGTATATGCTTCAAGGGTATAACTAAGGGTATATGCTTCACAAAGTAACCGATTTGATATGTTACAAAAGAATTTGGTTTTTCAGAATTGAGAAACAATGCATTCATGAAGTTAGTAAGTGGTTTTACATGTTAAATTGTAAATTAAAGAATTGGTCACTTTGAAAAAATTGTATTAAATTATTCTACTGTTCTCACAACTGATAACATGATTTCATAGGCCAACTAACTAAAAATGTATAACAATAATACTTGTAATGTGTTTCAAACATTAAATTTTTTACATGCATTTTTATTATTACCTTTAACAAGAAAGATTATTATTGGGAATAAAATAAATAAGTAACAGCTTGTTATACACTACACATGGTTATAGGAAAAATATGACCAAAGCCTGTGGCTCACATGTAGACCTATATACTCAATGTATATTAACGAACACACTAAACTCCAGATTAAGAATTTTCTAAAACTCTTTCAAATAGCCTAAGGTAAGATAATTCATTTTAATGTAAAGTTAATTTTTATTTTGCTAAGTACCAAGTTAGTTTTATTATTTTTTTAAACCAAATCAATCCTAAACTGACACTTTGAAACCATATAGCCTATGTTAATATAGCTTTTTAGTAATTTTATAGGGATACGCTGTACGGTAACTCTTCAACAATCTATTCATACAGAAGTAGCCTATGTTTGTCATGTGAGGCTATGTTTATGTTCCAATATTTAACGAATCGTTGATTACTGACGCTTTAAAAACTTTTTTCTTGTTTAGATAGTATTTTATGTAACATAGGCCTATATAAAAACCAAAAACATCGTGTCAACTGTAGGCTACACGGACTTATGTGGGAAAACTTTAGGTAATTTAAAATGGGTGATTCTAAATATCCTAAATAGTAATAGGAATCATGTTCGAGATAAAAATCTACTTAAATGGAAAAAAATTAAAATAATTGCGCACACTATTTTTAAAAGTAAAATACACTATTTTTAAAAATATTGCAAAAGAAAAAATTGTATTGCACGACCCAATCAGCTGGCGCTACTGCTTTATTCTTAGTTACCAGGCTGTATTGCACGAATGTAGGCCTACGTCGAGCGACAAAACTACGGATGACGAATGGCAGTCCCAATCAGCTGGCGCTACCGCTTTATTGTTACAGCTGCAGGCGGAATCGCTCGAGTATATGTCAATGTGGAGTGACGAAGACAACGAATAACGACTGGCAGTCCCAATCAGCTGGCGCTACCGTTTTAATGTGACTGTTGCAATATGTATTGCTCAAATATAGGTCTACGTGGAGCGATAAGAATACGGATGACGATTTGCAGTCCCAATCAGCTACCGTTTGCCGCTTTATTGTTACTGTTGCAGTCTCGATTGCACGAATATAGGCCTACGTGGAGCTACAAGACTACGGATGACGACTTGCAGTCTCAATTAGCTAGCGTTACCGCTTTATTATTACTCTTGCAATCTGAATTCAACCAATATAGGCCTACGTGGAGCGACAAGACAACGGATTACGACTGACAGTATCAATCAGCTAACACCACCGCTTTATTATTACTGTTGCAATCTGAATTTGATGAATATAGGCTTATGTGGCGCGACAGGATTACGAATGATGACTTATAGTCCCAATCAGCGGGAACTAACGCTTTATTGTTGTAGTTGAAATCTGAATTTGATGAATATAGGCCTACGTAGAGCGACAGGATTACGGATGATGACTGACAGTCCCAATCAGCGGGAACTAACGCGTAATATGACAATTGCAATCTGAATTTGATGAATATAGGCCTACGTAGAGCGACAGGATTACGGATGATGACTGACAGTCCCAATCAGCGGGAACTAACGCGTAATATGACAATTGCAATCTGAATTTGATGAATATAGGCCTACGTAGAGCGACAGGATTACGGATGATGACTGACAGTCATTATCAGCGGGCACTAACGTCTCATTGTTTTAGTGAGTTGTGTTTCCCGAGTATAGGAAAGTTGAGCGATAAGGCTAAGGATGATGACGTGCCGTCCCAACCAGCTGGGGCTACCGCATTATTCATACAGTTTCAGCTGTCTTGCACGTAAATAGGTATATGTCGAGCTATAAAACAACGGATGACGGCTGCTAGTCCCAACCAGCTAACCAAACTACTTTATTGTTACAATTGCAATCAGTATTACCCGAATATAGGCCTACTACTACCAGACCCAATCAGCTGACCCTACCACATTATTGTTACAGTTGCCAATTGTATTGACCGACTATAGGACTAAGTGAGGCGTCGAAACTACAGATGACGATTTGCAGTCCTAATCAGCTGCCAACTGCCAGACCCAATCAGCTGACCCTACCACATTATTGTTACAGTTGCCAATTGTATTGACCGATTATAGGACTAAGTGAGGCGTCGAAACTACAGATGACGATTTGCAGTCCTAATCAGCTGCCCACTGCCAGACCCAATCAGCTGACCCTACCACATTATTGTTACAGTTGCCAATTGTATTGACCGATTATAGGACTAAGTGAGGCGTCGAAACTACAGATGAAGATTTGCAGTCCTAATCAGCTGGCCCTACCGCATTATTATTATAGTTACCGACTGTATTGCACGAATGTAGGCCTACGTCGGGCGACAAAACTGTGGATGACGACGTGCAGTCCCTATCAGGTTTCACTACCGCTTTATTGTCAAATTTGCAGGCTGTAATGCACGAATATATCCCTATGTGTAGCGACAAGACTACGTATGGAGACGTGCATTCCCACTCAGCAGGTCCTACCGCCTCATTGTTCTTGTGTTGGCTGTATTCCCCCAGTATAGGAAAGTTGAGCGACAAGGATAAGGATGATGAAATGCCTTCCTAATTACCTGGAGCTACCGCATTATTTTTACAGGTTCAGCTGTATTGCACGTATAGGCCTATAGGCATTCGTCGAACTATAAATCAACGAATGACGACTGGCAGTCCCAATCGGCTGGCACTACCACTTTATTGGCACAGTTGCAATCAGTATTGCCCTAATATAGCCCAACGTGGACCAACAAGAATACGGATGACGACTGGCAGTTCCAATCAGCTGCCCTAGCACTTTATTGTTACAGTTGTTAGCTCCATTCCACGTATAAGCCTAAAGGCCAAAGTGGAGCGAAAGCTACGGTTGACGACTGGCAGTCCCAATCATCTGGCCATATCACTTTATTGTTACAACTGCAACCAGTATTGCCCGAATATAAGCCTACATGGAGATACAGGAATACTCATGACGACTGGCAGTCAAAATCAGCTGCCCCTACCGCATTATTGTTGCAGTTACCGACTGCATTGCACGAATGTAGGCCTACGTCAAGCGACAAAACTACGCATGACTGCTGCCAGTCTCAATCAGCTGCCCCTACCGCATTATTTTTGCAGTTACCGACTGTATTGCACGAATGTAGGCCTACGTCGAGCGACAAAACTACGCATGACTGCTGCCAGTCTCAATCAGCTGCCCCTACCGCATTATTTTTGCAGTTACCGACTGTATTGCACGAATGTAGGCCTACGTCGAGCGACAAAACTATGGATGACAACCGGTAGTCCCAATCAGCTGGCTCTACCGCTTTATTGTTGCAGTTACCGACTGAATTGCAAGAATGTAGGCCTACGTCGAGCAACAAAACTATGGATGACAACCGGTAGTCCCATTCAGCTGTCGCTGCCGTTATATTGTTGCTGTTTCTGTCTCTTCACTTGGAACAGATTCACAGTATGGGCACAGTAATTTTGGAATTTTGAAATAAAAGACAGTTTCTAATAGGCCTACTGTTGTTAGCTACACAAATATCAGTATAACACATAATGGCTTTGTGTAACTTCAATACATATATAAAGTAAAAGTTTTCATGATTCTCACAATTCAGTCTGTAATTTACTATAATAATATTTGCAGGGTTAGTAGCAGGATATTTACTCACTGCAGAGACTAATATTTGATGCCTCACAGGAATTCTGCTTACCTGGAACAAAGAAAAACAAAAATAAATTTTAAAACATCAAGAAAAAGTCTTATGAAAGCCACCGAGTTAGATAGTCCTACATTTTGTACGTAAAGGATTGATTAGTCACCGTGTTATATATATATATATATTTGTAGATTATGCAACACTGTTTTCTTGTATACACTTATCACTTTCACTTATGTACTTAAACAAGAATCTTACTTGGTATTTATGCGAGTACTTTCAAAGACTGGTTAGTGTCCCCATCCTCGGGCATGTATAATCCTATAATATTTCATTATTAGACCGTAATAGGCTATATTTTGTTTTGATGATGTTTTAACGCATAGGTTATGGTACTTTATTATTATTATTGGTCTAGTATTTATTTAATAAAATGTAACGAAATTTTTTTTCCCAAGTAGGAATTGACCTTAAAATGTTTTTGATTATATTACTTGTTTAAAGTAAGTACGTACTTCATATATCTATATCTATATTTTTATAATAGAGATTTTGACTACCCATTATATTATGAGTATAGTTCTTGACAACCTTTACTCATTTTAAAACAAATTATGTATGTATTTAGATTTGCATAAGTACAATAAAAACATTCATATGTGTACATATGTACATATTGTACGTATAAATTAAGTTACACATTCTGGCATCGTAAACTTACGATACTGTTGTACCCAGTGTAAATTCGTTTATAACAAACGGTTCGTTGTAACCGCTTATAGAGAACACTGGCTACAACGTACAAACACCGTCAGTCCCTTCAAGCTCGTTATAAACGATTTTGACTGTTAACTCGCGATGTTCCAAAACGCGATCTTATATAAAGAACTTGTGTTATTCAGTAGAAATGTTATATAACACTTTATATATAAAATTTGTCTATTTCCGTCCATTTTCCATTGAAGTATAGATAAACAAATGCTTTTCCAGATGTACGAGTATTAGCGTGATATTTTAGCATAGTGCGTGCGGGCGCTACCTGTTTTCCTCTTTATAACAAATACGTCATTGCGTCATCAACTTTCGTGCTATCAAATCGACTAACGATGGGTTTCTAGGAAACGTTCTCCGACCTGAGATAAGCCCGTGTCATGTTGACCTTAGCCCATAAAGGTAAACGTTTCTTATCTCTTGCACAACTGATAACACAGTCACGTTCCGTCGGAGAACAATGAAACGGACGCGGTTCGTTATAGCTGGGCGCTTGGAATTATTGATAAGAGAGCGGCTGTTAACCAGATTCGCTTTTATTTTAACGGTTTCTCTGTGTTGTGCACAAGAACTGTAAGCCAAATGCTAGTTGAATTTGTTTACCTATCTACGGAGTAATTAAGGCTTGAAGGTTACACCCGAAAGCATAATGCATATAACACCTTAATACATTTGTAAACATGTCCAAAAATTACTGTCACGTACGCTAAATAATAAGTCTAAAATTGAAACGTAAACGTATTTTTAAACACTAAAAACAAGTAATATAAACAATAGGTTTTTTAAGTCAATCCCTACTTAAGTCAAAAATGAATATTTTATTTTAGTTACTTTTTATTAAATAATTACAATTATATAAATAAAGTGATATAATTTAGGCCTTAAAACAGCTGTCCTACCACACAACCTATAACACAAAATCAGATTTTTTATGAAATCATAAGTTATCACTTATTTTAAGCCCAATGGAATGAAATTACGATATGGTATACCTTGACCCTTTTGTGAAATGTTTTTCTCCCATATAAAACTGAAATTAACTTATTACATTTGTAAAACTGTATTAACATCAAGTGTATATATATATATATATATATATATATATATATATATATATATAAATATATATAATACGTTTTCTTGTTTAATAATTTAAAACAACATAGGTTATTCAAATACAAGAATATTTATTAATTTATATCCAAAGCTTTTCGTTGGTAAACAGTACCAACATCATCAGGAATGAAAATTACAATAATGTCCAAATCCATTACAAAATTACATTATTGTATCATTCCTGATGATGTTGGTACTGTTTACCAACGAAAAGCTTTGGATATGAATTAATAAATATTCTTATATTTGAATAACCTATGCTAATATATATATATATATAGCTTTGCAACACTGTTTTCTTGTATTCACTTATCACTTTCATAATATGTACTTAAATTAAACAAAAATCTTACTTGGTATTTATGCGAGGTAACTTTCAAAGATTGGTAGTATCTCCATCATCAAGCATCACAGTGATGCTTGATGATGGAGATACTACCAATCTTTGAAAGTTAACTCGCATAAATACCAAGTAAGATTCTTGTTTAAGGACATGTAGTGAAAATGATATATATATATATATATATATATATATATATATATATATATATATATATATATTTATATATATATATATATATATATATATATATATATATATAGAGAGAGAGAGAGAGAGAGAGAGAGAGAGAGAGAGAGAGAAAGAGAGAGAGAGAGAGACTGAGAGAGAGTGTGGGAGAGAGTGAACTAATAGAAAAAATTCCTAAACAACAAAATTGTTTTTATTAGTAATCTCCAAAATTATTGCTCATAAACATTTTTTTATGTGAATTTCCATAATGTACTTTATTTATCAAAACTTTAAGCGTTAAATATCCCAAGAAGAAGAAACATTTACAGACATTACACAATTATAATAATCAAATATAGCCTACATCATTTCTTTCTTCTAGTAATAAATAATAATGACTGATGAATATCAAGAGACAATAAATGAATAACTAATTAATTTAATATTCCAGTCGACATTCAGCCTAGATTTAACCACTTGCGCACTTCGACCATTTAGTTAAGGTAGTTATTGAATTCTGAGTACGACCTAACCGCACTGGATAAGAAACTTTTTGTAATTTTTTGTTTGTTTTTAGATCAAACCTATTAACTAGTATGGCTATTAGCGCTGTTAATAGAGCTAGGTTAGAGGAAGTAGTAAAACCTTATGAAGAAGGTGGAGGGGTCATTGCATAACGTAACCATGATTGGGTACCTTATATAGACCTAATCTCTATTGGGGTCATAAGGAACTCTCTACTCAATATATCCTGTACAAGGAGAAGGATAAAATAGATTAGAATAAACGATAGCATCGCGTAAGCTTGGCGTATCTGTGAGCTAGGCGTATCTGTTAGGTAGGCGTATCTGCGAGCTAGGTCGTATTTGATGTATACCTGCTTCCTACCGTAGTGAAGACAGGAGTCTACCTGCTACCCGGAAACTGTACTGCCAAACCTCGATACAGATTGCCAGCTAAAGAAGGCGGGTTATACTCAAAACGAGTCAACTAACAACGTGAAAAGCTAGAGGTAAATAAATAAAACCTTTTGAATTACAAAATGTACATTTCGATTGCAAAGCAATTATCTTCAGAAGAAAATACAAGACTCTTGTAGGAGTTAGTTTTGTAGTAATTTCCTCTGAAGATGATTGCTTTGCAATCGAAATGTACATCAAAACATAAATAAAAGGTGTTTGTGGTTTAAGAGGTTTTATTTCTTTATAATTAAAACTACATCACAGTTGCTCCAAGTTACTAAACCTAAAGTTCGTTGTTAATATAAATATATATAACAATATAAGTTGCAATATTATTAAAAATACAATGTATAGTTTCTTATACAACTAAACTTCAAGCGTTATTTTCTAACGCGAGGAGTTCATCTTCCAGTGGACACAATGTATACGGTTGACAATGTAGTGTAGTGTTTAGTGAAACAATTAACGTGATTCCAGCCTAAGTACGACAAATGAGTCCCTCGTGTGTCAAGGTGACCTTGACTCCGTTTAGTAGGCCTTCTTGCAAACATGTTCTTTGCAGTCAATACAAAAATATATGAATACACTAATAAATATACTGTAGTACACTTATATGAATGAACAAATTGGTTCACTTTGTGGATATTGGACACTGAATGACAGTTCTATTTGTGGCTAAAGTATTTAACGATTTTTTTATCCATTTTTTTAACAATATTTAATTCCTTACAAGTTATTTTACTATTAATTTTGGACTAGTTTACGCCATGAATAAAACTAGTGTCCAAACCCACTCAGTGGCTGAAGGCACCAGAAATTTTAATGCCAAGCGGGTACAACTGCCAAGTATCTCCCACAAATGTAATTACCGCCCAAAATAACTGCGTTATCTTACGGAACACTCTGTGGTTTCGGTGACACATTCCTACCGACGTAAAATTAACCTAATTAAAACCACATACAATGCAATTCCTGCTCGCTCCGTTTCACTCGGTTTTGGGAGTTTTTAATTATGTAAGCCTATCATTAATTCCATTAGGAATCCAAAACAGGTCATGTTCCCTACACGGTATTCAGTGAAAGATGGAATTCGGTAATTAACGTCGCGTATCCTAGTGGGTCTCGTAGCTTTGATTGTTAAATTTTAGACTGGTATATGTCACAGTGGAAACTTTATACACCGGACCTAATATTATCACATTCAGTATTATGGGTACACATTTAAGGTTACAATATTTCCTTTGTTAAACTTTTAATAAATATAACTAATTTCCTAAAGCAAATACTTTATCCTCAAAATTGTTATTACTTGTTATTTACATTCCTGTAAAATGCAAAAGCTCAAATTCAAGATGGAAACAAGTACTAGTCCCAGCTAATTCATTAATATTATACAAAAAAAAACAAAAATGTTTAACCCCTTTTCTTGCTACCTACCTTTAATTTGTTCAAACAAAATATCACGAGACATCATTTGCACCCGAGTGACATTGAAATTCCCAATTCACCTTTTGCAACGGCTTATCCATTAAGACAATAGTGACGGCGATATTCGCGCAATATTACTTCTTCCACTCCCATGCTCTCCCTCATATACTTACAACAGCATCATACTTGGACCTAAATATCTATTTCCTGCTATCTCCCCGATGTCCCGTTGGCGGTTTCTTCCAATGTATAGGCCTAATGTTGGTTGAATCCGCCAGACAAATATTTCACATTGGCACTCGATGAATCTATTTCTCCGCTTTCTCTTTCCTATTTCTCGCAAACATTTTCTTAAACTCTCTCATAGACACTTCTTTGACGTCTCTGTAAAATAGATGGACTTAAGTCGAATGATACTCAAGAATAAGTTATATTTTAATAACTTTGGGAAGGTTTTTAATATTTAAAATTTCTTTTATCGATATTTTATTTATAGGAGGAAGAGAATTAGTGAATACTTTGACTTTTCGTAATGCTTTCAATTTGAAACATCGTGCAGACCTACTATATTTAAATACTTACCGTGCCTACAGTCTTTGTACATGCCCTGAATTTTAATATAGACTAGCTATTCTTTCACGGATAGGTCGACGACATTGATTGTGTTCACATCTCTATTGTCTGGTAGGATTTCGGTTAAACATCGAGCAAACTGTCTTCGATATCCATTATGACAACTCTTCATACGCGCGCGCGCGTGTGTGTGTGCGCGTGCAGACATTAATGCAAACACACACACTCACACTCACATACACACATACACCCACCCACACACACACACACACACACACACACACACACACACACACACACACACACACACACACACACACACACACACACACACACACACACACACACATAGATTACGCACGCTTGATAATGTAGTAATCGCCACACCCCTGAATACCTTCTTGCTAAAATATACAAGCAAGGTTCGTGGCACATGTACATTAAAATAGGTAAGAACCTAAATGACAAAGTTAATGCAGTGCTACTACAATAACTAGAATTAACAAGTGCTGCTAAATATATATAGGCCTAAGTTATATGTAATCTTAAATACGTAGATTAAAGGATTCGTGAATAAATTTCATCTGTTTTTCTTCTTCATACATTTTTGAAAGCTCTGTCACTTTTTGAAAGTGTTTTATGACGGTCACACTCCAGGATAACTTCATACAGCTCAACCAACTGATAATGATCATGTGTCACCCACCAGTTCTTATCGACCGCAAGAAGACAGCAATTATCCTCTGCCATTCCTCATCTTCATACTTCTTGTGCAATTTTTGATGATCCGGTGACACCTACCAGTGCTAACTGACCGCAAGAAGAAATTTGTCCTGCGATATCCATCAGCGCTACCTGACTGCAAGAAAACATGATTCTTTATCTTCGTACAGCTCACGGCCGTAACGTTTTGTGCACTCTCCCCTTTTGACCTACCTTCATTGCAGAACGTTAAGACAACCTGCGGCGTGGCGCACAGATCGAACGCTCGGATAAAGGCGCATTACTGTCTAAGATTAGCATTAGACAAGTTCAAGGTCAATTGGAAAGTTGTTTCCTTTTTGGTATGCGACCGAGTAATAGCCACTTAAACAAACAGGATTTTTTAAAGTTATCTTTTTAATCTAATTCTCAATCGTATTTTCTTCTCCCCCTCCAAACGTACAACGTTTGTCATATTCCATCTGGCAACATATGCTCTTCTTTTCAAACCTTTCTACCAGTTCACCTTTCAATCTCTGTTCATTTCATACTGCCGATTAGCCAGTACTACTATTAACGCTTACAAAGGATATGAAAATAATAATATAGTTAGGATTATGGTGTTACATAAAACTCTCTGATAGGAGATGTAGAGGAGATCGTGGCCGCCCTTGTGAAGTAAAACTTCTCTCTTTCGTAGTCAAAGAGAGTTTTCTGTCCGTCACACTCTCTTATAAAAACAAAGATAAGGAAATGAATATCCCTGGTACTGGAAAAAAATCACATGAACAGTGAGACCTGATCTGCGTCTGAGTGAAGTCAGGTGGGACTGCTGCGGTACTCGGTCACTGCTGTAAAGGAGGAACATGGAGCATAGGTAGCTTCACGAGGATCATAAACCTACTAAATGTTAATCCTAGCTAATATGATTAGAAGCTCTAGAGTAAAGGGTGTCTACCAAATCCTTCCCTTGTAAGAGTTAGAATAAGAGAGGTGACAGAACTGGGTAAAACTAGGAAAAGTATTATGAATAAAACAGCATTTTATAAGTCTTTTCATCGCTTCTTGCCACACCCAGCACGAACATTTCAGTATTCACTTGTATCTGTTACACTACTCTGAATGTTACACTCCTTAATACAGTCGAATAACTTTGTGAAAAATCAGGGAGTTGGATGGGCAGTACCTAGAGGCACCAGTGCGCATGCGCGTTAGGGCGAGAGCTCTGAGCGACACTTCAGTTGGTCGTGAAAGTTGCCGGTGGTAGATCTATACGTACCTGTCCAAAAACATTTGCTAGTGTTATGTTTTGATTTAGGTTTTATGTTTTCTTTTGTGTTTTATAGTGCACTTGTTTTTAATTTCTTTAAGAAATGGTGCAACCGGGTAGTACTCGTGTTTTCCTCTTGACGACCATAAATGAATAAACTCAGCCGGAAGTATGTAGTCAGTCTAGTAGCGTTTCTACTTAGAACTTTCTTTTTCTCCTCCCCCTAGCAAGTGGCCAAACCCCACCCCTCACACCCCCATACGTGCGCGAGGCGATTTTTGTCAAAGTGATTTAACTGTACTAGTCAACGTGTTTAAAAATTAGCAGTAAGTGGGATGGGTTAAAACGTCATGGGCAACAAATCACAAACGTAAACACTAATAACCGACAAAAATAAATTTGAACTCTGTCCAAGAGCTTTGAGGTCAAAGTTTCTAAATAAGCGCACGCCATGCTAACACAATTAATGTAAGGCTTATCCTCAGTACGCACACAAGGTGAGCGCTCAGCGATCTTTACTAAACCCATTCCTTGTTTAGAGTTGTGCAAGTACCCCAGATTGCTGGGCGAGGATTGATATAGGATATAGAATTACGTCATTAAATATGCTTAATATCAAAACTACAGGCCCAGAAAATATTGCTCGATAATCTGTTTTGTAAAAACACCTCTGTGACAAAACATACATTAACGAACATAGTAGTGATAAAAGATTTTAAAAAAACTGTAAGACTAAACAATAACAGACCTATATTTTTTTTAAAGTCACAAGTTTACCAAGTGAATTCTTTAAGTTGTAACACCAAAAACGAAGTCACAATGACAACAACTAACAATGTTATTTACAAGTTATATAATTTTTAAAAAATAATAAAATTCCTACTTAGGTCAACAAAGACAACCTTTATTTTAGTTACTTTTTATTAAATAATTAGAAATATGTAAATATTTAATATCATATACATATGATTTTGCACAATAAGCGGCAAAATAGTAAGCGAAATAAATTATTAAAAAATTAATTAATGAATTATAATTTGAAAATAAACTGTATTAACATCAAGTGTAATTCCCTACAAGTATACAAAAAAAGGAAATTTGAACATGAGTGGATGAATAAAAAGTATTTTATTAACAATTGAAAATTTAACAAGATATATAGATAGACCTATATAGGCCTATAGGGAGAGTCTGAACTAATAGTAGCAACTGAAAAATATCTGTTGATATAACTCGACAATAGGATGAAGGAAATGTGGTTGATACGAGTTTGATTAAATAAACACTCTCTTGTGAACGTAAGTGCAAGAGTAGATATAATTTTGATCATTAATATTAAAAATTAAAGTTTTTCTGAAAACTTGGAACTAAAGGAACAAAAATTCTGAAAAATAAATAAAGTTTCAAATTTATTCAATTTGCATACAACACTGAAAACAGGTACATTATGAATAACTAAGTACTGTATGTAATTACTATTATAAATAAATGGTCCATTTTATACCATTAGGATGACTTGGATGAGGCCTTAGGAACCATACGGTACTCATGGTAATCTGGCCGTTCTGGTGCATTCTTCCGCTATTAATTTACAATCATTACCCATTCTTCAACCATTGCTTATTTTCACAACTTGAACTCACCTAAAGTCTGAAAATGACTACAAAAAACTTAAGCGCTATCGCGGACCGAACCCAGGCCTTCAGGTTGGTTGTCCTACCCATTACACCATACAGGGTAATAAAATTACATAAAGTTTCCAATTATTGTTCGAAAGACCATCGCGAGATCCTCCACTTAGACTAACTTCAAGGCACGATAGTTATATAAAATGATAACGTATAGTCCTCATGATCGTCGTGAAAAAGAACACGCTACAAGATACAATACGAACATTAAAAACAAAACAACACAAAATCTCGACTTTAGTCTGGCTTTAGCTACATCACGCCCAGCCTGGTCGCGCTTGTGTGCTTTGCTTTCAATGTTGGTATTCTGTCTTGTACCGTGTTTACTTTGTTCCGGCCGATAAGTTATTTATTATCTCATCTGAGGATCGGGAGGTGAAGATGGGAATTCCGAGGGGATGATTTCGCGATTGTCTTTGGAAACTGCGATTGAGAGATAATTGTATATTTTTATAATTGATGGAAAAAACAAGAGTGCAGTAAATATCATAACATGACACTAAAGGCGAAAGTTCTAAACGTAATGTTCACATTACGCATAGTGACTGTAAGCGGTCTTGACTTATTTATCGAACACTAAGAATAAATCCTGAACTGATCTAAATGCTAGAGAAAAAAGAAAAGGTCACGAATTGGACGAAAGAAGAAATTCACTCATCAAACAGACGTATTGGTCAAAATTAAATCTATAAAGCATTAATAACAGTCGAACTTGGGAAACTTAGTCTTAAAAAGGGACACTAAATATATTCAGAATAATAGCTAAATTGAAAAATACAATGTCTATTGTATTTCGTTGTTAGGTTTGTCAAGTTTATACAATAGTTTAGGTGTAAAACCCTGGTAATTTTGTAAATTGTCTACAGTTCGTATGAATTAAAAAACAAAATAAAATACTTTATTTTTATTATGAATAAATAAAACCTATTAAACCACACAAAAATTTATTTGTGTCCTAATGTACATTTCGATTACAAAGTAACCATCTTCAGAGGAAATTACTACAAGAATAACCTTAATTTTCATCCTATAGTAATTCCCTCTGAAGATGATTGTTTTGGAATGGAAATATATATCATAAGCAAAATGTATAGCATAAATAATTCTTCTTGTAGTTTAAGAGGTTTTATTTGTTTATAATAAAAAGTTACACCACAGATGTTCTAATTTATTACAGTAAAACACAATTCAGAAAGAAAAGTTTGATATATCTTGCTTGATTGAAAAATATTTCCGTATTTTTTTACATATTGATAAAAGTACCTAAAATTAAAACATGTAATATACTATTAAAAAATTCGTCAAATGAACACTTCGATCAACAAAGAAAATTTCATTTTAGTTACTTTTCATTAAATAACTACAATTAAAATAAATATGTACATACATGTGATGAAATCACATTGTTAAGTGACCAAATAGAAAGCGAAATCAATTATCAAAATTAATTAATCAAATTTAATTAACGAATTATTATTTTTAAAAACTGTATTAACATCAAGTGTCATCCACTACAAGTTTTAAAAAATTGAACCGGAGTGGATAAATTAAAAACATTTTATTAAAGACTGAAAACTTGAACCAGATATATATATATATATATATAGTGAACTATTATTAGGATGGAAATATTAAAAAAAAAATTAAATTCATTTTAGGAGAAGGTCAATATTTAGCCAGATATTTGTTAGTAAAACCAACTCGAACTCACGGTAAATGTCTATATTTGTTGACTCATTTCACCTTCCTCATTGAGCATAACCATAAAAGTGTCCGGTACTTGAAACTACACTCTCAAGCCACGCCGAAATCACGCGATAATAAAAACTGACTCAAACTCTACTAAAACATTTTGACATAATCATCTACACCTATTCACAATAAATTATTTAAAATGTCATTCGCGTTTCAATTGGCAAGTTACCATTGTTAGTATAACTACATTATAGTTTAGAATTTATGTTGTTAAACTCAATAATGATGAAGAGTTTGTTAATGAAACGCGTACAAGACAATATGTTGTGATAGTGTTGTTTTTAATTTGCTCACTAGCTGAGTTGAAATTTTTGTGCATTATGAAATGTTTTAAAATCTTTACGGTAAATTTTTTTAAATAAATCTTACGATATGTTTTTGATATAAAATGTTTATTGTAACTTATATATATATATATATATATATATATATATATATATATATATATATATATATATCGATTTTAAACCGTTTCAACAGAAAATGAATTTTTGTCTCGTCATATCTGAATACAGTATAAAGTAAAAACAGTTCAGCGCTACCGAACGAGTAACTAAAATTATTTTCCTTCGTTTCATATTTAATTTAAGGTTTATATATTTAATGTCAAGAGACACGTTGTAGTTTGGTCCATCGGCTGGACGTCAAATAAAACTTATCAAAATCTGTCGAGTATATGTCTCCGTCGCTCCCAGCGTTGTCTTGTTGGAGCGCTTCGGGTATTCTCCAAAACGTCTAAGTACTCAGACATCATACAAAGTTCTGATTGATAGTTTCCCGAAACGCGTCAATATATTAATGCTAGAAACGAGAAACTTCTCGGAACTCAACATACTTGAGTAGAGTCTAGCAAAAATTTCTCATAAAAATAATAAAACCTAAGTAAATAATGACCAGATTTTTAGAAAACTCATTACCAGAGATATGTTCCAGGGCCTGAGTTAAGCTCAGGTAAATACCCGACTTAACCCATTCCCTGCCATGATCCCTAATTAGGGATTTTGTATTTAAACAGAGTTAGGTATTCAGAACGTGCTTGTTGATGCTAAACAGCTGTTTTGATCCATTTTCAGGTTCTTTGAGGTTATGTTCATGCATTACAATGGTAGAAATTATGTAATTGTGTGGTGTTTTTGTTGAGTTATACATCTTGATACAGGTGAGGACCTTATATATATGATTATGTGTTTTCTTTATACATTTTTCAGTATGTAAACTTTTTTATATCATTCCCCTTTGATATATTATAGTGGTTATTATTTTCGTAGCCCAGTAACATGGTATTTTACCAACATTTACAAACTACGGTCGTTTTAGTAGTGATACCCATGTAGGGATCATGGCACATCCTGTGTATTTCACCTAGGCCCATATTACATTGTTTATTCCGATTGCAGGCGCGGTTGAGCGTGAGTTCTTGAGTCTAAACAAACTAGATTCGCTTATGAATGATGAAGAATTTTTGGATTCTCTTGATGATGACGGTGAAATACTTATTGTTCAATTGCCACCGTATGGTGTTAAAAACCTTTCTGACCTAGAAGAGATCGATGAATATATTTTAGATGATACAATACCTGATGATGTTCCGGGAAAAATTGAGCTTCACTACAACCCACAAGATTCGGATTCAAATAAGGACAATATCAACCAACTAACTGAAAACTTGGTGGGGAAAAGAAAGAAATATCTCAGCCAAAGTGCATTGCTACGTATAATAAGAGCATGGGTGGAGTTGATAGAATGGATTGGTTTAGAATCAGGTGCCGCATAAAAATCAACGCTAAAAGATGGTACTTTCCTATATTCACCAAATTATTGACATGACGGTGGTCAATGCTCACATTATTTCTTACATATCAGGGCAAAAGATGTCAATGCTTGAATTCAGGAGAACTATTGCTAGAACATATCTTGCACTGACCTCTTTATCCAACCTAAAAAACATTGACAGACCTGCTTCACCAAAAACATGTAACAAAATAATGCTGAAAACTGTAAGATTTGATCCTGCAGGCCATTACATTGAAAGAACACTCGACGGAAAGCAAAGAAAATTTTGAGTATTGAAGGCAAACTTAGGAAACAATGCTCCAAATGTAATATTAGACTCCATCTAGAATGTTTTCAGGTTTGGCATAAAAGACTTTAACGTCTTTTTCCACTAACACCACATTTATCCTATAAATATAGTCTTTTGTTGGTAAAATGTACACTTTTATGTGTTCAATTTAGTGTTTTCTATGTAAAACAATAAATATTTGACTTCACTGCATCTTCAAGTTTTTTTTACCCGTAACAACAAATTGAAACTTTTTTTGGTAATTCTTAAAGATATTAGTAACAGTTTAAACTAAAAAAATTAGTTTTACAAATTTGGCAGGTAATGGGTTGAATAAACAAACTACTTCCCACCCATTTCCCCACCTCTAAAATCGTAAACCATAAAAAGCGGCTTAATCAGACTGATAAAACGAGAAAAAGGTTTCAACAGATTGTAAAAAGTTTGGTAATACTTTACAAGGAATGCTTCAGTTGCTATCTTTTGCATGTTTACTTACGATACCTAAAAATATATCCCATATAATGAAAAGACGATTTTAAATGTATCAAACAAAAAATATTGGTGGTATTTGAAAAAATGTAAGCAAAACCATATTTTACAAATATCCCTAAATATAAATTTGTAAAATTGAGGTTTCTTTATGGAACAGAGCACTATTCATAGTACATTAAATTATTAAATAGCAATTTTACAATATAGCTACAAATTATCCGGTTAGGATAATAATGGTTATAAAAAAATTAATTTTCCTACGGTTGTTAATACAGTCAAAGTAATATATTTAGGTACAAAAATTACACGGTAAAAATACACAATTCCCCCAAAAATTTAATATTTATATAATTTAGACCTGCTTCTCATGAGGATATTCTCATGCAAGTTAGCGCGTATATTTAGTTTTTCTTTATTTCAGCAAACGTTAGGATATCTGAATATCCTTTTTTTAACCCAAACTATCATTTTTTGTATATTGCTCTTACACACACACACACACAGCATATATATATATATATATATATATATATATATATATATATATTTAACCTACTGTATATATTTATATATATATATATATATATATATATATATATATAAATTTATAAATATATAATAATATGGTAATAACTAGTAAATCTTTTTAGAATGTATTTTTTTTAAAGTAACATGTAGAAATGCTAAAAAATAGTGGGTTGGCAGTCTTTGTTAACTATTAAGAAACAAAGTATTCCTTTTATTTGAAAATAAAACCCTAACCAAAACGTGAAACAATGTTTACCTATGTTCTATAAAGTAACCACTAACGGGGAGCCGTATTTCCGTTTCCGGCCACTTTTAGGCCTCCACTGGTTTCTTTTCGCGCACTGATGCACGGAACTAACCAGAATCAATTTAAAATGTCTTGCCTGTACTAACAACGTGCAGGAAGCCTGATAAACAAGAAATCGCAGCTCGTCAGAATTATACGAGCAATGAACGCATCCATAATTCCTTTCCTCGACATAATCTAAAACTAAGTCGTACAAAATCACTGATGAATAAAATCAGTTATGTTTTGTTATCTTGCTACCCCTCTTCATAAATACAAATATTTCATATCCAAGTCTCTACTAATATTAATCCAAAGATAAAAACGTTTTTATAAAAGCAAATAAAATATAATTATATATTTTTATAAAATTATAATTTTTAATCAATTAAAACCTTACATTTTTTATAATTGCTATCGTTTTCTAACAATCTATATATTTAGTAAAATTATGGATACATAGCATCATTTACCAATCACACTGTAGGTGTAATATTAAACTTGAATAGTTTTAATATTGGGTACTATAAAAGTTTTGAGTGTTGAATTATTCCGAAACGCGTCAACCAAGAAATGAATTTGAAGTAAGAAGAGACAGGAAATATATTCAAATGTACACTAAAGTTGAATTTTAAAATTTAAATTTTATAACATTTATAAATTTAAAGGTGGACACACGTTTCTTCGTAAGTTAATGAATAAATATATTTCAAATGCAAAAATAGTTTTAACTTATGCATTTTTTTAAAGCTTTTTGCCAATAAATTAACTAATAGCATCTACAAGAAAAATAATGAAATAACAAAAATTAAATCATATCTACTACATTTTATACATAATCAAGTAAAATTATGTACAAATCAATTCATATGTAGAAATTCAAGTGAAATCACAACACAAACCTATTTAAAAGGTCATTCATGTCATGGCAAAAATTACATAGAAGTATAATACCAATAAACATATGTTTGAATTGAAGTACATATGATTTGATTTTTGTAAAAAATGTTTGTTTCATTATTGTTTTTCCTGAAGATGCTAATAGCTACTTTACTTTATCGAAAACCTTTAAAGAAATATATAAATTAAAACTATTCCTGTATTTGAAATAATTGTATTCATTAAATAAATAAATATATATAACGTTACATATATAATGAATGATGTGCTATTGCTGAACACATAGAAAATTGCACATTGAAATGATTGAACATAACCTCTAAATATGCTCTAAGTAAACAAGGTATAACCATGAACCTCAGCCATAATTTGCTTCCGAAATTCTTCAGGACAGTTAATTTATCTCACGGAAATGTGACGTCATATTTTTACCACAGTTACTCTACACTTCTACAAGTGCTACTAAAATACCGGAAGTCAAAAATAATCATTGTATTTTGAATATCTGGCATATTTAAAGTTTAAATACTCGCCAGGCTTACATAGCAAGTCCCAACTACTTTTAGTTAAATATGTTGTAGGGATAGAAAATACTTCTGCATTGTGTTTGGGTTCTTTATAAGGATAAGACAGCTACAGTGTCAGCGCCATTACCAATTTGTACAAAACCTAGGCCGATGTGATAATGTCATGCGGAAAAACTGTTATTATACTCTAAAAACAATTTTAAAAATTAAACATACAGCTACAATACATCGGCCTACTCAAAACCCATAATACAGCTTGTATAGTGCAAACAGTTCTTACTATAATTTGTGGATGGATATTTTATAAGAAATTCACTATAAATAAAACAAAATTAATAAAAATAAATACTAATCTTTACCCAGTAACCAATACTAAACAGTTCTGAACAAAATACATGTTCAAAACGTTAACAAAGTCACTTAAGGAATGGCGTTTCTGTTCATAGGTACCTAATGTTCTTTTATTCCTGTCCCAACTCTTGCTTTAATAAGTTTGCGCTTTAACAACTTATTGAGTATTTGTCGTGTATTTTTTTATTATAAATAAATAAAACCTCTTAAGTTACTAATACTTTTTACTTAAGTCATGATGTACGTTTCGATTGCAAAGCAATCATCTTCATGCAAAATTACTACAAAAATAATTCTTGTTCGTTTCGCTTAAAGAAGCTGTCCCACTTTCAATACTTCCCATTAATTCTTCAGTAACTTCTGTATTCTTATTGCAGAATGAATATTTCAATCCTTTACTAAATAGACCTACAGTATTTATATTTCTATTCGAGAATACTTGAGGTTGGCTTCATTTTTAACCAACGTGTTTGTTATTTAGGTTATTAGTTCCCTCAAATCCATTTTTCATCAACTCATTTAGTTTTCTTTCTTTTGTTTACTTTATTCATATAGGTGTTATTTTGTTCATTAACTGTGTTAACAGTGAGAACATTAACATTAACTGTGAGAAAAAAACATCTCGATTCTCTTTACGTTCATTAACGACAATTAAATGTGATTTATATAGTATTAGTTCAACCTCGCTTAAATTATTATAAAGATATTTCTTTTCAAACCTAACTATTTATTCTTTGCAAATTGAATATTTTTACTCTTACTACTATTGCTTCAATAAATTTAGGAGTTAAATTCTGCTTTTTATACATCTTAAGAAAGTATATATGAGTTAATAATAATTTTACATGTAAATTTAACTTTGGAACCTGTTATGCTATTGTAACAGAGAAGTCATGCAATTACAATTTGGACTTACTGGGGTGTAATTTTTTATTAGGCTATACATAGATAAAACCTCTTAAACCAAAAATACCTTATATTTATGTCCTGATGTAAGCTTCGATTGTAAAACCATCATCTTTAGAGGAAATTACTACAAGACTAACTTGACTTGTAAACTACAAGACTACTATAGCCTAGTTACTTCTGAAGATGATTTCTTTGCAATTGAAATGTAGCCTACATCAGGGCATAAATAAAAGGTATTTGTAAATTAAAAAAACCGGTAGATTTGCGAGTCAAAATATACTTATATATTATTTTATTGGTGAAGTTTCGGAAACTGGTTTATTTTCACCATCAGGTCGTTTATTTCCAAAATATCCATTATCATAAAACGACTCAAACACGCCGTCTCAATTATCCATCTATGGTGTTATCTGAACTACACATTTTCCGCTGAAAAAGAAAACTCAAAATCAGCTGTTTGCAAAAACGAAATACTCTTCAATAACATCAAAACACAAAACACGGTCGAAAAACACTTAAACCACTAGTCATTCAACACTACACAGCGTTTAATCCCATCCTGTGATTTTCGACACCTTGTGATTTAGATGAAGTGTGTTTTTTTTTAATGAGCTGATTTTGAGTTTTCCTTGTTAGCGGAAAATGTTATAAAAATGTTCAGACAACAAAATGCATGAATATTGAAGACAACGTGATTTTGTGTCTTTCACACATTGAATCTAATATCGTATTATATAAGGTTTAGTAGTTCTGTGATAATGGGCATCTTGGAAATAAACGGCTTTATGATGTAAATAAACCAGTTTTCGAAACGCCAATGAATTTATATATATATATATATATATATATATATATATATATATATATATATATATATATATATATATACATACATATATATTTATTTATATATTTTTTTTTTGACTCGCAAATTGACCGTTTTTTAAAATTTACTTTATATTACTGCGAACGTAAGCATGAATCAAAACGTGTTTATGTTTTAAGAGGTTTTGTTTATTTATAACAATTTACGCTTGATGTGATAAACGCATTCAAGTAGAAATTAAATACGTCAGAGTTAACTTCAGTTTATCCTATATAATGATTAGTTATGCAAGTTAGGTAGATTCTAAACATGAATAATATAATAATATCTACTATTGCTGGGAAAATTTCATAGTTCTGGCAGATAACTTTTAGAGTTTTTCTTTCATGAAATTCAACTCAAATGCCATAAGAAAGCCTATTTTGCAAAATATATACATACATTGTACTACGTATTTAAGAGGACGTTATGGCTGTGAGCTAAGATATTTTACGTGATTAATTAATAAGTTTTGGAGTTTTTATTTTAGACTAATAGACCTTCCCTTTCACCATTTGCGTCCACTCACTACTTTGCTGCATTCTGGGGCTCGTTTCATTTATTATTGTTTTTATTAATACTTTATTATAATTACTTTTATTAATTACTTTGATATTCAAATATTATAATTACGGTATGAATAACACACATTTATTTCTCATAGAGGGCAACATGTATTGCTTATTTCTTCAACAATATTTCCCAGAGATATTTCTCACACACTCTAGCCTGTAGAAAGGCGACCTAACTCGCTTGAACAAAACAGAAATGTAAACAGTAAAATGAATGTTACCAAGCTATATAGTCCCGTCAAAAATAGTGGAGGATAGGATCATTAATACAAACTGGGAAATGAATTCTAAAGGGAACAAAAGGAAAACATCATGGAATAATGGAATTAGTCTGCTATGAATAGAAGAGATTAGGGACGATTCATGGCAATTAAGAAAAATGCAATTGGAAGCGAGATAAATGCAGAGAGTGATGCATATATATGGATCCAGTAAGAGTTATGCTTGCATGCAAATCAAAATGAAATGCAGAACGTAAATTAAATAATAAGCCTAATAATTAATAAATTCACAATAGATCAATAATGCTCGCCGTTATTCAAATTTTATTAAAAATTTAAATATAAATATTTCTACAACTACTCTTTGAGCTTAGCTTGTGAGGTTATGTTAAAACTAATAAAAGACATACACAAGACTCACAAATTAATCATTTATTTTCCCATACGCGGTTCAATGACAAAGTCATCATCATCAGTGAGTGTTGCTACTACAATGAGTTGTAAGTTAGAGTTTTTAGTAGCAACACTCACTGATGATGACGACTTTGTCATTGAAACGCGTATGAGTAAATAAATGATTAAATAGTTAGTCTTATAAATATTTCTGTTACAAAATAATTTTACTAACACATTCAATTTAAATATTCGATTATCTTTTTCCTTAACTAAATAACAATATAAAAATTATAATTCCAATGAACAGCCACGACCAAAAAGTGTTAATATTTGGATTGCAAGAGATGTTCAAAATGTCTAGGTTACAAATATTATTAATCACTTAAACAATAATTTATGGCTTTCCGAACTTTAAATTTAGTAAATTTGTTAAAAATTACTGAGACAGAACGTTGTCGATCGCTATGTGCCGACCTTCATCAGTAGCGATCGAAAACGTTCTGTCTCGGTAAGTTTTAACAAATTTACTAAATTTAAACTTCGGATAGTCATAAACTATTGTTTGAGTGATTAATAAGATTCACTGAACGTAATGGACTACAAAATTCAAGGTACAAGTGTTAGTTAATAAAGCAAAAGAACGGAAATAATATACCAATTTACTCATATATAATATTAATTATGAAATAAAATTTAACTATTTTAAAAACTTATTAATAATAACATAATAATTTTACTGTGTACTTCCACATTTGTTTTTTGCTCTCGAACCCTACTTTAGGTATAGCCTACATTTTAACTTTTTATTACAAATAATTTACGATACACCATTCACAGTTTTCCGCTTTATTCATACCTCCTTTTGTAATACTCACCTTTACAATACCTTCATTACAATAAAATCACTACATTCAAATTGCGTTATTATTAATTTTTGTGACCATTTTGTAGTGTAAAAATTAAATTAATTTGTCCTAAATTAGGTCCAAATTTTTATAAACACGTTCAATTAGAAAATTTTCACATATTAAGGAAATAAAATATATCTCAACAAACCTATAAAATTTAAAGAAGTGTTTAATCTGTATTAATACAGTGGTGAACCAATTAATAAACTGCGGTAAATCAGATCATAAAAACAAACGTAGTATAATTTTACATAATATAAACAATGAGCATGCATAAAGTACGTTATAGCTAAACAGGTCAACAAATACATAGCCTACATTGAAATGAAATTTGTTTTAGATTATGTAGAAATTATTAACAGGAAAAATTTAAGATAATTTACAACTTAGTTGCTATTAGACTAGAGTCAAAAGTTCCCCGATAGACAAAATAAAAAGAAACAGGCAATAAACAAATTCATAATTTGAGTGTCAATGATCCCATCAATCAAACATAAAATACACAACTCAAAAAAAATAAATTATAATATAAATACTTGAATATAAATTTAAAATACTGATTCATATTTAATTGTACAGTATTTATTTACACTCTGAATAAGTAAATTATAAAAACGTCTGTTTAAGTACCCTGTGTAACAAGTAATAGCAAATAACAAAATTTCCACAGGAAACTATTCAAGAGTGTTGTGCACAATAAAACAAAACCATAAACAAGAGGTTTTATATTTTTGAGGACTTTCAATAGTTTTAACAATAAATTGAACTCAAACTGTTATCAATGCCGAGTTTATTATTTTATTATTATACAAGCAACATTTCGGTTACATTTAAGGTGGTCCTTTTGACTAAATTGACTATTATCAAGTGCTTGTATGTTTAAAATTGTGTTTAAAGTTGTTACACTTGCAATTTTATTGTGAATCTAATTTTTAAATTTAACGATTATTGTTTTATGTTTATAGATTTGTTTATAGATTTTATGTTTATAGATTTATGTTTATAGATTTAAAACATATTTGTTTTATGTTTATAGATTTATGTTTATTGTTTTATGTTTATAGATTTGTTTTATATTTATAGATTTTATTGTTTTATGTTTATAGATTTTATTGTTTTATGTTTATAGATTTGTTTTATGTTTATAGATTTTATTGTTTTATGTTTATAGATTGGTTTTACGTTTATAGATTTTATTGTTTTATGTTTATAGATTTTATTGTTTTATGTTTATAGATTTGTTTTATGTTTATAGATTTTATTGTTTTATGTTTATAGATTTGTTTTATGTTTATAGATTTTATTGTTTTATGTTTATAGATTTTATTGTTTTATGTTTATAGATTTGTTGTATGTTTATAGATTTTATTGTTTTATGTTTATAGATTTGTTTTATGTTTATAGATTTTATTGTTTTATGTTTATAGATTTGTTTAGGCTTGAAAACGGCCGCCTAAAATGTGACCAAAACGTTGCTTTATAATGTTAAAATAATAAACTCGGCATTGATCACAGTTTGAGTTCAATTTATTGTTAAAGCTATTGAAAGTCCTCACAAACATGAAACCAGGATTTATTGTTCCTTGCTGCTCTGTTGCATTTTGTTCTCCCCTTGTTTATGCCTCCCCCTTAGTGACATTGATTATCAATGGGTAATCGGGGAAATGTTTTTTAATTTTTAACCTACCCAAGAATAAAAATGTATGAAATCATAACGCATAGGTTAATAAAAAGGGACAGTTAAGGAGAGCCCCTTGAAACTAATACAAAAAACTTTTATTGTTTTGTTTACCTGAATAACACCAAGCAGGCCAGACTACAGGGCTAGCGGTGTCAACTTCTCGCATACTAAATCCGTGAAAACACAAACACTGAAATCATCACAGAAAAAATCACTGAATCCAACCGTGTCACAACACACACTGAAATCACAAGGTCACAAATTGACAGTTCACGGCGGCCATGTTGTTTCACGTGGTCGTGCAAAGGGCACAGGTAGCGATAGATGCAGGTGTTCCACTTACGGTGTACTGTCACCGAATGAAGCGAACAGGTGACGCGTACCTAACCTAACAAAAACAAGTGGAATCACTACCTGTTCCCCTCCTTGCCCCCACTACTTTGCTCTAATATTGCTCTCTCTCGCACAGTTGTACCTTTCAACCTACACGCGATCGACAACAAAGTTATTTTAGGTTAAATTAAAACTTTATTAATTCCTTCTCTCGAGGATTTTGCTTTACTTTTGCGATGTTTAGACAGTTTTTATACGTCTTGCAGAAAACGTTGAAATACAAAACTAAACATTATTTTGTAATTTTAAATTATTATTATTATTATTTGTTTTTGTCAGCTATTATTAATAAGGTTTTGAATATAAAGAAAATATCTGTGTTTAATTTGTACAAATTAAAATTTTTACATTCACGTTATAGCGTTATAGAATAAGCTTTTTAACCTATTCTACTTTATTTACCTATACAAATAGCTTTGGGATAATATTAGACAAAATTTTAATTGAAAACGACATGAATAACGACACCTCTCAGTCTACTGTAAAAATATCAACTTTATTAGCTTAGAAGATATTTATTACGAAATATGCGGTGTAGCCTATTTCTTATACATCTGCATTAATGGCAAATATAGGCTGTGTCTGAGTAGGTATACAAGTTTCAAATCAAGCTACTTATATACACAATCTGAGTCATCCCACAATGGAAAATAAATCCATTACGTAGGAAACCAAGTTTTCTTTGAATAAAGACTCAGGCTATATACACGAAAGTATATAGACCAACTCCTTCGGTGGAAGTCTGAGGCGTGACGGTAACAGGTATAAAGTAAACCTACTCACCATGGACAGAAGACGTGACAGAGCAAGTGTATAGGAAGCTAAATAACTGTCTACTGAAAGACTTTCAGCCCCTACCGAAGAAGCAATCCTAGTCCCTATTGATGGGGAGCCTAGAGGTTTCCCTCTAGGTGAAAAAAATTTCTTTTTATAGAGGACTCTCTTCCCATTGATGGACAGCCCAGTATTTGACAGGCCAGGTGTATAAAAACTCTACATTGATAGACGAATCAGGTTTGGGTGAAGCATTAAAGAAGTCTACTTCCCAACAAACTCGCCATTCATGGATCATGTAGTACAGTTCGAACAGAAGGAATTTTTCTCGCCATCAATGGGCAACATAGGTTGTTCCAGATCAGATAAATAAAAAATTCGCCATTCATGGATATCAATCTAGCCCTTACTAAAAGCTCTGATCCCATTTTTCTACCCGCAGCGACTGTCTGTGACAGACGCTGCATATCCTCAGGGGCCGCCAAACTACCTGCTTCTCAGATTGACTGACATGGATGAGTCATCTCTCGAAATATTATTTAACTCTTCTACTTCCAATTAGTGGACTGCCCGGTTAGTGCCAAGCCAGGTTTATAGAAAAATCTCATTAATAGATGTCCCAGGTGGTGAATGAGCAATATTTAGGAAGTCTACACTCCAGGAATTATTTTAGCAATGAGTGTTTCCGGTAGAGGGAAGAAGTCAATCAGATACCCTATCTACGGATGTCTCTCTACATTGGAAGAATTAAAAATATCGTCTGTTAAACTGTTACATTGTCTGATCCTTAACATAAACTGACAGAGTTACATTTAAGATATATATGCATTATTTCTCCAAGGAATTGATTTGGCAGGTATACACCAAGAAAATGTGCAACACTTCCTGTTGTCGTCCGAGAAGAAGCGAATCCAGTTTGTGTCGTGTACACTGACAGTTACATTAAGAACTAGCCTTTAAAATAAATTAATCAGAGTGCTTCCTTTCAAACATAAAGTAAAATGGAATAATGTGATAATTTCAAGCAACACATGTGTACTCTTTCCACTCAGCCCCGTAGGCTGTAAGACTGCCGTAAGACATTCTGTATTACCCGATAAAGAGTAGCTCTACTAGAATACGAGACCCTACAAGCGTGATATCATCATCAACCCTCCGTGATCCTGCGTGCTAGATACTGATCCACCCTTAGTGCTCTTACAGGGGTTTATGCCCTAACTCACTCTAACTTTTTTCCTACAATTAGTATGTAGACACTCTATAAGCTCTGATTGTGCATCAGTTCTCTTAATTACGTGACCCTCCATGCTATATGACATGAGCCTCATTATGTTTTCTTACAGAGGTTTCATGTCCCACCTCACCTTAACCCTTTCTTCTACAATAAGTATATGAAGTATCCTCTCTGTAGGCTCTGGTAGTGCTTCGGTGTTCTTAGTTACGTGACCCTCTATGCTATGATCACCTTGGGTCCTCTTACAGAGGTTTCATGCCATACCTCACCTTAACCTTCCTCCTACAATACGTATATCAGGTAGACACTCTGTATGCTCTGATTGCGCCTCGGTGTTCTTAGTTACGTGGCCCTCTATACTATGATCACCTTGGGTCCTCTTACAGAGGTTTCATGCCATACCTCACCTTAACCTTCCTCCTACAATACGTATATCAGGTAGACACTCTGTATGCTCTGATTGCGCCTCGGTGTTTTTAGTTACACCTGACCCTCCATACTAAATGCTATGCTCCACTCTGGGTCCTCTTACAAAGGTTTCATGCCATACCTCACCTTAACCTTCTTCCTACAATACGTATATCAGGTAGACACTCTGTATGCTCTGATTCAGTGTTCTTAGTTACACCTGACCCTCCATGCTAGATGCTATGATCCACTCTGGGTGCTGTTACATCGTTTTCATGCCATACTTCACCTTAGATTTATTTATAATATTTTCCAATATTTTGTTTTTTTCTAAATAGTTATCTTTCAAGTTTGAAACAAACTGAAGTGATTTACTAGTTTTGGTTTTTTAAAGTTTAAATGCGAAAATGAAATATTGAAGGATTTATCACCAGAAGATAGTTGTGTACATGGAATTTCCTCAAGGACAAAACAGGTATTAAATAATGATTAAACTGACAGTCAATTATATTTAGTAAACCAAAATAGATTTAGAAAATGTGACAATGCTTCTGCAATCGATTCAGTGTGGTAATCAGTATTGCATTATCCCTCCCATTTAAAACTTAAATTATATATTAAAAAACTAATACAAATTTCACAAATTGGACGAAATATACTTCAATTACTCTGTGGTCCCCATCAACAGTACCAGTAACAACGTGTAACTGGCTTGTAGGGATGTTATAAATGATAATATAACAGGATCTGGAAATAAATTTCGTTACATTGTTACGATTGTAACGCGTTTTGTTTTTGTATTAGGGAATAGTCTTTTACCTAGCTCTACATTATTCTTGTAAATTTTTTCAAAATTTTTTGTTAAACAAGTACAAACATTGACAATTATCAGGACAGATAGTATCTTATTTACTAACTGAAAAAATACTTAGCTGATATTATTTACGTGATAATATGCTTGGGACCAAGCAATGAAGACGTTTCCTGTTGATCAAACTTGGAAATAAAGGCCCTCCATGGCTGATAATGTTTGGTCCTAGGTCAGTGGTAACTTGTTACCAGTCAGTTATTACGACAGCATGCTGCCCATAACCTTTCTAAACCGGTGTCAGCTAGACTGGTTCATGACAGATGTAAGAGATGTTGCTGTTTGACTGAGCAGCTTCTCACCGAAGGATGTTACCGCACGGTGATGCTACAACCTATACGTCAGCTATAAAGTGCAACTTACATCGTATCTGGCACTGATGTGTCTGTCACAAACAGTTTGACCTCATATCTGCTTCCATTACTACAGTCCTGCATGTCTCTTCTCTAAATTCTAATTTCTCCAGTTTTTGCTTTGCAATCCATGAGCACCTAATGCAAACTTTTGCAGCTGGTATTTCATATTCTACCTTCCCAGGTAATGATAGTTTTTTCGCCATACTAAGGTATGTCAATGTTCGAATAAATTATCAGGAGATTAAGTCTATGTAGAGTAGAAAGCTATTCAGGCGAAACAAAACAACAAACCTTGACTAGCAATGGGTTCGTTGCAACCAATCACAGCCAAGCGATGAGCTGCAGAGTTCAAACGGTAACAATGTTGTTCTAAATTGGCATTCTATAGAAATAGCTTCGTAGTAGTCGTACATAAACGATTCAACAGCTAGCGGTAGAATGTAAAATAACTATTTACATGTAAATAACACATCAGGCCGGACGCCCGCGGTGCTGCTGGCTTGAGTAGTTTCTACTTCGAACTCAGTTAACTTTCAGCGAGGTCATTCTAAGGAAACTTTACGGCCTTCCGAAATAGTGTGATTTGACATTCTTTGACCTTAGCAAAAGTTCAAGGTCGTAAAACTTTATTATTGAATATTTACAAAGTGGTGAATAAGCATTTAATCATCAAATATAGTACAAAAATGTGAAATATATAACCATCGGCTTTCTAGCGATTTTTCCAAAGAATATGTCTTTTATTTACATAGTTTTTGCTAATATTTTTTTTATGTGGGAGGGGGTTACAAGTAGTAGAAGAATGAACTAAAACTCTGTTGCTTTGGCGTGTTTAAACTTAATATTTCTAAAATATTGAGGAAAGGGATAAAGGTGATAGTTATAAATCAGAGATAAATTAGGAAAAGGATAACACTGTAAAAAAGCGAAAAGTAAATTTTAAAAAAGAGGCAATGTCTAACTACGAAATGATGGCTGCGTGGTGCCATAAGGAGAGAGAACTAAGGCCTAAGAGTAGCGCTTGAGGGAATAAGAAAAAGAAAGAAAGACAGGATGTCCATGGGCCCTACGACTATGGTGGTTATAAACATACAGGGGTCAAAGAGAAGGACCGAGCCTCCAGTTTAGTAATACAAATCTTGAAAAACCTTAGACTACTTAAGCGAAACACTCGAAACTCAGTTGCCATTCTACATAAATTAAATTCTTTCTCTATCAATCTAGAAAAATTCAATTTTGAAAATAAAATTGAAAACATAATCTTAATAAAATACTAGAACGTTTGTATTATTAAAAAAAATCATAAATACTAGAAATAAAAAAATGGTGGAACTAAATTTTTGGAAGCATTGTTTTAATTTAAAAATATTCCAATTGACTTCCCTCACTCTTTTACAAAAGCTCAATATGTTATGTCGAACACAATGTTCTTTGTACACCCTCGCTTCGATAGCATATATCTTCTTATCAAGTGATGATATCCCGCATAACAATAAATAACAGTTTCGTAACATTTTTAGGTTTCTTTCGAACGTCCAAACATTATATACACGCGTAAATGCATCGAGAAGACGTTAGCCCCACATATCTGCAACGCGGAAGTCTATTCGCGTTTATTAACTTTCCCAATCAACTCGTACAGCCAAGGAAAATCGATTGTAAGAATAATCTAATTACACAATCGATCTGAACGCAGCGGGTTCATTACATCCTGGCAGAGCAATTAATGCTATAATCTAATCATCAGAGCAGCATGAAGAGGCGGCTGAGATTTGCAGAGATGTAACCAACTCGGGATAGTCTCCTACTCCTCTCTATGTACCTTAGATGGTATCCACTACTAAATCTCTCTCCACTGTTATACGAGGCTATTAGTGACTGCTGTGTAGTTATAGAAGTGACTGCAAACAAACATATTAGCCTACAACCACATTCACCCGTTACACTTCCTAATGTAGTTTCGCATCCTAATCTAGTTACAAACCCGAATCTAGTTACACATCCTAATCTAATTTCTCATCCTAACCTAGTTACACATCCTAATCTAGTTTCGCATCCTAATCTACTTACAAATCCTAATCTAGTTACACATCCTAATCTAGTTACACATCCTTATCTAGTTACAAATCCTAATCTAGCCACACATCCTAATCTAATTTCTCATCCTAACCTAGTTACACACCCTAATCTAGTTTCGCATCCTAATCTAGTTACACAACCTAATCTAATTTCTCATCCTAACCTAGTTACACACCCTAATCTAGTTTCGCATCCTAATCTAGTTACAAATCCTAATCTAGTTACACATCCTAATCTAGTTACACATCCTTATCTAGTTACAAATCCGAATCTAGTTACACATCCTAATCTAATTTCTCATCCTAACCTAGTTACACACCCTAATCTAGTTTCGCATCCTAATCTAGTTACACATCCTAATCTAGTTACACATCCTAGTCTAGTTACACATCCTTATCTAGTTACAAATCCTAATCTAGTCACACATCCTAATCTAGGTATACATCCTAATCTATCTATACTTCCTAATCTAGTTTCGCATCCTAATCTACTTACAAATCCTAATCTAGTTACACATCCTAATCTAGTTACTGATTATAATCTAGTTACACATCCTAATTTAGATACTGGTTATAATCTAGTTACAAATCCTAATCTAGTTACACGTCATAATCTAGTTATACATCCTAGTCTAGTTACACATCCTAATCCAGTTATACATCCTAATCTAATTTCTCATCCTAACCTAGTTACACACCCTAATCTAGTTTCGCATCCTAATCTAGTTACACATCCTAATCTAGTTACACATCCTAATCTAGTTACTGTTTATAATCTAGTTACACATCCTAATTTAGATACTGGTTATAATCTAGTTACAAATCCTAATCTAGTTACACGTCATAATCTAGTTACTGTTTATAATCTAGTTACACATCCTAATTTAGATACTGGTTATAATCTAGTTACACATCCTAATTTAGATACTGGTTATAATCTAGTTTCGCATCCTAATCTAGTTACACATCCTAATCTAGTTACTGTTTATAATCTAGTTACACATCCTAATTTAGATACTGGTTATAATCTAGTTTCGCATCCTAATCTAGTTACACATCCTAATCTAGTTACACATCCTAATCTAGTTACTGTTTATAATCTAGTTACACATCCTAATTTAGATACTGGTTATAATCTAGTTACAAATCCTAATCTAGTTACACATCCTAATCTAGTTACTGTTTATAATCTAGTTACACATCCTAATTTAGATACTGGTTATAATCTAGTTACACATCCTAATTTAGATACTGGTTATAATCTAGTTACAAATCCTAATCTAGTTACACGTCATAATCTAGTTATACATCCTAGTCTAGTTACACATCCTAATCCAGTTATACATCCTAATCTAGTTACACATCCTAACCTAGTTACACACCCTAATCTAGTTTCGCATCCTAATCTACTTACAAATCCTAATCTAGTTACACATCCTAATCTAGTTACTGTTTATAATCTAGTTACACATCCTAATTTAGATACTGGTTATAATCTAGTTACAAATCCTAATCTAGTTACACGTCATAATCTAGTTATACATCCTAGTCTAGTTACACATCCTAATCCAGTTATACATCCTAATCTAGTTACACACAATAATCTAGTTACACAACCAAATCTAGTTACACACACTAATTTAGTTACACATCCTAATCTAGTGGCACACCCTAATCTAGTTACACATCCTAATCTAGTTACCCATCCTAATATAGTTACACACAATAATCTAGTTGCACTTCCTATTCTAGTTACACATCCTAATCTAGTTACATACAATAATCTAGCTACACATCCTAATATAGTTACACACAATAATCTAGTAACACTTTCTATTCTAGTTACACATCCTAATCTAGTTACATACAATAATCTAGTTACACATCCTAATCTAGTTACACACACTAATTTAGTTATACATCCTAATCTAGTTGCACATCCTAATCTAGTTACACATCCTATTCTAGTTACACAGCCTAATCTAGTTACACACACTAATTTAGTTACACATCCTAATCTAGTTGCACATCCTAATCTAGTTACACATCCTATTCTAGTTACACAGCCTAATCTAGTTACACACACTAATTTAGTTACACATCCTAATCTAGTTACACACAATAATCTAGTTACACATCCTAATCTAGTTACACACACTAACTTAGTTACACATCCTAATCTAGTTACACAGCCTAATCTAGTTACACACACTAATTTAGTTACACAGCCTAATCTAGTTACACACAATAATCTAGTTACACATCCTAATCTAGTTACACACACTAATTTAGTTACACATCCTAATCTAGTTGCACATCCTAATCTAGTTACACATCCTATTCTAGTTACACAGCCTAATCTAGTTACACACACTAATTTAGTTACACATCCTAATCTAGTTGCACATCCTAATCTAGTTACACAACCTATTCTAGTTACACAGCCTAATCTAGTTACACACACTAATTTAGTTACACATCCTAGTCTAGTTGCACACCCTAATATAGTTACCCATCCTAATATAGTTACACACAATAATCTAGTTACACATCCTATTCTAGTTACACATCCTAATCTAGTTACACACAATAATCTAGTTACACATCCTAATCTAGTTACACACACTAATTTAGTTACACATCCTAATCTAGTGGCACACCCTAATCTAGTTACACATCCTATTCTAGTTACACAGCCTAATCTAGTTACACACACTAATTTAGTTACACATCCTAATCTAGTTGCACACCCTAATCTAGTTACACATCTTAATCATAATTTACTGTCACAGCCTTCAGCGTTACTTTATCAGGAAGTTTCAGAGACGTGCTCTGTAAGTAGTAAATAAAACTTATATTTTTTAAATTAGTAAGGTAATACTATGTTTGCAAACTTATATCAGAAGCTATAGGGGTGCAAAGGCATGCTTTAGTACAAGGGTAATATTAAAGACCCTTATGGTAAGTAGAAACCTCTCTTTATTCCGGTTGTGAACAGGTCTGCATCAGACACAGGTTCTTACTTACTCTATCCATAACTTCACTACTTCCAGATCCAGGAGCCAATTACGTGCTTTAGTTCTCCTTTATCTTTCGTCTTACAAGTTGGATATAAAGGGTATCTCCTCTTATGATCGTGATAGATTGTATATGCAATAAGGTACGCGGCTGTAAGCGATCCTATAATTTTTTTCTTTTATTCCCGTACTAGTTCATATATTCTTCAAAGGGGTTGTAACGAGAAATAAACAATCTCAGAGACCTCGCTAGCAACTAGGTCTACTTCATGAGCGACCCTACATATGTGTTGCCTAAACTCTCCTCTTACATCGGATACTAAGGTATTTTTACAGGCCCTACTAATATTCTTAATAAACTCTTTCCTCTCCTTCATTGGCGATATTATTCATACTGGCTGAACGCCTTGAAACTACAAACCAAATATTTACGAAACTAAGTAGGAAATAAAAGTTCAAGAGAGAGAATGGTTTAACGTGTTATAACGTAAGCTTTCATTGGGCGAGTTAGAGAAATATCCTTAGCAATAGCAGTCATCCCTGGAATATTTAGACATTATTTTCTATCAGTTACTCTTATGAGATGGGTCTACGGGCAAAGTATCATACCTAAGCCTGTATAGCCAAATACCAAGGTTAGATATTGCAGACTGATATATCGTTATTGTTGACAGTAATTTCCTGGGCCTTTCTTTTGAGAAACATATTCTGTAATGTGTAACCAATAGACAATTTTAATGATTGGCTAAAATGTGCAATCTTCTTTGTTTTAGCATGAGTGAATAGAGGCAAATTATTCCTCTAAAAACCATTGTAGCGTGTTTGCAGTAACTCGAATGTTTCCCCATGAATGGAAGAATCTAAGTTTTGTGTACAAAGGAAAAAATCTCCAAATCTAGTCTGCATCATGAAAACCGAGAAAATCTAACCAAGAGTTGGGGTGTAACCGTATCCTAAAGTGCGGTACTTACTGGAGACTGAGCTTCTAGAAAAAAAAACACAAACAGCTTTGTTAAGTGAAATGAAAACTACAATACCATCTAAGAAATATCATCTAAGATAAAGCGTATAATATTGGCCTGTTTATGGTAAACATTTTTTTATTGATTAGTTCATTGAGAAACTTTCTCTTTTCAAGTTCAGAAATTCATGTACAATACTTCCCTATCCTCTTCTCACCGGACTAACCGGAGAAGGCATTTGCGTTCCTCTGCGGTAAAGTTCACCTTTTTATATTCAAAGACATAAAGCAAATTTTATATATTCGCCACAGTTACAACTGCTTCCAGCTGGATTCACTGACTGGTGCTGACCCGAGAGATAGCATCGCTACGTCTTTTATCGAGACGTAGATCATAACGCTGGAAAAAAGCAACTCGAGACTGACACCTGAGGCAATCCCAGTCCAGATATGTTGAAATATCACCGCAGAATATAACCTTCGAGAGGTCGCTGTACGCCGAGGCAAAATTATAGCTCCCTCTTTCTTATTTCGCGTAATACATAAACAATGGTGAGGTGAACGTTGCAATATTTCCGGAATTGTAAGGTAAAGAAAGACCAGTAAACGTGTAAAAATATAATAAAAAACCGTCTATAACTGAGACGTCTAATTTGAGATTCATAATGTGACGTTTATATCTTATATAACAAGTCATGGTAAATATTTCGTCCTACAACTTAAATTAGGTTGCTCCCTTTATTCGATTCCAAGTGGAAGTGTGATACAAGCGGTAGTAAGAGAGATAGTGTTAATGGAAGCAGAAGTGGAAAAGGGAGTAGAAATGTTGATAGTGGTAGGACTAGTGGAAACGGAAGTGGTTGAGACAAGGCAAGGGTGATGAAAGTCCTGATAATTGTGATAAGACTTGTGTTAATGGAAGCGGAAGTGATAAAAGCAGTACAAATGTTATTAGTGGTAGGACTAGTGATAATGGGAGTGGTAGAGACAAGGCTAAGGGTGATGAAAGTGCTGGTAATTGTGATGAGGCTAGTGATAATGGAGGCGGAAGTGGTAAAGGGAATACAACTGTTGGTAGTGGTAGGACTAGTGAAAATGGGAGTGGTAGAGACAAGGCTAAGGGTGATGAAAGTGCTGGTAATTGTGATGAGGCTAGTGATAATGGAGGCGGAAGTGGTAAAGGGAATACAACTGTTGGTAGTGGTAGGACTAGTGAAAATGGGAGTGGTAGAGACAAGGCTAAGGGTGATGAAAGTGCTGGTAATTGTGATGAGGCTAGTGATAATGGAGGCGGAAGTGGTAAAGGGAATACAACTGTTGGTAGTGGTAGGACTAGTGAAAATGGAAGTGGTAGAGACAAGCGTAGGAGTGATGGAAGTGCTCATAATTGTAATAAGGCTAGTGTTAATGGAAGTGGAAGTGGTAAAGGGAGTACAAATGTTGGTAGTGGTAGGACTAGTGAAAATGGAATTGGTAGAGACAAGCCTAGGGGTGATGGAAGTGCTGGTAATTGTGATAAGGTTAGTATTAATGGAAGTGGAAAGGGTGAAGGAAGTACATAAGTTGGTAGTGGTAGGACTAGTGAAAATGGAAGTAGTAGAGACAAGGCTAGTGGTAAAAGTTATAGTGATTGTGATAAGGCTAATGTTAAGGGAAGTGTTAGTATAAGTATAAGGCAACGCTAGTAATAATTGAAGCGGTAGTAGGGATCCTGGTATTACAAGAGTAAAGATTTAAATCGTAGAGCTACTGATAATGGAAGTGATAGTGGTAGTGCTAGTGCAGTGTTATGGTAGTGTCAATACAAATTCTTTTGGAAATGGAATAGTAAGTGTTGGGAGAAGTGGTAGTAATATTGCAGGAGGTAGTGGTAGTGGTATTGCAGGAGGCATTGGCAGTGCTAGTACAAGTGCACAGTGTAAGAGATATGGACAGTGCATGTTCTATTGGAAATGGTATGGGGACTGTTGGGACCAGTGGTAGCGATGGTAATATTTCAGGAGCGGGTGGTAGTGACATTGCTGGTGGCAGAGGTAGTAATATCGCAGGAGGCAGTGAAGGTGATATTACAGGAGGCAGAGGTAGTGATGTTGCAGTATGTAGTGGTAGTGATATTTCAGAATGCAGTAATAGGGATATTGTAGGAGGCATTGGTAGTGGTAGTACAAGTGCACAGTGTAAGAGGTTTGGACAGTGCACGTTCTATTGGAAATGGCATGGGGACTGTTTTGAACAGTGGTAGTGAAGTTGCAAGTGGCAGTGGTAGTGATATTGCAGGAGGCAGTGGTAGTGGTAGTACAAGTGCACAGTGTAAGAGGTTTGGGCAGTACACGTTCTATTGGAAATGGTATGGGGACTGTTTTGAGCAGTGGTAGTGAAGTTGCAAGTGGCAGTGGTAGTGATATTGCAGGAGGCAGTAGTAGTGGTAGTACAAGTGCACAGTGTAAGAGGTTTGGACAGTGCATGTTCTCTTGGAAATGGTATGGGGACTGCTGGGAGCAGTGGTAGTGAAATTGCATGAGGCAGTGGGAGTGATATTACAGGAGGCAGTGGTAGGGATATTGCAGGAGGCAGTGGTAGTTGTAGTACAATTGCATTGCAATGGTTATGGACAGTGAAAATTCTATTGGTATGGGTAGAAATATTATTGCCAGCCCTAATATTTAAATATTTAGTATGGGGATAGAGGTGAGGTATTCCTTCGAACCGTATTTAAAACGACGATGAGATTCATAATTTAACCATAATCAGTTGAGCGTTTATGTAGTGAAGAAATGTTTTCGGAAGCAAATCACGTTTAAATAGTCGCATATTTTGTAGATCTCAAAGCGCAGGCTAACTTTAGCCGGCCATTTGGCACAGCAAGCCAGCTTTGATCATTTCAGTGACATGTACAGAAATAACACCAGTTCCGTATAGGGGACACCTGTTTGTAAGAGACCTAGTTGTCCCCTTTGGCCTTTGTTGTGACATTTCGAATTAGTTACACTGAAAGGCAATGGTGTTGAAGTTGCAACTCTACCGTTGCGTAACTCAGTTAGCTGAGCGGAGTACTAACGATATTTACACGTCCATGAAGTGTTGGAAATTAGATAGCTTATTGTTCGACTAACGGAAAACATTTTCTGTATAAATCGTTCGCAGTGGATTCGAAAAATAATCTGAAAAAAGTTTCATTTGTTTTGGGATTTTGTAAAAGTTTTATATTTACATTAAATGAATAATATGAAAAAAAATTCAAGCCAATTTTTACTGAGACCAACAAAGAAAAATTTTGTTTTAACTACTTTTTCATTTTATAACTACAATTAATATTAATATGTATATAGGCCCTACATATGAAAGAATCATAATATTTAGTGGCAAAATAGAAAGCGAATTTCATTTAAATTTTCCATTTCCCTCTCTATACAGTATGTGGTATTGGTCTACTATTTTTGTTTGTTACTATTTATTCGTTTTCTTTTTTTTCTCTAATCTATTAAGCTGATGGCGGTCTATAATTTCTCATTCTATCCATCTCTTCTAATGCTTCATTATTGCAAGGGACCTGTTTCTTATAATTTCATATAGGCCTACATTAAGTATTGAATTTTTATTTATAGGAAAGTGCCAAAGTGTTGGACTTCGAAGTGAAGTCATTCAGTTCTAATCCGACCAAGATATGAACTTTTTAAAATTTAATTAATTAAAAAATATTTGAGAAAACTGTATGTTAACATCAATTGTCATCAACTACGGGCTAAAAAAGTATTTGAACTTGATTAGATGAATAAAAATGTATTTCATTAACGATTGAAAATTTGAACAAGATATATATTGTAATATAAAATTATTTAGAAAATAGAACCAAAATCTTAAAATACTGACAAAAAGTGGCAGAGTATAAGGTACTTGTAAAAATGAAAAAATAAATCTAAGGCTTTTGACTTTTCAAGGCGATGGAATCACTAAATATTTTTTGTTGTGTGTTAAAAGAAACAAGGCGCTAGGAGGTCGCTAAAATAACATTAGAAAAGGTTAGGGCAATGACTTTAATTTTGCAAAATAGTATACGTTAACCGTCAAATAACGGTACAAATTTTTTGATGTTAAAGCTGAGATAATATTGGTTGTACTTGAAAAAGTGTTTTGTGATGGGTTGAAAATTGCCAGATGAGGGAATAAGACGCTAGTGCAAGAGGAACGCAAAAACGCGAGTAAGGGGACTGGATTACGAAAAACTACGGCAGTAGGACGTGTGAGTACGGTGGACTGGGTTGAAGGAAAAGACGGTGGTAGGACGTGTGAGTACGGTGGACTGGGCTGAAGGAAAAGACGGTGGTAGGACGTGTGAGTATGGTGGACTGGGCTGAAGGAAAAGATGGTGGTAGGACGTGTGAGTAAGAAGGAGATAAAGTTCTTTTTATAAAGAAATTTATAATAACAAAGTAAAGTTATTAAAAGAGGGCTAAGGGAATTAATTAATTAGTCGACGTGGAAAGTTAGATATAGAGTCGTTAAGTGTAAAGAAAGTAGTGAAGAGAAGCGAGTCGAGGAGCTACCGACAAATCTTCGAGGTGCTGCGAACTAGAAGTCGAGTCCAAGGATACTATCATCTCGACGGCAAAGAAGTCCAAGGATAACTACACACGTTCCGTGAGCCTCATATATAAGTTAAATATATTATTGTTATTGTAATAAGTAATTAACATTTCAGGCAACCCGCAAAACAGTTTTTCAAAATTTAAATACTCAGAGTATAAATAGGTTTTATCAATAACTCATTATTGAATTTTTATTTATGGATCATCCACATTACAGTAACCACTTAAATAACTATATTGTACTATCTACTGAGAATTAATTAGGACTAAGTTCAGCTAGGTAACTATTGTGTAAAGGAAATTCGTTCTTTCTATTGAATTTATTTTGTAGTCGTTGTTAAAGATATTAAAGGCTAAATTAAACTAGAGTTTGTCACCTAACAGTGTGGTATTTTATATTACCTAGTTAGTAAATCTTCAAAGTATATGTTTTTATATTTAATAAAAATAAATAACTATGGTAAACAAAAGTAAAAATTAAATAGAATACCATAATATATATAAAGAGTGTAAACTAATAGAAGGAATTGAAAACTTATAAAGTTTTACCAATCTTTTTATGTAAACAGAAATTTGATTATTTGTTTTTAGAATAATCAACTGAAAGATAAGAAACATCTTTTAAACGAGGTAGCAGTCAATGTACCCTGTACGAGGACGAAAGAAGCCAACTAAAGAAATTTCTTTATACTTATGAGTTTCGAAAAAATAGATTGTGCACGAAGTATTTTATTAGGAAAATCAACTTGATTTTTTTAGTACATGGATGAATCATTGTGCATGCATTATGTAGCTTTATAGCTTATCCCTTTACTTTCAGGGTGTAACGATGGGGATGAAATGTTTATGCCCGTGGGCTACGGATTTGGGACTTCAGTAGCTAGTAGGTCCTTCAATACCATGGCAACATATTAGCAGCAAGGCCTGGGAGAATAACCTTCGTGTGTGGCTACGTGTAACAACACTACTTCGGGTGTGTTCTGAGGGACAAACTAGGGTTGTAACATCGAAAAGAGAATATCGTTATTCGATATTATCAATTAAACTATCAGTCAATATCGATATCTAGAGTTAATCGTTGAAACAGATCGATATATTGGTACAAAGTAATAGACACTCATAATAAAAAGGAAATGTAACGTTAGTAAGGAAGTAAAATCAGTAAACAAATGAAGAAATAATTATTTATTTATTTTTTAATTTATTGATTTTTTTATAAAAATTTAGAAATTAAAAATTAAAATTAACATTTACAAATAAATACTTTTCCTGACAAAATGAAAATTATTTTTCTCAAAATTCTCTTCTCAGAGAGCCCAAGATATCAGCAATGTTCATGATTCAGTTTTAGTATGTACCTTCCTACAAATAAAACCTCTCAAGCTTTCGAGAAAACCCTCTCTGCTGGAACGGATGTTCCAACAACTAACATATACTTTCTAGTCAATTGATATAGGGACTAGTTTGGCGGTGAAATATCTATCCAAATCTTGACTGGATTGTCCCTTAAACGTCCCTAAGGTATGACTGGCTACCCCGTCAACTCTTTCACACCGGTTCATCTTGAACAATCTCGAAAGTCGGAACCCCTCGCCGCTATGGGAAAGACGTAACCGGCCCCTCCTACATACTTAGTATAAAAGTATGATACATAGAACATGTTCTTGCTCAACTTAATTTATTTTATTTTCAACATATTTTACAAGAATATCATCTGCTAATAACAGTCGCGTAACGCTTTGTGTGTTGCCAATTTCATATTTACGTTTACATACTTGTATAAATCAAGGTTAAAACCGATCGACACAAAATTGTACATGATCAAAATTTCCGAATTTTCCGCTCTGTGTCCCGTGATTTTGAAGTTTTTCAACCTTAAGATACAGGTAAAAGTAATGTTTAGTTTATTTATTTCAAGTATAAATATATCTCCTCGAAATAACGATATTTCCGATATATCGAATATGACAATATCGGTGAGAAATATCACTAATCCATCTCTGATACATTGATATTATGATACATCGCTTTAAAATTTTTCAACCTTAGAACAGTAAACAGATAATAGTGACTCCCTGCCAGGCGGTAAGCGCTTCAACAACATAGCAACATATACAGGAGGAGGAGGGAAGTTATTTTAAACACGGTGCCTGTGAGGTATTGAGAAGGATGGACGAAATGCTAATGTACGTGGGCAAGGCACTTGGGGGTATCTTTAGCTAGTATCCTCTTCACTAAGATTTGAGAGTGAGAATAACGTTTAGGCAATTGCCTAAATTTAATGTTTGGCAGGGGGGACTATGTTCTTACGTTTAAGCAGGGCGGGATTTGTTCTTACGTTTAAGCAGGGGCGGGGTTATGTTCTTAGGTTTAAGCAGGGGCGAGATTATGTTCATACGTTTAAGCAAGGGCGGGATTATATTCTTACTTTTAAGCAGGGGCGGGGTTATGTTCTTAGGTTTAAGCAGGGGCTTGGTTATGTTCTTAGGTTTAAGCAGGGGCGAGATTATGTTCATACGTTTAAGCAAGGGCGGGATTATATTCTTACTTTTAAGCAGGGGCGGGGTTATGTTCTTACGTCCAAGCAGGGGCGGGATTATGTTCATACGTTTAAACAAGGGCGGGAATGTGTTCTTACGTTTAAGCACGGACGGCACTAAGTTCTTAGGTCCAAGCAGGGGTGGGATTTTATTCTTACGTTTAAACAGGGGCGGGATATGTTCTTACAATCAAGCAAGGGCCGGATTATGTTCTTACGTGTAAACAAGGGCTTGATTCTGTTCTTACTTTTAAGCAGGTGCGGGTTAATGTTCTTACGTGTACGCAGGGACGGGGTTATGTTCTTACGTTTAAGCAGGGGCGAGATTATGTTCTTACGTTTAAGCAGGGGCGGGATTATGTTCTTACGTTTAAGCAGGGGCGGTATTATGTTCTTACGTTTAAGAACCAAAGTTATGGAAATGATTATATTCGATATACAGTGACCAGAATGTGAAAATGCTTTTCTTTCTTATCAAAGTAAACTGAGAACACTATACGTCATACGAAAGTATGTAGAAATTTTTCGTATAAAATTATTGTTTTTGTTCCATAAACTGGACAAAAACGTTAAGCAATCTATATGTAATGAATGACAGTTTACATATTTTTTGTTGAATAAAAATGTGGTTGTTACGTGATTCAATTAAAAAGCTGGCAACGTTTCGTAAACTATTTTTTTATCCTCATTCAGGCGTTCCCAAAAGGTACTAGGAAAAAGGATAAACAAAAAAAAAAAACTGGTAACAAATATAAACTTTCAATTGCCATGGTTGAATGATATTTTGCCAAAAATATTCATAATAATAATATGATTGCTTGAACATACTATCAAAAATATTTGTTTTCCTCCATAATATTTTCCCAACTTTTATCGTCTCTCAATTAACGATAGTCGTTCTGTAACACATTACTTGGACTAAATTAATTTATAGATGACTTTGATTCATTCTCATGTTTTGTTTCATGAAAGATTAGTATATAGGCTTTAACATTTTAGTCTGTAAATTAATAAAACCAGGAATGATTGAGAGATATATAATACTGAATACGCGTCTGTAAATGCATTTAGTGCAATTAGTGTGTTACAGAACCGCTATTGTTAATCGCGAGACGATATAACTCGGGCAAATAAAGTCAGGGGAACTAAATGATTTTGAGAATATGTTATGACAAATATCAATTATTATTAATGAAAATTTTTGAAAACAATACCATTCAGTCATGTGACTTGAAGTTTTACATTTGTTACAAGTTATTTTCTTTATCATGTTTTGTTGTACCTTTTTGAGAACGCCTACATTATAGTTATCGAAATGTTGCCAAATTTTCAATAAATTATACTTGACTCAAGTAATAACAGCATTTTTATTTAACAAAAAAACATTTGTGAGTATACTCATCATCAGACAACTAACATATTTGTTAAATATATACAGATATCAAATTGAAAATTATCTAATAGTCGTTAATCGTAAAGTAATACAAAAGCTTAAAGACTGTATTGCTTTTGTAGGTCTGCAACTAACATATCTTAAAGCGGGAAACAAAATTTCAACAAGAAAACGAAATTTCTAACCGAAACAAATTTAGCGTCATATTACGCTGTACATCTCTTTACAGAAAGTCAATTAGGCTTATTCAATTTCCAGGAAACGGGCACTGATCATTTCCGTAGACAGTTACCTAAGGTGGTCAGCTAATACATTTCCCCAGGCTATGCATAATGTACTAAGTCTATACAAGGAAAGTCTACAGTCAGTTGGTAGTTACATCTGGCGCGTGCGCGGCTTGCAATTTCCTCTTACCATTCTTGATTTGTATCAATCAAGTTGGCTGTGAAAATTGCCAACTTTAAACATTCAAATTCAAAATTTTATGACAATTTCGTTAAAATAATATAACGAATTTGTTGTTTATAAATATTTTACAACATTTCCACACAGGCCTATTGTGAACAGAATGTATCTGGAGTTTTTACATCTGCAGATTTCCAACATTTATAAATGAAGAAATTTAAAGAGAACTTATAAGTTTAAAGGCAAATTCAACCAAGTTGAAGTTTAAGTACAAACAAAGCATTGCCAATTGGCAAAATATATTTTCCATCCACTTTAATATGTTTCCAACTGTTTTTTAAATTGGTTTTTCTAAATAAGTAAAACTTAACCTCTTATTTTATAGTTTCTTTTGACCGATACATCACTAAGGTTTTTATCAGAAATATAACATATAAACGCGTGTTATATACAGACAGGTGATCTCTTTGCTCATGGACCCACACTGACAGGCAGTATAGCTAAGCATTAACTGAAAAAATCTCTACTATGAAAATAAACAATTACCATTATATATAAACTTTTAAATTTGTTTATTTTTTACTGACGTTTAACCTAAATATAACTATCCCTTCCAATTCCTTCTATTAGTTCTCACTCTTCTTATTTATATATTGTTCAAATTTTCAATCGTTTATAAAATACCTTTTATTCATCCACTCAAGTTCGAACAGTTATTTTTTTTAATTATAGAGGATGACACTTGATGTTAAAACAGTTTTTTTTTAAAATAAATAATTATTATTATAATTTTATATGGGAAGAAAACGTTTAACAAAAGGGGCAAGGTATGCAATATAGTTATTTCGTCACATTTGGCTTAAAATGAGTGATAACATATGATTTTAAAAAAACAGCTGATTTTATTATATAAGTTACGCCGTAGGTTAACACATAGGTTATGTTACTTTATTTCTGTTAATTTTAACCTATATCTCTAAAAATGAATGTATGTTTGTATGTTATAGACGCTTAAACCTCTGAACAGAAGTTGATTAAATTTGGAGGGTTTGTTTAATATATTCCCAGGATGGTTCCTGTTAAGTTTGGAGTAGATCCATCCACAGGGCTCCGTCCCAGAAGCGTATGATGGTTCAAAACCCGATGTATGTATATATGTGTGTATGTATGTATTTTATGGGCGCCTAAACCGTTGAACAAAAGTTGATTAAATTTGGAGGGTTTGTTTAACATATTCCCAGGATAGTTCCTGTGACGTTTGGTGTAGATCCATCCACAGGGCTCCGTCCCAGCGGCTTATGATAGTTCAACACCCGATGTATGTATATATGTGTGTATGTATGTATCTTATGGAAGCCTAAACCGCTGAACAGAAGTTAGAGCGATTGTTTTACATGTTACCAGGATGGTTCGTGTGAGGTGTGGTGTTGATCCATTAACAGCCCTCTGCCCCAGAGGCTTAGGATGGTTCAGTGTACAGCCTTCCACAAGACTAATGTTAAAATGTATATCTATAATAACGTTATTAAAATTAATTTTAAAAAATTACAAACATTATGTAAGATTAAAAATTCATTATTAATTATTTTAAACTGTTTAAAATTGCTAAGTTCTATGTACAATTATTGCTATCACACTTTATATTAAATTTATATTAAAAGTAGGTTCACCGATAATATTCTTGCGAAATTTGAATCAACCGAAGCTATGCAACGGAACCAGAATTACCACAAAAAAAACTGACTCTCAATTTGATCCAGGCAGATATCAGAGGTGGCAAGTTCAAAGGAGAGATGGTCTTAATTCCATAAACACCGATGATTTCATCAGATCTACCTATTGATTTCAAACGACCACAAATTCCTTTGCGACTTGCAATCGCAATAACCATAAACAAGGCATAAGTACATTCATTGACCATTGCTGGATTAAATTTGGCATTCGAGCCTTTACCGAGGATAATTATATGGTCCGTTCTCACGTGTTGGGACACCTAAAATGTGTATGTTTATACGCGTAATGAAATGGAGAAAAACATTGTCTATCCTCTAGCATTCCAGTAAATGAAATATAATTATCTTTGATTTGCTTTTCTTGTTGTAAACATTATGAATTTGGGCGCAGTAACGTGCGCCATGTAACGCTAAAGTTGTTTAAAATTACAACCAATCTATCCTGACTAGACACTTTATAGGTATAATTTATTATAAGTATATAGTAGTGTATAAAATTACAATTAAATATATCTCAACTGGAGACATTAAAGGTTTATTTAAATATACTTTTAATGCCACTTATAAATTTAAAACGTGTGAAAGAATAGGCGACGTGTGACTACAGTTGTAACGTCACTCCCGGAAGCAAGCAGCCGTAACATAACTTACTATTTCGCACTGAATTTTAAAACCAATTAAAAATTGATCATAAAAAATTATTAATGAGTTTTCAACATGTTTAGCCTTACGACATGTTTAGGAATGTTCTATTCTAATATCTAGCCGGGTTTGCGTTTCCAAACATTCACCAATTATTTGTTTGTTTATAAATCATATTTAGCTGTTTTCATTGCAATGTATTTCTTATGGAGATTTTGGGTATTTTAAGTTCCCTAAAACCCTATAAATGTTGTAAATTGAGAAAACCCTATATTTTACCCCTCTCCTTCTACTTATTTAATAAAACGTAACTAAAATAAAATATTTATATGTTGATCTAAGTAGGAATTCACTTTAAAAAACGTTGTTTATACTACTTGTTCACAGTAAAAAGGACGTACGCATAACTAAATGTTACATTTGTAAACAATGTGAAAATTGACGTAATTAAAATAAAATGTTACGAAAATTTTATGTTTTTTATATAAACTGTATGTCAGTAATGGATGAGCCGTTATATTTTATCAGACTTACCCATATATATTTTAGAGTGGTTGAAAATAAAGGTAAAAACTAAAGTTTACAACTCGAAAGTACCCACAGAACTAATGGTGATACCAATAATTAGGCTATACATAACTCATCACAGTCTAATGTACGTAACAATAATAGTCTATACATAACGCATTACCATTAGTCATATTTATATGTGTATAACAATAATAGTCTATTTATAGAAACTCATTACTTGTAGTTATACGTGGATACCAATAATGAGGCTATACATAACTCATCTCAGTCTAATGCACGTAACAATAATAGTCTATACATAACGCATTACCATTAGTCATATTTATATGTGTATAACAATAATAGTCTATTTATAGAAACTCATTACTTGTAGTTATACGTGGATACCAATAATGAGGCTATACATAACTCATCACAGTTAGTCTAATGTACGTAACAATAATAGTCTATACATAACGCATTACCCTTGCTCATGCATGGATAAAAATAACAGCCTGTAAGAAACGTATTGTAACAGCCTGTACGAAACGTATTACAATTATTTATTAGCAACAGAAATTGGTTATATGCTACATTGGTCAATACAATCTTAGGTACGTAGACTATGATTAACTAAGTGTTAGTCCACGTGTAAGCTTGCATGCCTAACAATAAGAGGATGTTTATAACTCGTAACAATGTAGAACAATGAACTTATTAATCTAAAATTAACAATAATATGCTACATATAATATTAAGTAATATTAAATACACAAAAAGCAATAGCTATTAATAAACGCATTTTTCCTGTCCATACGTATGTTACATAACAGGGGGGGGGGAGGTAGAAATTATTTAATTAAAAATTTGAACAACCCTTCAGGCCCTAGTGAAAATAATAGGGACAAGAATAATTGAGACAGAGAAAAAAGTTGATGTGAAACTGTTCAAAACCGAAAGATTTTAATATTTAAACATACACTTTGAATTTAAACAGTAATATTGAATAGAAATGAAATGAAATAAACAAAACTGGTCGTTTTGACCATAGACTGCCTATCCTTACTTATTCATGCAATGCAAATGTCCTTGGACTTATTTTCATTAAGGCGATTGAATCTATCTTGAATACGATGAAGCGAAATACATGGTACGTTGGTACAATAGTATGTAACCCCTCAGTTGTAAATGTCATCGCATCACCATCAAACGTTGATTTAAATATTTTCTAATAAATTACAGTACTTTGTAAAGCCTTTTTAAATTGAAATCGGTTTTAAGTAAAGTAGTTGAGTAGCCGTGTACCACTATGCCGTGGAAATTCCTGCGCGTATGCAGACCAGAAACGCCGTCAGTCGTGACGAGTGCATGAATATATTATATACGCAATTAGATAAAATAAATGATGGGGAAACATGCGAGCAAGACATGTTACACTCCAATTAGGCGAGCATATCAATCGCGCACGCGTTACATAGTCGCTTACTTATTAATTAGGCGAAAATATAGTACATTGTATCAAGAAAGCGGGAATGAATGTTGCAACACCGCGTGTCTAGTCAGTTCAATAAGGGTATGTCTGAGTCATAGATGTGGTAGGGGAGGATGCTATGTGATAGTGTAGTTAACAATAACATATAATAATAATAGAATACCCATTGGTATCCAGTTCTAAGTGATATTAAAATAACAAAGAAACAAGATAACAAAGAATTTCCCTAAAAGTTTAAAATTTGGAGAAAAAATAACCTCACTTCTAAGTATAACACATAGCTAACCTAACTTGTAACATACAGAAAAATTTGTGACACAAGGTTCCTTAATAAAGAAAATACTTTGGTCTACTATATTCCAATAAAGCTGATAAGGTTAGTTTCGTTATAGTGAAAAATGAAACAATATTTGTTTACATATGCTAACAAATATGTTGACAATTTAGCTATAGGCCTAAGTTATTGTTTCTCCGTAAAGGAGCAAATGTTTCACTCCACGCATAGTTCATTAATTCATTTTGGCGTTGCATTAGTAAACTGTATTTTGAAAAGATCCATCCTCACGGGATACTTTGTAACTATATTTCAACAAAGCTGTTTTTAATCTAGTATGTCTAGTAGCTAATATATTTGTGTTTTTTCAAGTTGACATTAATTTTATAAAGTTTAGTGTGTTGGTACTCTCTTTTTACAAGGAAATCTTGATTATATTACAAGGACATCTTAATTTTATTAAGTTTAGTGTGTTGGTACTCTCTTTTCACAAGGAAACCTTAATTTTATTTAGTTTAGGATGTTGGTACTCTCATTTTACAAGGAAACCTTGATTAGGCCTATATAACAAGGACACCTTAAACATGTTACGTTTAGTGTGTTTGTACTCTCTTGTTATAAGGAGACCTTGATTATATCACAAGGACACCTTAAATTTATTAAGCTTGGTGTGTTGGTACTCTCTTGTTAGAAGGAAATTTTGATTATATCACTAGGACACCTTAAATTTATTAAATTTGGTGTGTCGGTACTTTTAGAAGGAAACCTTAAATTTATTAAATTTAGTGGGTAGGTACTCTATTTTCAAAAGGAAGCCTTGATGCCATGTTTGGTGTGTTGGCACTCTCTTTATTCAAGCAAAACTAAATTTTATAAAGGTTATTCTTTTGGTACTTTTTTTTCAATGAAACCTAGATTCTATAAAGTTTAGTGTGTTGTTGCTCTCTTTTTACATGAAAACTATATTTTATAAAGTTTATTCTGTTGGTAATCTCTTTTTACAGTGAAACCTTAATTATTTCACAAGGAAACCTTGATTATATAAATTCTAGTGTGTAAGGCACTCTTTTTTACAAGGAAAACCAAATTTTATAAATTTTAGTTGGTTTGAAAGTGAGGTTAAATGTGTATTTTTAAAATTTTTAATTATTGGGGCAACAATACTAAATTAAAAATTTTTCTGTACTACTAATGATTTCCTACATTAAAATGTCTATTTTTATACTATTAATTATGTCTGGGTAACTGATAAGGATAATGAACGAGTTACATATTGGAAAAAATCATTAACTTTTTTAGTATTGGGAAATAATAAAACTTTATCTTCTGGTAATGTACTACATAGGAAGTGACATAACCTAACAGTATTAAAAACTTCTATTAAATTAAACTTTATGATATAATTTAATCGAAGTAAAGATATTTCTATTATATATTACATTTTATTAGGAAATCATTTAAACATACCCCCCAAGACAGGACAAAAACGGATTGTGTCTACAGTCTGCCATGTTTGGGATTCGGAAAGTCTGCGAAAGATTCGCTCTAAACTTTCAGAGATGAAAAGATGGACAGCTGTTTACATTATCCTTAAAATGCTTGTGTGATGGCGTCAAATTCTACTAGTTTTGAATTGTTTCAAGGTAGTTCCAATAAGTTACATTAAAAAAATAAATTTAATCATCTAAATTCGTTTAGTATGACGTTACTGGGTATGCTTTACCGAGTGTCACAACCTGCGGTCAGTATTATGTACTGTTTAGTATGCTCATATCTTAACACTCGCTATCCAGTGTTTAACTTAAACAAGTAATAGAAACAAAACATTTCAAATTCAATTCCTACTTAGGTCAACAAAGACATTTTTAGATACTTTTTTTAAATAATTACAATTAATATAAATAAAGTAACATAACCTATGCGTTCAACTAAGTAACAGCTGTTCTACCACATAACCTATAACATAAAATCAGCTGTTTTATAAAATCATATGTTATCACTTATTTTAAGCCAAATGGGACGGAATAACTATATTGGATACCCTGTACCTTTTATGGAAAGTTTTCTCCCATATAAAACTAAGATTAATTCATTAATAAATTTCATTCAAATGAATAAATATTTTTTTAAAACCATAACAACATCAACTGTTATCCACTAAAAGTTTAAAAAAATGTACTAGATCTTGAGTGGATGAATAAAAACTATTTTGTTGACGATTGAAAATTTGAACAAGATATATACAAGCTAATAGAAGAAAATACAGTAGAGTCTCGATAATTCGAAGTAGATGGGACCGAGACTCCCTGGAATTACCGAAAACTTGGATTACATGGAAATGCGTTCCTGTCCATTATAAAAAATATGAGTTTTATTGAACCCTAATACTATAATAATTTAAAATGTAGTAAATAAGTTTATAGAACTTTATATGAACATTTCTTAGAAGTCCGACACATTTCCTTTGCTTACCGTATGGCTATAAACATTTTATGGAAGCCCGACTCATCATTTTCTCTCAAATAAATAAAATAGGCTCAGAACCAGGCTGGAATTTAACGGAAGCTCGAAATATTGGGACTCGGAATTTCGAGAGTAATTTATTGAATATAAACACTATGAGTACAGCCTAAATGAATTAGATTAACTGAAGAAATGTTTACGGAGCGAGAAAAATAAGACAGGTAAAAACTGGTTAGTAAATTTAAGAATCTGTCCTTAGAATTCATAAACACAACAGAAAGTATAACAGAAAATAAGTTCCTACACAATTATAATAACTATAAATTTAGTTACAATTATCAAACAGCCTCGATGCCGTGTATTTGCACAATTGGTCTTTAGTAATTTCTATAAAATGAAATGATACCCCATTGCCTTATATCTGATGGGCATTGAATTGAAACTAACTTATCGGAGGGATTAGAGAAGACCGTAGATCATATATCAGGTTATCTTCACTAGCATTTAAGTCTTGTAGACTTTGCAGTTCATGATATTCGGTGAAATTTTCACGCTTAAACTTTGTAAAAATTACAAAATCCCTTACTCGTAATTAGAATAAATTTTTAAAAAAATACTATAGGCAGGACCCTTTCGATCTTCATCAGGGTCTAGGTTATCCACTAGAAAGCTATCTTGATCCAAGGGTTACTGATCTTATAGTCAGTGTTCTATAATGTGGTCAAAGATTTTATGAAATTTGTATTCTGTTTTTCTTCGTTACAATGTACTTATTTTAGTAAATGTTTCATAGATCTAAAGGGTATAATGTTTTTTTAGAGAGGGTGGTTTGAAGTGTTAAGGATGGGTGTGCCTAGATGTTGAAGGGGTTTTGTTTTCGAGTAGAATTTCTTGTAAGTACAAAGAGATGAGTTGAGTCTCCCTACAGGAGTGAAGAGTCAGAGGAACGACGTAACATACGCGCATGCGCACAAGGCCTACTTTTCTCGTTACATTGTTGCTCTCCTGCTGAGTTAACAATCTTCAAAAAATTCTTCATTTCACGCTGCTACGATTCTGATGAAGCGTTTCGGTTAGAACTAAAGCTATTGTCAAAAGCGAGGTTAAAATATTTCTCTTTACACTGTGGTCCGCAAATTCCCGTCTCTAGCTTCTTTAAGTTTGACGTATTTATGTAAAAACTCGATCAACGTGTCGCGCGATTAAAAATCATTTTGTCGATTATTTCAAATACAAAGCTAATACTTTGACACAATTCAGGAAGACACGTTATCAGCAGATAACAAAAACAGGCTGATAAGAAAGTAGTCCAAGGTATGCTGGGTATCAAAATAACTAAAAAATAATAATAATAGTTTCCAAAGTGAACATGTAAATAGAATATAAGTATAAAAATTGTTTAAATTCTTGGTGCGCCTGGAAGGTACTAGTTTATGGTGACTAATTTGAAAGTCAACCGATTGCAAATCACGTGTAACAAACATATTTAAATAGTTGACACAAATTTGGACGAAGTCTTTATCTATGGCCTATCACTATTGTAGTATAAAGAAAAAAATATAAACTAGAAAAATCCTTAAAAACTTGGAGCACCTGAGTTGATTTTTTTTAAATTTTAAATAAATAAAACCTCCTAACCGCCAAAACTTTTAATTTAAATTCTAATGTAGGCCTACATATCGATTTCAAAGCAATTCTCTTCAGGATAAATTATTACAAGAATAACTGTTATTCGTGCAATAATTTCCTCTGAAGATGGTTGCTTTGCAATCGAAGTGTACATTAGGACTTGAATAAAAAGTCTTTGTGGTTAAGAGGTTTTTATTTATTTATAGTATAAAAATCCGGTTGATAAAAATTTAACAAAAGTTGAACATCATTGAGAGAAAACTAGGAATAATGCGCCAGATTTCAGTAAGATAAATGGATAGTCCCTATGAAGCTTATACACAGAGGTAAGTGCTAATAGTAATTATATCTTAGAGGTTATTTCGAGGCTATGTCTAAATAAATTTCAAATAACTTTCCTACACATTCAATAACATAGTATATTTGATTAATTTATATAATACGTGTTATTTCATGTAACAGGTGCTTTCATCACACATAGGTGTTATGTTACTTTCTAGGAGTAGCAGGAAGTTAAAAATATCCAAGGAAATTTGTATTAGGCTATCTCCTAATACATCAACGATGCACATAGTTATCTAATATACCGACTTGATGACTTTAGAAATAGTTATCAAGCAGTTTATTTGTAGCATTTATTTTATATATTTTTTAAAGTTGAAATTTGAAGTACAATAAATTTTAAAATTAATGTTTAAAAATGTAAAGTTAATTTGATAAAGGAAGGTAGGTTTAGTTATATATTGTATACGTTTTATACTGTTGGACATTAGAATATTAAATAGGAAATACCCGAAGGAGGTAGAAATAATAAGGATTATGGATAATTATTTTACGTTTTTAACTTCTCAATAACTTACATCATATAAACCTTATTTCTTGTCATAAATAGTATAAATTTTGTTGTAGTGTCGACACAATTCCTTTTTTCAATGTTTAATTTTTAAACATTTCAACGCTTCTGTACCTAGGCGTTCTGTTTAACCAGATAAATTAAAAACGTTTCACAAAATGTACTCCCCATTTCAAAGTGTTTTACACACACACACACACACACACACACACACACACACACACACACACATCGCGGGTTGAGGAATTCGCCCAGTCACGTGACCTCTTGTCTGTTATCTCGGAGTCGTAAGGTCCCATAATGCAAGTATTGGATTGGAGAGCCCCTTGACCCGTTTCCACTGTCGCTAAGCCATATCTTATCAACGAGCTGCACCTACGGGGGAGTTCAAGTGATAAGATGGGTCATAGAAGCAGATATCATTTCGAGAAATGTCGATAAACAATTACGCGCACATGTTTTTGGCACACAATAGATGGCAAGTGAGAAGAGTTATAAATACTATTCCGTTTGCCTCGATAATGTATGCATTTGTAAAATTTAATTTTGTAATTTTCATCTATTCATGTGCAGTTAATTTTCCAAAAAAACATTTTGTGATGTAGAAAGTCTTACGGACCATAGACAAAATAATGAAACGCTCTATTGACGACGCAAAAATTAAAAACTGTGAAAAACAATTATTTTAGACAGAAAACATTATAAACTCAAAGTTTATTTTATACAATGACTATGTTTTATTAAATGTCAATAGAGCTGCAAAGTATCCTGTTAGGATAGGATTTAGTCAGTTAAAAAAAAATTATAAAATTTAACTTGTTTAAACCCAGTTTTATTATTTTATATATTGCTGAGGGTTTATATATAATATAATAGTTTTTATATGATAATATATCATTAGGGGAATTTTATTTTTGCAATATTGATTACATTTATCTTTATTTATTTATTTAAACAATATTTTCCCTGATTACATTAAAATGAGACAATATTTTGTCTGATTACATTAAAAGCTATATGACCTGCAACGCATCCGGTAGGGGTAGGTAAATCTATTACTCTACGTAAGAGGCTTACATATTCACCATTTACGAACATATGATAATAGCCGTATAGTGATCACATTAAATTTTATAAAATATCAATAATAATAACAACTCACCTTTTTTCTATTGTTTTGTTAACAGAAAATGTTGGCTTAGATTATCGTCTGTGAAAAAAGGATTGTGAATGCTAGGTACATATAAAAGACCATGACTCAAATGTATATTCTTGAAACTGGTACATTAATCCTACCACTACTCATTACACTTTCCTATCCTCTTTAGGGAATAGGAGTCTTCCTGGTTGTTATCCTTTTAAAACTACAAACAAAATCTGTCATACATAAATTAGGTAAAGAACTATTGATAATTTAGTACGAAAATTATTTTACATGGCTTTAACCGTTTCAGTTTTCGTTCTCGTGTAAAAATTCTCTTAACAATTTTATTTCCATCTTTGTGATAAGTTCTAGTTCTTTCGGTTTGTGTGTGACTGGTCAATTTGATTATTATCACCTACGACGAATAAAAAAGATGTTATAAAAATCAGACAGTGGTTATGTCAGTGGTGGTTATGAGCATCACGTTTCTAATCTGTGATACAGTGAAGAATAATGGAATCAAAAGACCATCTAAGGGAATAATCGGTCCTGAAGATCTCAAGGAGGCCTGACCACTTAACCTTCTCGAGGAAGAAGGACGAGAAAATATAGGTGGAAAATAGATAAGAGTAAGGAATGGAACCGTGGAAGAACGGTTGATTGGATTTCGTTTACAGATAAAACGAACGTAGACAAGACAACCAGAGAACGAAGAAGTAATTCGAACAAACGGTCGAAGTCATATGCTAGCAACTGTGAAAAAATCATTCGCGAACTCCGAGAAGGGTTATTATATCCTGTATATTTTTCTTAATTTTTTTTGTTTTTTTATTACGATCAGCCAATATGATTATTTTTACTTAAAAGATAGAAAACTATTATGCACATACATAAAACTAAGGATGGTAGGCCTAAATAAAACCCTTTGGTAAAAATTTTAGGAGGATCATAGTCATCATGTTTGCAGGTTCAGTTTGGGAATGAGATAAAACTATAGGATCACTACTGGAAGTAGAATTTTTTCAACCGGATTGAAAAGTGGTGTTTACCATCTGCTACCCGGTAGTTTATTTCCAAGGAGGTATTACCTGCCACCCGGTCTCTGGTAACATATCTTTTATAAGTTCACAAATCGTATCTGTTCATTGGCACTTTAGAGACTCCTTGTTTTCTTCTAGTTCATTAACCTAGTTACCGAGCTTTGAGTTTTTTACCCGGGTCTGGGACTCAGAACCCGCCCAGCCCTTGTGACAGCCAACCTCTAGCGAGCTGAGAAAACTACTGGTAAATATCAGAGCTATCAATGAGGTAGAGGTTAAACTAACTGATGTTGTGGTAAAAGGAGTAACAAATTAATTTGTATACTGAAGGGTTTAATGCTATTCTCAAAAAATAAATGAAACGTGTCTGAATAACATTTAAAATAACATTTACTAAAGTAGTATTGTGATTGGAAGAATTAAAGTTTCACATTATATGATTGAATAATGTACGATAATCAATAAAAAAAAGGTTTTACCTGTTTTATAATTCTTATATTTACACATGAAAAGTCACTGAACACTTTGTTAAATACGGCTGTGTCTATCCGCTCTCTGACGTCATCACTGACTGGATTCTAAAATGCCCTCCCGCACACACCTTCGACCTTTCGCCGGGGGAAGTGCACGAGAAAAGGTCAGAGCAAATGTTCAAAGGTTATTGTTATGTTTGACCTGCAAAAATAAGTTGGCGAACGGGCTTTGGATTACGAGGGAATTGATGAATCGGGTTAGAGAAGGTTTTATGTAGGGTTGATTTTAAAATTTAAACAATTTTTTTCAAAATTTAATCATTTTATTTTACAATGTTCAATAGCGACTCCATTAAACTAAGGATATTAAAATCAAATAGCTAATAATATAATAGAAATACAGATCGAAATTTGTACTGATTTCTATTGTCTATGGCATAAGTAAATATATCAACATTTCGTTATGTTTATTTATAAATAAAAAAAAACAAAAAATAAGGTACAACGAGAAGAGTTACTAAAACTTGGCTTTCTATCCAAGTTACATTTCTAAAATATAGAATAGACCATTAATAGGAAATAAGTGGAGAATGATTCCACTTAATTTAGTGAAGGCTAAGTACGAAACGTAGTCTCCACTATAAATTAAATGTACTTTATATTGTTTAATTTAAATGTTTGTCACAACTGAGCTATTTACGTTAAATCAAATGAGCGCATTCTGATAAGGACATTTTCAAAGTAATGAAACTTTGTTGTTTGTTCAAGCGCTCATTGGTCCAACTTTTGATCGCCTCCAGACTAACATCTGCCGTCTGGAAATTGAGATACTAATCAAGAAAAGATGGATGTACAATTGAAATGGGTCCCTAGCCACATAGGCGCTGTAGGGAATGAACTGGCTGATGAATTAGCGAAAAGGGGTGCAGAAACTGACCAACCAACTGCCCCATCATTCCTAAACTTTGCAAATAGCATCATTGACGGTCTTCTCAACGCCCATAATTGGGCTAAAATGGCGGATCTAGCCAAAAACAAGAAAAGGGAGCTTCTGACTGGCCATGACTAACTCCAGAACCATCTATTTTCTAGAGCACCTAAACTCTTTTCCAAGTCTCTCCGGCAACCCTGAGGACACCTGTGGCCGCTACTAGGAGGTGCGGCGTCGAATGGATGAAATGCCAGGAAAGGTCATTTACTGAACTGAACTGAAACTTTGTTTACATGGTTACATGATTGTTTATGGTCGTTTCAGAAACTGGATACAAGAACAACAATGTTAGTCACGTGGTCACGTAGGATTAATACGGGTTGCAGTCATTCTACAAATCCGGAACGGTGCCTAGTAGGTAATTAATGCATCACAAGAGAGATGGAATCAACGAAAAAATGTCCTTTTTATTTGGCTTCCTTTTTCATACAGAATGTTAAATTTATCAAAGACTACTGTTAGGATGGCCTGACAACTGACTACATACGAAATGGTTCAATGTTAAATATTCACACCAGAAACGGGTAAAAACATGGCCGCTAGTGACAAATTTTGTCGAGCAACGTTGAGGGAGTGACGGAGGCAAAAGGCATTAAAAGAAGTCTGTTTCTAACACTTCCTTTTCTATATCTGTTACCTGTCGTGCTAACAACCTGAACATCCGGATGTTTTTGTGTTAGAAACAACATGGCAACCCAATGCCTTCAATTAACATATTTTTTGTATTCGAACCTTTAGCTATCCTTAAATCTTTACCTAGAATTGAGTTCCCATCTTTACATTATTTGTTTTTGTTTTTCGACTGTAAGATATTAATGCAATCAGATACTATGAAGTGTTCTTGAGTCTTAGAGAGGTATGGTGGACCTCATAGGAGGTCTTGTTGGTGGTTGTGGGGTATTCACAAAAACAACTCTGTTTTATACTTTGATTTAAAGTAGAATAGGAATGGGTCTGTGACAGGGTAGGGATGCGGTGTTGTCAGTTCGAACGCCGTGATTCTCAACCCGCCATCGCCAGCGGCAGAACGAAGCAAGCTACAGCACTAGTAAATCACTCCACTACAGCTACGGTGAAACTGATCGACGAACGGAAGCTTAACGTCGAATTGGCAACAAGGCTCACCTACGCCACTCCCTCTTGCCAATTTCACCTACGTAGAATCCTATTCTGTTTTAAATCAAACTATAACACGTGAATAAGACTTACTACTAGCGCTTCGTAGCGGCTGGTGCATTCTCTCACTTTTATAACTGATTTATTGGTCTGAATTTTTAACACTGAAACATAACACTTAGGCGATATGTGATTATTGTCGAGGCAATTGTTACTAATCTAGACGTTGAAAATATTTAATTCGTCAAAGTATCAGCTAAGTTCAATAATTTAGGTAAAAGTATAATAAGGAAGTATTCGTTCGGGGAGAGAGCATGTCTATATATAAAACATATTTTTATAACAAAGGTAAAGACAATGGCAGCATAAATGGATGAAGCGTTTTGTCTCTTTACGTGATTGCAACATCAACTAACAGGCGACGGAGGTATGAACTTCCAAGCCGTTATCAAAGAACAAACAGATAAGGTCAAATCAGGCCACGTGTGTTAACCTCACCTACACAGAGTCAATAAGATTAGTATGTATTGCCAACTGTAGAAAACTGAAAGCATTTTTTAAAGCTTTTACAATAAAAAATAAACGTACTTCAAATATTGATACAAATAATTAACTACAGATCATTTTCCTTTTATGTGGAGACAGGTGGCTACAAATGTCCGTCTGGGACCAAACTATTGACACTTGATTATCATAGAATTTATTTGGTTTCTTGAAAAAAACAATTAGAAGTATACCATGACAGAAATATTACAGATGTTGATAGAAAATTGTTAGGGAGTCTGATTTAATGAAGGCCGCCTGGAAGATTGAAGGCGAGATAGGATCACCGAACAATTTGACAATAATGCAGCCAACCTGTTCCCAGTAAAAACTAGTTCCCTGTCCCAATACTCTTTTACTTTCAAGTCAAGTGTAAAAAAGAAAGACGAATTTAGGAATATGAAATAAATAAAAGTGCGAACAGCAAATAGATACGGACTAGCTACCGTTCCGAGGACGTTCGATACTAAAGTGACGTATTTTGTGAATAGTTTATTATAGTATAATGCGATAAAATGTGAATGGCTCAGGTGTAAAGACATGTTGATTGCGTTGTAAGGACGCGAGAAAGGAGTTTTTGTTGACAATAAGAGAGAAGGGTACTCATAGGAGCACTGTCTAAGAAGAAACTGCTGCATGCTGGAGGATGCGATAGAAGGAATGATTGATGGAAGAAAAGGAGCAAAATGTCTGCCCTTGAAGAGTCCAGACATATTTACATAGACCACATTTCTTCTAAAAACAAACTTATTCATTGTTACTTGATAATCCGCCACAAGAGTTTCAAGTTAAAAACAAAACATAACTCATTCACTGACAGAATGACGCAAGCAAAAAGAAGATGGAGGGAGGAAAGGTGATTAGAAGGTTTAAGGAAACACAACGGGGTGGAAGGAAAGGTGATTAAATGGTTTATGAGACAAAACTTGGAGGAAGGAAAGGTGGTTGGATGGTTTAAGGAGGCACAAGGTGGAGGAAGGAAAAGTGATTAGATGGTTTAGGAGATTCAATGTGGAAGGAGGAAAGGTGATTAGATGGTGTAAGGAATCACAAGGGTTAGGAAGGAGAGGTGGTTAAATGGTTTAGGAGACAAAACTTGGAGGAAGGAAATGTGGTTAGAAGGTTTAAGGAAACACAAGGGGGGGAGGAAAGGTGGTTAGATGGTTTAAGGAAACACACGGGGGAGGAAAGATAGGTGATTTGATGGTTTAGGAGAATCAAGGTGGAGGGAGGATAGGTGATTAGATTGTTTAAGAAAACACAAGGGGGAGCAAGGAAAGGTAGGAAGATGGTTTAGGAGACACAAGGTGAAGGAAGGCCAAGTAGTTCCTTTCTCGAATCACACAGTATCCACAGAAGCTTCATGCTTCTATTGCTAAAGGAGCAAAGTATCTGCCCTTGAAGAGTCCAGACATATTTACATAGAACACATTTCTTTTAAAAACAAACTTATTCATTGTTACTTGATAATCCGCAACAAGAGTTTCAAGTTAAAAACAAAACATAACTCATTCACTGACAGAATGACGCAAGCTAAAAGAACAATGAACAGTAAACATCCATTCTGATTGCTGTTTCCTGCTGAAAACCAATATTTGCAGATTTTATCAAAAGTAATTAAGTTTTATTGACTGTTTATGGAATGTTCGCGGCTGCTGCAGCAGATAGGCTAGGCGAACGCAATTATCACGGCCGTGTTTACGTCGCGATATCTGCTTCATGAGGGAAATAAAATAGCCGTAAAGATTGATTTAGACATCGTTGCACTAGATGTTTGTCGAGAATGTTTCTGAAGATATTGCGCAATGAGTGCCTGAAAGCTTACGGAATATTCGCTAGAAAAACTGTGAAGCCAGAGAAAGAGGGTTTTTATAGCCCACCTCCCCCCGAGGTCACACTAGGCACTGGTTGCAGTTAGGATTGTGGGAACAGGGTAGTGGCCAAAAAATAAAGACATTTAATGCATGAGAAAGTAGAAAAATGTGTTTTCATGCTAAGGGACTATGGTTATTTAACCGTATGATACGTCTGTGTAGTATGAATGAAGAAAAGTGTACTTAGTTTTCCAACTAGAAAAAGGTTTTCAAAGAACTTAAAGCTATTAAATGGAAAGTGTAAATTGGACAACACAAGTTAGACTTACGAACTAGATTAAACCTGTGACTAAGACTAACCTTGCCCTAATTAATAAATAAATCGATTGTACAATGAATTTAAACAAAACTATGGGTAGGGAAGGTATTACAACTTACGAGTCTTATAAACTAAACAAAAACTTAGAAACTAGTTATACTAAAAGTTATTGTAATAGGCGAAGATAGACGGCAGGAGGGAAGGGAACGCGTTGTGCAGGTATGTAATGGGGGTTCTAAAAGGACTTTTGGATATAGAAGAACAATCGGAGGGGGTCCAACTGTGTTGGACAGATCCCTTATATATATAGGCCTATGTGTAGTTCTAGCTTTCGGCATTGAGAGGGATCTGACGAAATCACCAGGAGAGGGAAAGATAAGGGAATTTCAGAGGAGGGAGAGCTAAAAGAATTACGGGAAAGGGAGAGTTAGGGAATTTTCGAAGAGGGAGAGCTAAGGGCCTTTTAGGAGAGAAAGAGCTAAAGGAATCTCGGGAGAGGAAGAGTTAAGGGAATTCCAGGAGTAGAAAAGCTAAGGGAATTTCGGGAGAGGGAGACCTAAGAATTAGTGATGTTTGACAGGAGCGTAGGCTAGAAAAACGTAACATTGCTTGGGCCTCCTGATATACAGAATACCTATGTCGGAATGTCCTACTTATATTAGGCACGTACCAAAGGTATACGAAAAGGATAGCTTCGGATCGAAATCAAATGTTGAAATACAAATTCTGCTAATGGAGAAATGTTTATGAAAGCGTTGAAGGCACTTGCTTACTTAGGTAAGTAAGGTTTCCGTACTACGACTTACTCATACAGTCGTTTACAGAGGTTTGAATCGAGGCACCAAACCTCAGCGACTGGGACTGGCGCTAATGTAGTTTGGGACTGAATTTTGGAAAATGTTGTTTCATTTGTTAAGTTTCAGTATTGCTCTATTGTTAAAGCTTTCGTCCGTTTTCTTTCTATTCTCACTTTTTCCCTTCTATTTCTATCATTCACTCCTAGCATTTAGTCTATTCCCGTCTCTTACTAAATTTTTTGCACTTTTTTACATCACATTTTCATCAATTTCCTTCTAGTGTGGATCTTATCTACGTACTTGGTAAAGTATTATCCAAGCCTTACAAAGCAAACCACTCTAAGTGTAGAGGAGGGATTGTGAATAATATCAGGAATTGGACGAGGAAATAAAATATCCTGATACAGACATACGAAAGGATCAGGCCCTCTTGTAGACTCCTTTCCTCCGGGATCATAGAGAGGCTACTACGTACTGTTGGCCTACTTGGTAATTTATTACCTAAAACTTTCAAAGAAAACCACTTTAAGCGTATATACAGGATATCTTTTGATGCTGTAAATTTCTTTTTTATTAGTTCACACTCTCCCTCTATATATTTGTATATCTTGTTCAAATTTGTAATCTTTAAGGAAATAGATTTGATCCATTCACTCAAGTTTAAATACATTTTTTTAAAACTTATAGTGGATGACACTTATTTATACAGAAGTGTATGTTTATACAGTTTTTCAAATATTAATTAATTAATTAAATTTAATTAATTAATTTTATTAATTTTTTTTTTGCTTTCTATTTTACCACAAAATATTGTGATTCTGTCATATGTATATAAATATTGATATTAATTTTAATTATTAAATACAGAAGTAACTAAAACAAAATTTGTCTTTATTGAGCTAAGTAGGATTTGGGTTTAAAAGCTTTTTTTTATATTACTTGTTTCCAGTAAAAAGCACAGGAGCTAAATTTTCTTCCCTTTATTAAAATGCTTTTAATTTTTCACATATCTTCACTGCTTTTAAGAGAATGAATCTACCCTTTATTCTGCACCTAATTTTCATAATAAAATGCAATTAATGACATTTAATACTCCGATATTATTCAATGGGAGAGTAGCTTTTTAGACCTTTAACAAAGGATAGATCCAAACTGAATAATAATTGGTGATTATACAAAAAAATACTAATTACTTATAATTTTTAACTGCATTTCCACATAATATATGACAGTTTCTCGACAGTCTACATAAAAAACACAGGTATTGTTTTTTTTTTCTTTAAACTTTCAGAGAACTAAGAAAGCGATTAACTACCGTTCCAAAAACTCAAGACAGAGGGCAAAGAACAAGAGGTAAGGTGACCTGGTCTGCGATAAGGCACGTATTGATAAGACTTATCAGTAATGTCAAACATTCTTTGTGAAATTGTTTCTTCTTTAGTATAGTGTTATGCAGAATTGTGTTTGTGAAAGTAAACCTCCAATACTGTGTCGATGATCGTACCTGGGGAGAAATCAATCACTTAATATAACTCTGACACTTATCTCTATACTGAAAAATTCATCATGAAAGTATTTGGAAAAAAATGTCTAGATGACAAACTAATCGCCAACATGAAATTACTGAATTTATTTCTTAATTTTTGGAGTAGTCACTTTAGGCCAAAAAACTATTTCGGATATAAAGGATTATACTCCGTAATAGAGTCAATCCATTTTAAATTCATCACTTTGCTCTACTCTCAGTACCAAGGATATTAGTATTGCTATCTCTGTTTCACTTTTCATTTCCCTTATCCTTCCTTCACAAGGATAAAAACATTGGTATAAACACAAGCGAAGCCAGGTCCTTATAAGCACAGGGTATTTATGTCCTTATCCTTTTCTACAACAGACTTTTCTAATGCTTCATAGGAGTAAAGAATTAAATTAAAATTCTCCTTGAAGCCACAAAAATCGATATTTATTATTACTTAATCTGTATTCCTCACTCCTTCCGCTCTTTCCCTTGTAAATACTTATTATTATTTGTCTAATAATGGTTTTATATAATTTAAGGATCTACGTGAATTTATCACTGGGAAGAGCATAAGTACGGAAGCGATTGGCTAGTCACTAGCAGCTACTGCATAAAAGGGCTATTATCACAGTAAAATTAGGACTATCGGAGGACTGAACTCCACGTAATTCTGCCTAGGCCTACTAGATATTTTAGTTCTATAATGTCCTCAGAGTAAAACTAGATCTATCGGTGTACAGTAGCTCCGTGTAATTCTGCCTAGGCCTACTAGATACTTTAGTTCTATAATATCCTCATAGTTAAAGTAGATCTATCGGTGTACAGTAGCTCCACGTAATTCTGCCTAGGCCTACTAGATATTTTAGTTCTATAATGTCCTCAGAGTAAAACTAGATCTATCGGTGTACAGTAGCTCCGTGTAATTCTGCCTAGGCCTACTAGATACTTTAGTTCTATAATATCCTCATAGTTAAAGTAGATCTATCGGAGTACAGTAGCTCCGTGTAATTCTGCCTAGGCCTACTAGATACTTTAGTTCTATAATATCCTCATAGTTAAAGTAGATCTATCGGAGTACAGTAGCTCCACGTAATTCTGCCTTGGCCTACTAAATACTTTAGTTCTATAATACCCTCAGAGTAAAACTAGCTCCATCGGAGTACAGTAGCTCCACGTAATTCTTCTTAGACCTACTAAATACTTTAGTTCTATAATACCCTCAGAGAAAAACTAGATCTATCGTAGTGCAGTATATACACGTAATTCTGCCTAGGCTTACTAAATATTTTAGTTCTATAATATCCTCAGAGTTAAACTAGGACTTATGGAGTACAGTAGCTCCACGTAATTCTGCCTAGGTCTACTAGATATTTTAGTTCTATAATATCCCATTAGTATTAGTGAATAAATTAATAATGGATTAGTTAGTATACGTCCTTTATTTTCTTAATAGCATAACCTTACAAGCTAAGCTCAAAGAATAGTAGGTGTAAGGCTTTCCTTGTTTAGAAACTCTAAGAGCTTAAAATATGCCAATGTGTTATTACAATACGGCTAAACATTGTCAACTGCGTCCATTACGAGTCGCAAGAAGGTCGTCTCCTAATGGGGGCGATGGTCATACACTCATCCTTTCACTGGAAACCGGAGCATTAGAAAGTCCTAACTCGTTGGATGTTGAACAGTTACTGTTTTCGTTTGTAACTGGACAATGCAAGTGCAAAATATATGCTTAGATTACGCGCATGTTTTCTTCCATGCCTATCAGTTGTTCCCGATACTTAATGATTGATTACCGAGTTTAGGAAGTTAGTCCTTTTTGTTAGTTATTTTAGACTTATATAATAAATAGTGATTTGTAATAAATATTTAAAACAATAACGATTTCCCTGATGGTGTACATATGAGACTCAAATGCAATACGCCTAATACATGGTTCATCAAAGATTTGGTTTATAAATTTAGATCCGTTCTCTATCCTCCAGTCGCCCAAATCTTTTGGAGCATCTCCCTAAAATGTTCGTAATGTCTAACGCCCTCCCTGTAGCAAACAATCATTATCTTCATGACATAATCCTATGTGTTCTTCCGGAGAGGTCTCTAAATTGCCTTCTGACATCTACTCGTAAAGTGGTGACACACATGGTGTCAGAAACCCAAGAGTGTAACTAAGAAAAAAGGCATTACACATTTTAAATAAAGAAACGAAAGGATACTGAACGGGTAATGTTGTAATTACACCACTAGGTGTCTATCAGTTAAATCAACTGTGACTCTAGATTACGCTAAGAGATAGCATTTATTCTTTCATTTTAGTGCATTTAAACATTTCAAATTATTTTTGTACTCAAACATATGAGAAAAGCCGTTACAGCTGTCGAACTTATTTAGTCCCAATTCACACTACTTGACTACAAAACAAAATGTTTTTCTAAATATTTGAAATGTTTTCAATGCTCTCAAAGATTATTTTGAAAATGTCATATCTATATGAAAATAATTCCATCGTTAAATCCTCTTCTTGATAGCTTTTCCCCCAGCGGAGAATCATCCTGGATCTCCAGTGGATTTCATTCTTACGTTCTGGGATTTAAGAGAAAAGTGTTTAGATTTCGTCTCTACTACTAGATAAAGAATAAAGTTAGTCATCTGAAGTCATATAACTATGTAAACATTCGAGAGGTAAACGGAAGGCACTGAAGTAAAAAGATATAGCAAGAACACGTAGATGACGAATCCAACCAAGAAAGAGGAAACACGTTGGCTAGAACATCATTAAAAAAGAAAGTTGGTGACGACGAACGGAATGGAATATAATAGGAATAAATTATGGACTCCTGTTAGAAGAAATACACGAAAGATGCTTACGTCAAGAATTACGCGATAGATGCGTACAGGATCACGTTTTAACAGATGGTGAGGGTAAGCTATGATGTCAGAACACATGTCAGTCAAAAAATGCGTACAACTTTGAGGCGTACACGGATATATTAAAATTATTGAACTACATAAATTAATTTACCTCTGAGCTAAGGATGTATGTTTCTCCGGGCTGAAGATCCTTTAAAACTTTATCTAGTAAACTTGATTTCCTTACACTATGACCTTTGCGTTTTGTCTATGCTTCTGAACATAAAACATACTGAAGTGAAGATTAAATCGAACTTATCACCACGACAGTAAAAGGCAAAGTGACCATTGGCAATATGGAAAAACCTTTTTTGATCTATTTTGGAAAAGAAAAACCAAAACCTTGAAAGTTATTAGCAAATACTTTAAAGGTATATGACCTGTGTGATAACTGGAGACGGGTTTGTACGATTTTTTACATATCAAATGTACCATTTTCCCTCCTCGATTGCTAATGTTCCCTCATGTACGCATAATTTCGCTGTACGCATTTTTCGTGCCTCCATTAGAAGATATAGCGACTATCATGGCATAACAATACAGGGCACTTACGTGTAGCAGGCCTGCTCTCTGTCAGAGTTTTACAGAGGAGGCTATCCATTGCACCGCATTTAGCCCAGAAAAGAACAGAAATAAGGACGAATAGCTATAACTATGGTACGGAAGTAACGGAAAAGAAGTATTTAAACTATTATAAACTAAATTCGCTATTTAAAATATACTCTTGAAAAATATTTTTACATTTATTGTAAGCAATTAAATTTTAAAAAACATATGTTTTCTAGCCATAGAAATAACACCTGATATTTCTCGACGGTATCCAGACAGTTTTCTTGCACAGATCACGAGGAAGCGGTAGCCTAATTTCACAGCTATGACGACGACAATTTCTGCCCTGTCATCGCAGCATCGTGCCTAGACTCTGTTCCCAAACATTCAGCTCCTCACTTGTACAAACAGCTTTTTGACAGCTTCAAGTGTTACAGCGTGACGTCACGACTTGACCTTCTTCCAAGGTCATAACATTTCAATATGAATGCCATTCAGGTTAACCGATGTTCGTGGTTTTCAAAAACCTTTTTTCATTCACCTCTTGGCGTGATCCGGGTGTAAATGGTGTCCACTGCCGGTTCGATGAGTAGAGTGTTTCAACAAGCACGCCGTAACTTCGTATCGTGAGGCGAGACGTATTGCGAGTCGTAAAGCAATACATCCATAAAACTGGAAACACACGCTCTCTTCATAACATTTACAGGGTCCCCTCTTAAAGTACTCTAGGCTCTGTATTTGTCTAACCTCAGCCAGGGGCAAGGATAATACCCTCGTAGTGTGTGGAGGACGCGACGTACTGCGAGTCGTAAAGCATTAAGTCCATAAAACTGGAAACGCACGCTCTCTTCATGACATTTACGGGGTCCCCTCTTAAAGTACTCTAGGGTCTGTATTTGTCAGGCTCTCAGCCAGTGGCAAAGAAAATACTCTCGTAGTGTGGGGGGGGGGCGCGACGTACTGCGAGTCGTAAAGCACTAAATCCATAAAACTGGAAACGCACGCTCTCTTCATGACATTTACGGGGTCCCCTCTTAAAGTACTCTAGGGTCTGTATTTGTCAGGCTCTCAGCCAGTGGCAAGGATAATACTCTCGCAGTGTGGGGGGGGGGTGGACGCGACGTAAAGCACTAAATCCATAAAACTGGAAACGCATGCTATTACTATTTTAACTGTAGTAATTAGTGGTATGTTTTTTTGTTGTTTGTACCTTTCCTCATGCTTTGCACTTTTCTCTTTAAACTATTTACTCTACAAACAGTAAAGGTTTCTGATGAGTATGGAGACAGACAGGGGTGACTTATCCCCAACCTTACCCCTGTGGGAGATGTGAGTGAGTTAGGTTTAGGATTTAGCTAGGCATGACAGGTAGCAATAGATCAGCAACTATGTGATGCTAGAAGCAACGAACCTATGAGTTTTAGAATGAACCAGTAATGATGACTGAGCTTTAATATCAAAATCAAAAAGTTTGAACCTAAATATCATATTAGATATATTTACACAAAACCTAAACACTTTAATTTTAGAGACGAGATCTCTGTATGTTTGTACTAAAACTGTAACTGTCATTTAAACTAAATGTGAATAATAAATTCAGAAATAAAGTCTCGTCAAGAACCCAATACAAAGTTACATATAACCACTTTATACCGGTATCGTTTACAAACGCGGACTGTGAAAGTGTTCCTGTAAGCATTGCACTATCCACTGCAATTATCTCATTTAAATATTTCCCTTTACTTTAGCGGCAAGGTTGTTGCACCCAGTGAACGTAAAATTGTCGTTTTATCCACTCAAACGACAATAACAAGCTGGAGAAACGCTAGCTGTGTTACTCTCGTCGCAACAAACCACCAATCAAGGTTTTAAAGTTGTTTGCTTGCCTTTATAGTTAGATAAATGTGTTTGTCTATAGTTTTAGATTGAATTAAAAATTAAAATACAAAATTTCAGGGGAAAAGATCATTGGCAATAAATATACAAAGAACTTTAACAGTAAACTGCTTTGAAAAACTATCATTACGTTAGGTTAAACATTTAACACATGAGGTCCGTTTAAAATGAACACACAAATGAAATGTCCATAGCGTTAGTTAGGTATATATTCAATATGAAGGAGATGTTATAGGTGAACATTCCAGAAAACGTGAATGCCAATCTTTAGTTTAGATTACACATTCAATGTGAAGGATCGTTTAAAGTTAAACACTCTAGGAAAATGCGAATGGGGTGTAGTTATGTTACACATTCAACATAAAGAAATAATAGGTTGAAGGATAACACTCCAGAGCAGTGTAGATGTGGAAGATAAAAAGTAATATAAACAAAAATATTTTAAGCTCAATTCCCGCTTGGGACAATAAAGAACCGTTGTAGTTTAGTAACTTTTTATTAAATAATTACAATTAATAAAGTAACATAACATATGCATTAAAACAGCTGTTCTACCTCATAACTTATAACGTAAAATCACCTGTTTTATAGAATCATATGTTATCACTTATTTTAAGCTAAAATGGACGAACTAACTATATTGAATACCTTGTCTATTTTTGTGAGAAGTTTTTCTCCCATAAAACTAAAATTAATTTATTATTAAATGTAATTAATGAATTATTATTTTTTAAATGTAATTACATCAATTGTTATCCACTACAAGTTTTAAAAAAATTTGAACTTGAGTGGATAAATAGTCTACTAGGTATCCTAAGATATTGTACGATAAATGGGATAGTCTCGGAGGGCTGCCAGCAGGGTGGGGTGTTATTCCACGTGCTGTGGAGCCTTGTCGTGGATGCTCTACTAATGACGCTCAGTGGAATGGGTGCCAATGTGGTAGGATATGCGGACGACATAGCTATCCTTGTTAGGGGGCCATTTGAAGAGGTCCTCAGAGACCTACTTCAAGAGGCACTTAAGGTAACAGAAGCATGGTGCAGGGAAAAAGTACTATGCATTCAAGGAGAAAAGTATGTGGCACTCATCATCACTAGGTGATATAAAACTAAATCGCATGGAGATGATGGAAATTGGTAATACCAAAATAGGCTACGTTGAGAGCGCTAAATACCTGGAAGTTATTCTGGATAGGAAGCTACTCTAGCGTGAGCACTTGGAGGATAAGTGAAAAAAAGCTATAGCTACGCTCTGACAATTGCAGAGGAGCAATAGGCACGAGATGGGGTTTGGGTCCAGGTCAGATGAACTGGATTTATTCTGCCATTGTTGTGCCGAGGTTGGTCATTGCCTCAATCGTCTGGAGGGACAGGGCACAGAAAGAAATTAGTAAAAGAGTGCTGGACCGCGTACAGGAGCTCTTCCTTAGAGGCATAATAGCCACAAGGAGGATCACACCATGTGTGGCTATGAGGATTATGTTGGGTTTTCCATCCTTGAGTCTTCAAATTAGGATGGAGGCAATGAAAACTGCATACCGACTAAGTTTTACCGGACTGTGAAAGACAAGTAGCAAACGTCATAAACAGCTATTTGGTGATTCACTGAAGGAGCTCTGGATAGAACCTCAGGATAAGATACTGTCTCTTATAAGGAAAACCGAAAATACAAACTCCATATTACTGCAAGTGAGGCATGGGCAGAGTATAGATCCAAACATGGTGAAGTGTGGTTCACGGATGGGTCCAAGATGAAGGAAGGATTGGGAGCAGGATTTAGTGGACCGAAACACATTCTGTCATCGCCTGGAAGACTACATCTCTGTTTTCCAGGCGGAGATGCTCGCGATCAAACTATGGGCTGAGGACATAATAGGGTCTGGCAAGTGGCGCAAGATCATCTGGATTTGCTTAAACAGTCAGGCAGCTCTGAAGGCTTTAGGTAAGGCTAGTGGCAGCTCGAAGCTAGTGGCTGAGACTATAGTTTCTCTAGTAGAGCTGGGTAAGTATAATTCGCTCAACCAAACCTGAATTCCAGGACATTCCGGCTAGATAGGGAATGAGAGATAGCAAAACAAGGGTGTAAAACTCAAGGACCGTTGCAGAGGGGCAGTGGGCATGCCACCTCAGGAGGGGTGAAAGAGGTCACATATAGACAGGTTGTGCAGGGAAGTATGGAATTCGACCTTGGGGTGCAACAAATCCAAGGTACTGTGGGGTTACTCGGGAGACTTGTGGGGCAAAGAACTACTCTCCTTAAGTAGACAGCAACTCAAAGTTACTGTAGAGGTGGTCACAGGCCATGGGAATCTGAGGGGTTTTCAATACAAAATTGGATGACCTAGGTCCCTGTGCGCAAGGGATGCGACGAGGACCAAGAGGAAAGCCCAATCCACGTACTCTGTGAGAGCCCTGTTTTGGGAGCTGCAAGGAGAAATTGATTGGGCTGACATGTATGTACACCACAGGATATCAGAAGATTTAGCGTCATGTGGGTACTTGGTTTTTGCAAAGAAGTAGGTATCCACTAAGCTAGTCCTGCGGTAAGGATATGAAGAGAGTACAAAGGTTACAGCTAAGTGTTCTACACCAATAAGATTCCTCCGAGTTTTAATAATAAAATAATAAATCTTAAATTATTAACGATTGAAAATTGGAACAAAATATACACAGGATAACTGTGAACTAATAGAAGAAATTGGAAAATAATAATATAAGAAAATAACAATTAGTAGGGCTAATACAAAATTTTATTAATAGTAAATAAAGTTTTCATGAAACAAACTTGATGTTTCAGACAAAAGTGATTAGAGTGTTAGGTAATATGAGATAAAGACTAGATGGAAAAATAATGATGTCTGTTTTATTAATATTACTAAAGGAACTTAGATCAATTTTGGAAAATAAATTGTAATTCAAATAAATTTTACATTAAGTAAACAATAGTATTTTAATAGATAAAATTTATAAATTCCAAAGCAAATTACAATTAATATGGGTAATTTAAAGACGTAGTAGTAGTAGAAGAAGTCGAACGTAATAATAAAAATTAATATAAAATAATTATGAAATGCTTTATCAATTTTTCAGATAGTAAACGTACACATGTAAAAATATATGCAAATTTTTAAAGTAAAAATTTGACTAATTAAAAACCGAAAACAGATACGCCTAAGCAGTTAGATATTCCAATAAACTTTGGGCTATATTAAGGGACAGTGTCTAGCGGTAGCGTAGTCACTAGCGTAGTAGAAGGGGCATCGGTCGCGTGGTCATCATCGGTCGTGTAGTCAGTGTTACATCTGTAAATAACGGTATACTACTATAGTGCTCACAAACATATTCCTCTAAAGTGAAGTATCATACTCCACCGTAAATTGAATGGTCTCCTATCCCGTCGGCCGTTGGCAACAATCTAGATTTCCTAATTTGGTCGTGATCAGACAGCACCTGACCGAAAACGATCTCTGACCCCATGACGCGGCAATTGTGTTTTACAAATATGTATAAAGCTACGTGTGAAAGCGGACATTTGTGGTTTGACCGTAATTATACGGTGTAAGAGCTAGAGAAACACGGCCTGCGGTGTGATCCGTATGGAAGACAGTTAACACAGTTCTTCTGACAGTTTCAAAATTATGCGAACTGATTTCATTACTATTTTGCTCTTCCTTAAATAACTTATTCCTTTAGTTCTAAACGCTATTAACGAAATCTTGGATCTTGATTTTCATATTTCATTCAATAATATATATATATATATATATATATATATATATATATATATATATATATATATATATATATATATAGGCCTATATACATATATCACCTACACTTTAATGTATTTGAACAAGCATTTTATGTGGTATATGTGTGAGAATCGACTTTCGAGAACTTTAATTACGTGTCTTCATTTTCTAGTATCATCTCAGACTCAGATAATCCTAGAAAATATGGACTCGTAATTGAAGTTCTCAAAAGTCGACTCCCACATATAAAGGGCCTGCTAAGTAAGATTCGTGTTTAAATACATTAAAAATCTAGTCGCTCCTTGATAAATCGGAGAAGTTAAATAAAAAGAAAGGAGTTGTTTTTAAGTATACATAACTTTGCCAAATAAATATTATTAACAAGTAATTTTGTTAACTCGGGCTAGTAATTAAAAACTGGGCGAAAAGAAAATATAATACTTACAAAAAAAATATTTTAGACATTCTATTAAATCAGTTTTAAAATATCCTAAATGTATAATGATTGTGCTTAAATAAAAATAATAATAATTTATAACTGTAGACAATTTTTGAGTTTTTAAAAATAATTTTGTAGAAGCAGAAATTCTGATTTACCGGATTCGTTTACGGAATCGTTGTTTGGCTTCAAGGGATGTAGTGGGAAGAAGAAGTAATCTACCGTTAATGCGAGCCATGATCACAAACACTGATGGGACATTTTTATAATAGATGACATGTCGACGATCACAGGTCCCAGAAACAACGCATGCTCTAATGTTCGTCGTCGTGAAAACGATGGTTATGGGGAGACTAGTTATTCTATCAAGTATTTAACCACCAAAGTTACCAAAAGCTGGGCTATATTAAATACAAAAATATGACCAAATAACAAGGTGGTAATGAGTTTCCAACCGGAAGTTGTTTTTTAAATAGTTCTTTATACAGTGAATCTGTCATCTAAAGATTCACCTAACGTCGTATAAACTGAAATTACTCTTTTCGTAGCAATGGTTTTATCTGTAATTGTAGTAAAACAGGTTATGTTAAAAACAAATTAAAACATACACAAAACTCACAAATTAGTCATTTATTTACTCATGCGCGTTTCAATGACAAAATCATCATCATCAATGAGTGTTACTAGTACAAACTCTAACCTGCAACTCAAGTTCAGTTGTAAGTTAGTAGTAGTAACACCCACTGATGATGACTTTGTCATTGAAACGAGTATGAGTAAATAAATGATTAATTTGTGAGTGTTGTGTATGTGTTTTATTGCCGTTTAGTATACTTTGGAAGGTTACTAGATCCGATATCGAACGTAATTCAAAGATGGCTACCGTACAAGAAACTGTGTAGGCTGCAGTGGAAAACAACGAGGACAAAGGAAGCTGAACAACGCTGATTTAGGTTGTAGGACATTTGGATCCAGCTGGTGAAGAAGTTGGATTATTATTAGAAAAATAATAACAATGAACCTTCTATTTTTACACCACTTAATTGGAATAGGACTATATACATCCCATTGCGATCTGACGTCGAGTATCTACACTTACAATGAAATCAATGTGAAATCATTTGGCATCATGTCGATGCGTCCGCCTTCTGAACCGTAGCAACTCTAATCGCTTCTAATAACCTCCTTCAGAATCTCCTAATTATCTCGGGCACAGGAGAATGGTATGTGAACTAATTAGGTATTAATCTGGTAGTGGAGCGACCACACGACAGATTAAGTTGGAGTTGGAATGGTCAGTCGGTAATGGTCGGTTTCCGCGGAGAGATGTCTAATAGAGGATGTACGGGGTTTAATACAAGTTCAATGATCTAGTTTTGTAGGAAATATAATTTCCCGTGTTCCGACATTGGCCGATATTACTTAGCGACAGATACTCGCTAATAATTTACTCGGTGGTTATCTTCGCAGTTTCATTCGTTATTGCGTCGAGTTATGAGCGTTGTGCCTAAGAAAGGTGATAAGTGAGAGAAGGTTAGGAAGAAACGTAAAACTCAGGTCGTCTGAGAAATATAGGACAAGCATTGTTTATGAGTAGTGAAGAGTTTAAAAAAATAAACTAAAGCGTAAAGGAAGAAGATATTTTATTGATATTGCACTTTTACTTGAGCAGATAGAATATCACTATATAAATATGACGTCCCTTCCTTGACCTAATTGGTTCTATATTAGGACCTATACATGATTGCTTCCATTTTCCCTCAGTTAAACCTATAACTGAAATTAATTATGATTTTTCTTTCTTTTTCGTTTGCCTGATGTAGTCAACATACATTATATCTTTCCCCTGCCACCCGGACGCGTCTATACCGAAACCGAAATACAATGTTCCTCCCCTTTCACCAGTTGAGTCTATATTCCCCTCTTACCTTAATGGGACAATTCAAACACTATTTATTATCTCCTTCTCTTTCCACCTATTCAGGACCTAATCGTTACCTGGTTCCCCTCCTACTTTGCATGGGCGATTCCAGATAAATCCAATATCTCCTTTCTTTCTCGTCTTGCTGGGACAGTTCTGGACTAAATCATTATCTGCTTCCTCTCTTACCTTGCTGTAACGATTCCTAACCTATTCATTATCACCTTTTCCTCTCACTTTGCTGGAAAAATTCAGAACCATTTCAATATTTCCTTCTTCTTGTACCTTGCTGGGACAATTCAGGTAGAATTCATTATCTCCTTTTCCTTTCACCTTGCAGAGAAAATTCACCAACAAATATATTATCTCTTTTGTCTCATCTTGCCGGAACCAATTCATTATCAGCTTACCCCTTACTGTGCTGGAACAATTCCGGACCTATTCATTACCTCCTTCCCTCTTACCTTGCTGTGAGATTTCAGGACCAATTCATTATCTCTCTCCCCTCTTACGTTTCTGAGTCGATTCCGAGCCAATTCTCATCTCCTTACCATCTCACCTTGCTAGGAAAATTTCGAAAGAATTTATTATCTCTTTCCCGTCTCACTTTGCTGAGAACATTCCGAACCAATTTATTATCTGCTACCCCCCTCACCATGCTGGGACAATTCAGGACCTATTCATTAAATCCTTCCCCTCTTATCTTGCTCGGTCAGTTCCGAACCGATTTATTATCACCTACCCCTATCACGTTGCTAGAAAAACTCCGAATCAATTCATTATCGCCTTCCTCTCTTACCTTACTCTGACAATTCAAAACCTATTCGATATCTCCTTTGCCTCTTACCTTCCTGTGACAATTCAGGACCTATTCATTATCTCCTTCCCCTCTTACCTTACTCTGACAATTCAAAACCTATTCGATATCTCCTTTACCTCTTACCTTCCTGTGACCATTTAGGACCTATTCATTATCTCCTTTCCCTCTTACCTTGTTGGACGATTCCTTACCTGTTCATTATCTCCTTCCTCTCTTACCTTATTGGGACCATTCAAAACCCATTCATTATCTCCTTCTCCTCCTACCTTGCTGGGACAATTCAGGACCTATTCATTATCTCCTTTCTCTCTTACCTTGTTGGACGATTCCTTACCTGTTCATTATCTCCTTCTCCTCTTACCTTATTGGGACCATTCAAAACCCATTCATTATCTTATTCTCCTCCTGCCTTGCTGGGACAATTCAGGACCTATTCATTATCTCCTTTCTCTTTTACCTTGTTGGACGATTCCTTACCTGTTCATTATCTCCTTCCCCTCTTACCTTACTCTGACAATTCAAAACTTATTCGATATCTCCTTTCCATCTTACCTTGTTGGACGATTCCTTACCTGTTCATTATCCCCTTCCCCTCTTACCTTACTCTGACAATTCAAAACCTATTCGATATCTCCTTTACCTCTTACCTTCCTGTGACCATTTAGGACCTATTCATTATCTCCTTTCCCTCTTACCTTGTTGGACGATTCCTTACCTGTTCATTCTCTCCTTCCCCTCTTACCATATTGGGACCATTCAAAACCCATTCATTATCTCCTTCTCCTCCTGCCTTGCTGGGACAATTCAGGTCCTATTCATTATCTCCTTTCTCTTTTACCTTGTTGGACGATTCCTTACCTGTTCATTATCTCCTTCCCCTCTCGCCTTATTGGGACCATTCAAAACTCATTCATTATCTCCTTTTCCTTTCACTTTTCTGGGACAGTTCCGGACCAATTTATTATTTCCGTCCCCTCCTAACTTGCTGAAACTATTCCCGACCTATTCATTATCTCCTTTCTCTTTCACACAACTGGACCTAAACCTAATCACCTTCTTTCACCTATCTGGGTTTATAAAAGAACCTAATCATTATATTCTATTCTTAATTTTATTTTAGTAAAATCCATTCCACAACAACAGTTAAACAGTAATTGCAAATTGTTTATTTAATTTCATAACACAATCCCCTCCCCTTGTATTCATAATGTTGTACACTATGGAAGTTTCTTCTACTATTAAGACATTATTATTATTTCCAATCTATTACTGTTGCTTATATACTACCCAAAGTTCACCACGCTAATATAAAAACACATACAAACACGATTGAAATGACAAATCATAATGCTATACTGAAAAGAACACAAGAAACAATAAAAACCACAAACGTATCCTTGACAGGTACGGATCGGAACAAAGCTGTCTGATGCTTTGAAAGGAAACTAGATCTCTTTTTAAATGGAGTAGTTGTTGGTCAAATAACACAAAGACTCGCCACTGCTACCAACTTAAGGGACCAAAAACACCGTGCCCGTAAAGTGTATGGATTAATTATGATGTGGCCTTGTTTTGCCCACGCTTGAACCAAGCCTCGACGTGTGCTTTTCGAGGGACATTCTTTTTCAATGGAAAAATTAACTACGGAAAAAGTTACACAGTTTTAATTTATCAAAATTACAAAAATTTTCCTACAAAATAGCTCTTACCAATTAGAATTTTGTAACAAACGAAACCAGAAAACATTGCCTCAATCGCACCTGAAAATGTCGTGCCTGGCGTCGAAACAAGGTCTCACCATAACTTTTAAACTTTAGAAGTATGTAAAACTTTTTAATGATCTCAATCTCTTAGCACAAGTAGTGACTTTCAAGCATTTACCGTGCCATGACAACGCCATATCTATTGATCAATCTTTTAATAATAAAATTTTTAGTTTATAAAAATCTGTATTGCAGTAATTATTCTAACCATGTAACCCTTACATGACTCTATATATTAAATAATTTTTTCACTCAACATCCAATCGTTTTAAAATAAACGTTAGCTTGTAGTGAAAAAGACAGACAGATTTATATTAGGCCCAGTGAAATTCCAAGATACGCTTTGAAACATACTCAGAATTTATAAAACTATCATTCTGTAAGTTGGTAACTCTGTAGAATGGCTACCGTATAGCTGTTAATATCTCCCGAATAACACATTATGACCGTACCTATTTATCTTTTGTAATGTTGGTACTATTTATCTGTCAGCTGATTGTAATTACAGCTGTCTACGTGTGCCAAGATATATAGGCCGGCTTGTTTGGTTATGAAGACTTTTTCCTTTCACTTTGTTCTAAGCATTAGAGTTACTGTTCCCATAGAAGAAGCTACTGTTTACAGTAGCGTTCTTTTACTTCAATTAATTGTGCGGAATTAATTGCTAATTTAAATGGAATTAATTTAGAAAATCTTTTAATATTAATTAACACATGCTTCAATGCCTTTCGCAACGATCCAGAATGTTTTTGTTAGCGTCTTTTTTTGTCCCGACTTTTATACATGGAGAAAGCTTTACTCTTCTTCCATTGGACACTTGCGGACATGTAGTTAACTACTACATTTACTAATTTACTTAAACATCCATTTTACCTTACTACTAACGTATGAGCCGTTGCTTGCAAGAATTCTTATTTATTTAATATGACGAGATCGCGATACATACTTATACATATGGATTAATAATTGAATCAAACATATATACTTCTGAATATATATAAGACATTGAATCTGGAAATCATTTAAACACACCCTCCAAATAACCTCAAAGTCAAGTCGAAAAAAGCTATTACCCTGCTTTTTTAGTTTTTGCACATTTTCGGCTCAGTTCGTTTATCGTTACATATTCTCATTGGAATTTGCAATCGATAACAGTTCTATCTATTCAATCCAGTGTAACGTTTTTGTAATGCTACGATACTAGAAGTTTCTCTTTAATAATAAAATATAAATATTATTTAATCTTCAGTCACTACGTTCCTCCTTTACCAGAAAACTCAATCTTCAGATGTTGGATAGCTCTGCTCTAAAGTAATAACACAGATCTGATATTAGGAAACACACACACCTTTTACATCTTATATAAATCGGAAGCCCCTCAGAGGATTAGGTGACCCTCTCATACTCACTCGCTCTCACCTGACCTGGCGGTCTAACGTTTTTTAAGCTGTAACGTTCAGGTAACTTTTAATGATATTTTCTCTAATTCCACACATTATTCTTTGGAAATAGAGGACAAAAACAATTTAACTTTTTTATAATAAATAAATAAAACCTCAAAATCGTTAATTCATAAATATCATCTGAATATTCATTACTATCGATATAATTACGTCGTGTTTGTCCTCTATTTGCACGGAACAATATGAAATCCAAAAACGTTGGAACAACTACCTAAATGTAACAGTTAAAAGAATAATTTTTGTAGCCGTGGCCTTGTAGGTGACAGGTAGGCAGGACAGTGCGTGTGAGTGTCTGTGCACAAGGGGGTGCAATGGTCGAGTATGTATAAGATATAACACTGATTAAGTAGGAACGGGTTACCTTAATCATTCTTTAAAAGGTACAAACATATTAATAATTTAAGCAATATTATTTTTTTAATATTTAAAATGATCCAGAATACAAAAAATTGTACTAATAAAATTTCTTATTGTCAATATAGAAGAAAATATATACAGTATTTTTAAACTGTAAGCCTAGTTGTCATTGAATGAAGAAATATTATTTTAACCCAAACAGCAAATTTGAGACAGTATAAACAAAATGTATAAGGCTACTTAAAAATATTTTACTTTGAAAATATTTTTTAAAATATTATTTTTGAAATTTTGTCGTTTAGGTTTGCAAATGTTTTATTTATATTATATTCCTTTCGAATTTAGATACATATATATTTTTAAATTTCAAAATGAGAACCTCATTCTTTCTGTCTCCGTAACGTGACCATTTCACTACTATAACACCAAATTTCGCGTTACGCAAACGACTTGGAAACCAGTTACGCAATTGATTGCCACTGAAACATGTTCACTCTGCTTTATAGGTTAGCCACTGTGCGGGACATTTCGGCCTACTCTCGGCGCTAGTGGCATGTCAGTAGATTATCGACCGCCTGTCACTATAGTGGACAAATTGGACAAGGATTGTGGATGCCGGTGACGATATCGAAACGGGAGTGACTAAGTTCCAAACTCCAAGTTACAACAGGGACGGCTGTGTTAGATTCTTTGCTTTTAAACCGAAGTAGGAGAAGAAATTTTTTTATAATAGGAGCCGGGATAATTGAGTGATGAAAAAATCTTTTCCCGTCACAGCCATGATTTTGACTCCACGTTACCGGCGAATCGGACGGTGAGTTATTTACGTATCATCATGAAACTTTATTTCCACGCGCATGTCTAAGTAGGAGATATCTTTGTAGCTGTAGGCAATTGGCCAGAATGCCCACTGGATAATGGTTAGATAATGGCAATACGTTTGAAAGGTTACGTAGGAGACCTAACTCTACCTGGGAGACAAAAAGATGTTCATTCCCTTGTATGAAAAAGCATAAGAAAAGATAGACACTTTGGGCTAAATGATTTCTTAATCTAAAAATAGGGGAAATTACCTGACTATATATGCATATATCGAAGGGGAAATTAAATTACTTATAGAGGTGACACAGTAGGCTATATGAAGTATCATTATAAGAAGAAGACAATATTCATAATAAAAACCTCTTAACCACAAACTTTTTTTATTTTACCCTATGTAACCTTTGAGTCTTTGTATGTTATCCCTCTGAAGATGGTTACTTAGTAACTAAAATGTACATAAGGGTAAAATAAAGAAACTTTGTGGTTAAGAGGTTTTTGAATATTTATTATGAAATTCAACCACAGTATATTCCTAATAAATAATAAGAAAATATTCTCTAACTTTGATCGAAAAAATATAAATTAAATAATTATAAATAGTTATATAATAATAAACACAAAAATTAACTCACCAGTTATATAAAAGGAAAAATTAATACCCAAAAGTTCCATTCCTACACCAACCATGAATTCCGTGTGTATTCAAAGATGATAGACACGATCTCTGCACAGACAAAGCCATTTCATGTTACTAATTTATATATAAATATTATTTATATAAAACATATAAATACAAAACAGTTTTAAAATATTTTTACAAATCATATTGGTGTAAATGCCTTTTAGTCCCATGATCCCAGTAACCACTAGTTCCTGGGATATTCCAAGATGTTAACTCAAGATCTCAGAGCACTCTAAATCTCCCTATGTTTATAAAACCAATTAACAACCCTATATATATATATATATATATATATATATATATATATATATAATATAATACCATTAAAATATGATAAATTAATATAAATAATAACATAAATTGTAATAATTATGAGGCAATGATAAACATTGCTATAAGTTTACTTGTGTTAATAACATTAATTCCATTACTTCATCAAACATGAATCCCTTTAACATTTCAAGTTATTAAGCCTATCTTTTATTTACAGAAAACTATCTTATATCTGAACGTCATACAGTCTACACAGGAAAAATATGTACTTCGGAAATTAGAAACCTCCAGAAACTTTGCTAATGTTATGTCTGTTGCTTTAACAGTCCCAGGTAGCAAGTTTAGGCCCTCTTACAGGACTTTATCGATTCACTTTGTTAGTTACAAATGTTTTGTAGCCGGAAAAAGCCCCATATGGAATTTTGAAAAGGAAAATGTGAACAACCTTGCGAACAACGCTATTCGTGAACCAGTCTCTTTTACGATCTGTACCATACTTTGCTAAATGGGAATTCCTTTATAACAGACGCTACCATCCAATCTCATAGTTTATTATATATACTTTTTTAAGTGGCATCAACACAGTTTTTCTTTATTAACGGATATTGATTAGTTTTCTACTATGTAATACATTTACAACTTACTTAAATGCTTAGATACTTATAATAATAATAATATTATTATTATTACTAGTAGTAGTATTTTCCTGATGTCTCACATATTATTATTACTAGTAGTAGTATTTTCCTGATGTCTCACATATTATTGTTACTAGTAGTAGTATTTTCCTGATGTCTCACATATTATTATTACTAGTAGTAGTATTTTCCTGATGTCTCACATATTATTATTACTAGTAGTAGTATTTTCCTGATGTCTCACATATTATTATTACTAGTAGTAGTATTTTCCTGATGTCTCACCTATTATTATTACTAGTAGTAGTATTTTCCTGATGTTTCACATATTATTATTACTAGTAGTAGTATTTTCCTGATGTTTCACATATTATTATTACTAGTAGTAGTATTTTCCTGATGTCTCACATATTATTATTACTAGTAGTAGTATTTTCCTGATGTTTCACATATTATTATTACTAGTAGTAGTATTTTCCTGATGTCTCACATATTATTGTTACTAGTAGTAGTATTTTCCTGATGTCTCACATATTATTATTACTAGTAGTAGTATTTTCCTGATGTCTCACATATTATTATTACTAGTAGTAGTATTTTCCTGATGTCTCACATATTATTATTACTAGTAGTAGTATTTTCCTGATGTTTCACATATTATTATTACTAGTAGTAGTATTTTCCTGATGTTTCACATATTATTATTACTAGTAGTAGTATTTTCCTGATGTCTCTCATATTATTATTACTAGTAGTAGTATTTTCCTGATGTTTCACATATTATTATTACTAGTAGTAGTATTTTCCTGATGTCTCACATATTATTATTACTAGTAGAAGTATTTTCCTGATGTCTCACATATTATTATTACTAGTAGTAGTATTTTCCTGATGTGTCACATATTATTATTACTAGTAGTAGTATTTTCCTGATGTGTCACATATTATTATTACTAGTAGTAGTATTTTCCTGATATCTCACATATTATTATTACTAGTAGTAGTATTTTCCTGATGTTTCACATATTATTATTACTAGTAGTAGTATTTTCCTGATGTGTCACATATTATTATTACTAGTAGTAGTATTTTCCTGATATCTCACATATTATTATTACTAGTAGTAGTATTTTCCTGATGTTTCACATATTATTATTACTAGTAGTAGTATTTTCCTGATGTCTCACATATTATTATTACTAGTAGTAGTATTTTCCTGATGTCTCACATATTATTATTACTAGTAGTAGTATTTTCCTGATGTCTCACATATTATTATTACTAGTAGTAGTATTTTCCTGATGTCTCACATATTATTATTACTAGTAGTAGTATTTTCCTGATGTCTCACATATTATTATTACTAGTAGTAGTATTTTCCTGATGTGTCACATATTATTATTACTAGTAGTAGTATTTTCCTGATATCTCACATATTATTATTACTAGTAGTAGTATTTTCCTGATGTTTCACATATTATTATTACTAGTAGTAGTATTTTCCTGATATCTCACATATTATTATTACTAGTAGTAGTATTTTCCTGATGTTTCACATATTATTATTACTAGTAGTAGTATTTTCCTGATGTCTCACATATTATTATTACTAGTAGTAGTATTTTCCTGATGTCTCACATATTATTATTACTAGTAGTAGTATTTTCCTGATGTCTCACATATTATTATTACTAGTAGTAGTATTTTCCTGATGTCTCACATATTATTATTACTAGTAGTAGCATTTTCCTGATGTTTCACATATTATTATTACTAGTAGTAGTATTTTCCTGATGTATCACATATTATTATTACTAGTAGTGGTATTTTCCTGATGTTTCACATATTATTATTACTAGTAGTAGTATTTTCCTGATGTCTCACATATTATTATTACTAGTAGTAGTATTTTCCTGATGTTTCACATATTATTATTACTAGTAGTAGTATTTTCCTGATGTGTGTCACATATTATTATTACTAGTAGTAGTATTTTCCTGATGTCTCACATATTATTATTACTAGTAGTAGTATTTTCCTGATGTTTCACATATTATTATTACTAGTAGTAGTAGTATTTTCCTGATGTCTCACATATTATTATTACTAGTAGTAGTATTTTGCTGATGTCTCACATATTATTATTACTAGTAGTAGTATTTTCCTGATGTGTCACATATTATTATTACTAGTAGTAGTATTTTCCTGATGTTTCACATATTATTATTACTAGTAATAGTATTTTCCTGATGTTTCACATATTATTATTACTAGTAGTAGTATTTTCCTGATGTGTCACATATTATTATTACTAGTAGTAGTATTTTCCTGATGTCTCACATATTATTATTACTAGTAGTAGTATTTTCCTGATGTTTCACATATTATTATTACTAGTAGTAGTATTTTCCTGATGTCTCACATATTATTATTACTAGTAGTAGTATTTTCTTGATGTCCCACATATTATTATTACTAGTAGTAGTATTTTCCTGATGTCTCACATATTATTATTACTAGTAGTAGTATTTTCCTGATGTCTCACATATTATTATTACTAGTAGTAGTATTTTCCTGGTGTCTCAATATTATTATTACTAGTAGTAGTATTTTCCTGATGTCTCACATATTATTATTACTAGTAGTAGTATTTTCCTGATGTCTCACATATTATTATTACTAGTAGTAGTATTTTCCTGATGTTTCACATATTATTATTACTAGTAGTAGTATTTTCCTGATGTTTCACATATTATTATTACTAGTAGTAGTATTTTCCTGATATCTCACATATTATTATTACTAGTAGTAGTATTTTCCTGATGTCTCACATATTATTATTACTAGTAGTAGTATTTTCCGGATGTCTCACATATTATTATTACTAGTAGTAGTATTTTCCTGATGTGTCACATATTATTATTACTAGTAGTAGTATTTTCCTGATGTCTCACATATTATTATTACTAGTAGTAGTATTTTCCTGATGTCTCACATATTATTATTACTAGTAGTAGTATTTTCCTGATGTTTCACATATTATTATTACTAGTAGTAGTATTTTCCTGATGTTTCACATATTATTATTACTAGTAGTAGTATTTTCCTGATGTCTCTCATATTATTATTACTAGTAGTAGTATTTTCCTGATGTCTCACATATTATTATTACTAGTAGTAGTATTTTCCTGATGTTTCACATATTATTATTACTAGTAGTAGTATTTTCCTGATGTCTCCCATATTATTATTAATTGTACAGACGCTAATATACAGCACAAGACCAGTGAATTAAAAATTATTTTATAAGTAATTTTATGAGTGAAACACTTTGGATGTATAAAATAGGCCGTAAAGTTGTCTTGAGTGTTGTTGAAACGTCAACAATATATAGACAACTTGTTCGTTAGAGTCTGTATTATGTTTTATTTATGTTAGAGGCTTGGACTCTATCTCGGGCAAGAGGTGCAGCACCGGGGAAGAATAATGTATAAGTTTTAAAAGATCCTTTACTAAATTATGGCTTTATTTCATTGTTAATGTCATTATTACGTTTCTCAAATTTCAATCACTTCACGTTGCCTTTGTGAATTATTATGACTTTTATTTGCAAACACACACACATACACTAACACACACACACACACACACACACACACACACACACACATACACACACACACACACACACACACACACACACACACACACACACACACACACACACATACATACACACACAAAAACACACACACACAAACACACACACACACACATACCAAGGTTCAATCGGTTTTTAGGAAATGCCAAATAATTGTTTTTATAAATAGGAGCTATGAAGGAATTAATTATAACACAGTTGTTTTTGTGTGGCAGAATTAAGCTGAAGAAATCTGAACAAACAACATCTCAGGTATCGTGAAGTGACGGATATCTAGAATGTAATTTTTTCAAAAATTGTTAGATGGTGAACATAGTAGGGAGAAATATCGGTAGCAATGTCTTGGTTTTATGTAAGGCGTAATAAACACAGCTAAAGTCGCCGTAGCGAGATTAGCCAATAAAAACGCAGTAAAATCCGCATAATACGTATGTTGCGACCATAAGACCCAGTCTTCGTCGTCTCAATACAGACTGGAACGTCCGATGACGCATTTATTGTCGTTTTACAGCGCTGCAGGTGTCAATGGCACGAACTATGTCATTATCAGCTAACCTCGACAGATGCAGAGATTTTATGGCTTAAAATTATGTAATGTGAAGAGAAGAGTATGTTGTTTATCTAACAACAAGCACGGGTTAAGATAACGCGTGTTAAAAAAAATATACAAAATTTACTTTTATTCATTGAAATATGATACTTGCTGTTTGTACGCAAAAGAGACGATATCGTGAAGTACAAATAAGGAAAGCAAATGATACAGGAATACTCTCTGAAGAAGAGACTATTATAATGGTCTATAGGAAACTCCTCGGGGGAAACATACACAACCATAATGTAGCAAGTACCTATAAAAGGGAAACCAGAAGATTTTTTAAAATTCTATTTATTTGCATTTTCATCTCTACGACACATTTTAGGCCATTACCATTTATGAACGACCTGAAAAGGATTATGAATAAAAAAGTCGAAATCTTGTTGCTGTTCATGACGAGCTGGTTGTTAATTACTTATTACACTTTTGCTATTACTTGCGACCAGACTTTTTGTTAACTAAAAGTTGTTAAATTGCTAATTTACGCTTGGAGGAAATGTTTTCTTCTTACGATTTCTTCAACCTCGTATTTTTGCCGCTAGGAATGATGCAGTTGTGCTTCTTCGATCACATCACTTCTTACTTTCAAAAAAATGGTACCGAGGAAGCACAACTGCATCATTCCTAGCGGCAAATATACGAGGCTGAAGAAGTTGTAAGACGAAAACGTTTCCTCCAAGTGTAAGTTAACAATTTACCAACTTTTAGTTAACAAAAGGTCTGGTCGCAAGTAATAGCAAAAGTGTAATAAGGAATAAAAAAGGCAAGATTGAGAGATAAGGGACCTAAGACTCTCCCCGTCTGGTATACACACAACACACACACACACACACACACACACACACACACACACACACACACACACACACACACACACACACACACTGCAACGAACCCCTCTCTCAATACCGTCGCTACCTCTTCTAATCTATCTATTCTTAACCACCAGCCTACTGTTTAAATACACTTAAGAGCATGCAATGACACACCGAATTGACTTGCTCTTCTAAACATCCCCCTTACTGTTAACAAATATTGTGAGGGCTATATAGTCATTTTGTCAGCTGAAAAGATACATATTAGCATGAACAATCATAACATACATAAGATCTTACCACTTAACATATGATCCTGCTTAATTTTACCCTTTTATAGGCTCCTGTGCTACATTTAAGCAGCATCTGCCAGTGGAATTTGTCCCTGGACTTTGATTTAAAAACCAACTATCTTTTGATATAGCTCAAATATTTTAAATTAATTTACTCTCAGGAGGAGCTCTCCTGTTGTAACACAAGGCTTTTATTTTATTGCACTTATTATTTTATGAATTTAACTACTCTATATAACTTTGCAACCATTAATTTAATAGTTGGAAAAAAATTAAGGTTTTATTTATTTACTAACACAGAATATTTTGAAATAAATTATAAAGATTTTGTATAATAATTTTAAAAATAAAGTAAAAAAAATATGAAAACTAACAAAATTATATACTTCGTGATTTCTACTGCCTTTGGCAATATGCAGAAAATTATTTTAACATTACATATTTGATTGAATTAACTCTTTACTTATATTTAATTTGACTTATGAATTTAACCATTGATTCTTGAAAACTAAATTAAAATTTTAATTTTAATTTTCACAGTATATCATACGCTAATTATTTTCATAATTTTTTAAAGTGTTAATATAACATTCCGTTATTTAATAGCTTCAAATGTATTAACCAATATTACTAAAACATTATTACTCATATTTAATATTTTAAATTATTCAAACTTTTGATACAATTCTTTACTCTTTTGACCTTATTAAAATTGACCAAGTTTACAGTCGAAACCACTCTAAGAAGTTTAATTAAATATTCCTTTGTTGGTTTTTTCATGATTAAACCGGTCTAAAGATTTTAATATGAAATTTGAATAATTTACGTGCAAAAACTTGCCTTTTTGGAAAACTGATTTATTTCATCTGATTTTAATGATTTTACCTAATTCAATATTACATATATGAAAAATCTTTTACTTTTTTACAACTATTTAACAATGTTATTTAGAGTGAATCCATTGTTTATTTCTTTATGAATCAAAATTCTGAATTATAATTTTCTGAAAATATTTGTTAAATTTCAACTAATAAATTTGACTTTAAAAAAAAAAATTTGCCAAAAGTTTCACTTCCTCGCATCCTGGCCCTTTAGATCTTGTTGTGGCTCCCTTGATCCTTTGGATTTTTCGGACAGCGAAACCATGCTAAGTCACTGGAGTTACATTTTCTAAGAAATGGAAGTACCGATTGCCGATTCGCGATTTATAACTTACGTTATAAATTTGATGATAGAAACGTTCTTGTAGACGCCATATGGCCTGGTGACTCTTTTATATAGCTGAACACCGACATAGTTTCGTTTGGCACTTGTGAATTTTTATTTTTTCGGACTCCTTTTAAAACTCTTGCGCATTGGTATTTATTGGCCCTCCCGCATTTCCCCCTCCATCCGCTTGGTCTCACAACTCTGATAGCTTATTTTATTGTCTTAGATGGTATCTCCCTTACATGAACCAGCTTGCTTGAAGGCCGTTATCGTTCTTTTAATTCTTAAAATGTCTATTTTATTTAATTTTACTGTAATTTTTTATTTACTAACGTATTATGGTTTATGATTTCACTATTGATTTTTTCACACTTTACTTGCTATTTAGAAATGTGAATGGTGGTTGTAGGTGGTCAGGTTCACTAGATAGTATTTTTTATTTATTTCTTGCACTTAATTATCGGCACTACACTCCCAGTTTGTCAAATTTATTTGTTAATTACATCTTTAATTATTAATTATAAAATATTGGCTTTTACCACTCTGTTATTTTATGCTTTGCTCTAATTTTTCTTTAATATAAAAATTTAATATTGGGTTGTTACATTTTAATTTTTGAAATTCAAATTTATAAAAATTTTAACTCTTTTAGATTGCAAGGGCAAACTGCCCGTTGCAACACACACACACACACACACACACACACACACACACACACACACACACACACACACACACACACACACACACACACACACACACACACACACACACACACACACACACACACACACACACACATACACACACACACGCATACACACACACACACACACACACACACACACACACACACACACACACACACACACACACACACACACACACACACACACACACACTAACACACACACTCACACACACACACACACACACACACACACACACACACACACACGCACAACACACACACACACACACACACACACACACACACACACACACACACACACACACACACACACACACACACACACTTTGAGTAGAAAATGGTGAATGTATTCCAACTCATTCAAAAATGTAAGAACAATTGAAAAAGCATACATTTCTCATTACGCTGTGTTATTTTCACTTTAAATGGAATCATTACGTTGTAGAATATAGACTACTAGAAACAATGATGCACAGTTCTCAGTAGAACGATATTTTAAGGCTATAAACGTGTTTTGGCAAACACATAGCCATCATCAGTTCTTTCAACTTCGTACTTAGTCCGGAGAATGTTTTAAAACAACGAATATAGTTGATGTTTCCAGTATTGAGTAAAGAGGAGAACGGTCGTAGCCTTAAGCGGAGCATTCTAGTGCTATCACAGAGTTCACTAATATCTGATGGATAATGTCGGTAATTACCGGTGTCGTACCGACCATCTGCCGATCAGAAGCTTTACCACCATACTGCTAGTAGACAGTGTATGCTATTAAAATACAGTTAGCTATACTGGCCCAAGTGCGCAAGTCATAGTTGTGCGCGATAAATCATCTTACGTGGGGAACAGGCTGCCCTTGCCTGGTCTTTACAATGGTGGAAGAGAATCTGTCACAGTGAGTTTAAACTGTGACATTCGAACTTCAACCTTAATGTTAATAATTGACAAGTCCAATCAAAGAAACTTTGTTTTCAGGATAAATAAAAATAGTTGCTATTACCTTCGTTAATATAGAACAAATAAGGAGCTAGGTAGCTAAGTAAAACATGTAAACAAAAAAAGGCAAGAGAAGATTTAAAATACGATGTTATAAAAAAAACTTGCCACGGTATGAACCATCGTGCGAGTTTACATAGTAACACAGAAAGTCATTGGTAACATAAAACTAACAAAGCAAAATTTTCACAAAAATAAATGTTATTTGCCATTCTAACGCTTAAAATTTAGACACAAGTTTAGAAAACAAGGTAACCTCTTCATTTAATTGTATTCCAAACGCAACAGTATTCAATAAACATTTAATTTTACGTGAACAGAATACGTTCAAGGTATTTTACGTTTATTTAATCAATTTCATTTTACACATTTAGAATATCAGGCTTCCAAGAAATGACAAAATCTTAAATGCAAACTTTAATTTTTCATAAAATACAATTCCACAAAGAAATATTGAATCTAGGAAGACTTTTATGAATTGTAAATTTCATCCATGTTACAACATTTTCTCGTAAGAATAAGCCACAGATACTCCATTTAGGTGTTTTTCGGAAGTTTTGTATCTCATTTATGTGATCATCACCAAACGATGTTAAGGACGTTGCCAAAGGTTTTGTAGCTAGTCGTTTTGCATGGAAACTATCTTGAAGTTATAGTATTTGAATTTCCTTAATTTAATTTGATATTAAATTGAAATTTGTTACAAAATTGATTAATGTAAAGTATTTTCTTAGTTAATAAGAAATTAATAAGGGACGTTATCACACTTCTGGGGATCCGGAGTGGTTAACCTCCAGCCGCGAACCTGGACATACCTGTCATTAAAATCAGTCTGGAATGATCCCATCTGGTTAATTGTAACTTCGGCAGGAATAACATCAGTCAACTGAATAACACGGGGAAATAAGAAAAGTGTAAAGGTTTAAAACTTTATAATAAAAGATTTTAACACAGGGTAAGATGTGATTTTTGTAAATAATAATTAAAAAAGCCATGAAAAAAGAGCTGAACAAGAAAGTCCTTCTGGTGAAATGTATTGACTTTCTGAAAAGACTAAGAGCTAATTAATAACTCTAAAGACAAATTTTAAAAATAAATACGGTTTTATACCACTTTAACGTTCAAAATTAGATATGAGATTATAAAATTAGTGAGAAACGTTTTTCTCAATTTAAATAATGTGTTCAATGATCATTAGACGTATGTGTACAAACATAAATGGTATCTGTTTAGGAAATTAGGTTAGAAGCTTGAAGTAAAAGGACTTAAGTGCAAATTAAATAACCATTTTCATAAAATAAATTTCTATAAAAAACTATTCAGTCTAGATGTTTCCTTTAAAAGCACGTTAAAATCTTAAATCTCTTATTACAGCAACTTTCTCGTGGAAATAAACCATTGTTATTTCATTTTGGCTCGCTTTATTACGTTTTGTGTCCCAATTATACAGTTAAAAGAAGTTACGCATTAGGCCTATATCTTATTAAATTATTATTAATACACATGTTTACTAACAGCCTAATTGGTTTTATCTAAGTTACCTTGAGTTACAATATTTTAATTTCCTTATTAAAATTTAAAATTAATATGAAATTTGATACAATACTGAGAAAGTAAATTTTTAGCTAATAAGAGATTTTTAAGAAACTATAATCCCGCTGGGGGGGTGAACTATTAAAACCCATCGCGGGGGCCACTTGAAAACAGTAATCTAGTCACGGAGCCTTTTTGCAACAGCACAAGAGATATAGTATTTCAAATACAAATATCCTTGTAATTTAAAACAAATACACAATGAAAAACACTCTTCGTGTTGCTCAAATCACGTGAAGAGAGAAAATTTAAAATATTTGTTCGTTATTTTTTAATTATTTTTTGTTATTTCAGTGAGTACTAAACAACATTTTAGAATTTACACATAATCCTTATTGAATTAATGAAAATATTGAGGAAAACATTAAAAAAACAGCATTAATTCTCAAAATAATTCAACAAAGAATAAGAAAATTAATTAAAAAAATTAATGTATTTGCAATATTATAAAAGAATAAATTGATTTGTAAATGCTAAAATGTTTTTATACTTCTTCAGTTGACACTAATAACATTAATATTATCTTTTAAAAATAAGTAACTTATATTCATCGGATACAATCACCATAAACATTGAAATCAAATGACTCATTGTTTCTTATCACAACTTTAAAATAAATTGTCATAAATTATTATAATTAATGGTTATCGGCTGCTAGTATATATTTAATGAATCGAATAATTAGTTCGAAATATGCCAAGTTTTACTTGAAATTTATATAAAAATAGCCTCTAAACCAAGAGATAAACAGCTGTTGTATGAAAATATATGCTTAGCTGATCGGAAAGTATAAGGCCTGAGACCAGTTGAAAGCGTTTTCCCTATCATGAAAGTTTCATGCTTTTAATCTGTCACAGAAGATTGCATTTAAATACATTACTAGGTAATAAAGATGAATATCAGATTCGAGTTCTAGTACTTGAAAAAAACACATTTTTAAAAAATATTACAATACAATTACACCTCCTATTTGTTGAACTTAAACAAAATTAGGGATTTACACAAAAATAATCAAGTAAAAACACGATGAAATAACTTTAGTTTTAAATGTTTAATACTTGGGCACAATAATTTTTTTTTAACTTCGAAAAATGTTTAAATTTTTTTTAATTTTTACTTTTATGGCACAAACATTAAGCTTTATTCTTGAAAAGACGTTAACTAAAGTGTTCGTTTTATAAAATAAATTCTCTGACTTAATTGTCAACAAAAAAATTGTTTATTCACCACCTATGAAAGGTATTATTTTATTTTTCCTTTTTTTGAAATGTGCGGTTTTGGTAATGATAACTAAATATATTTTGGCCCAGTTCCGGAATATATTCCGGACTGGAATGTATTTCGGTCTCGTTTATTGTCGAATCCACGCTGGCTCTATATCTTCCTTTAGACATAAATTCTATTTGAGTATTCGAGTGTCAGAATCAAATAAAATAAGAAAATATATTCTAACAGAGCAGGAGGAAATATATAGTTGGAAACCGAAGGACAGGACTTCGGCCTGAAGAAGAATCGCTGGAAATGACAGTAGTCTGTATGAGGTTGTAAGTGTGTATGTCTGTGTACGTGTGATATATTTGTGCGTGTGTGCGTGTGTGCGCGTGTGTGTGTGTGTGTGTGTGTGTGTGTGTGTGTGTGTGTGTGTGTGTGTGTGTGTGTGTGTGTGTTGTGCGTGTGTGTGTGTGTGTGTGTGTGTGTGTGTGTGTGTGTGTGTGTGTGTGTGTGTGTGTGTGTGTGTGTGTGTGTGTTGTGTGTGTGTGTGTGTGTGTGTGTGTGTGTGTGTGTGTGTGTGTGTGTGTGTGTGTGTGTGTGTGTGTGTGTGTGTGTGTGTGTGTGTGTGTGTGTGTGTGTGTGTGTGTGTGTGTGTGTGTGTGTGTGTGTGTGTGTGTGTGTGTGTGTGTGTGTGTGTGTGTGTGTGTGTGTGTGTGTGTGTGTGTGTGTGTGTGTGTGTGTGTGTGTGTGTGTGTGTGTGTGTGTGTGTGTGTGTGTGTGTGTGTGTGTGTGTGTGTGATTAAGATAAGAAGGTCAGAATAGAGATGGAGCGTGTTTAATGGACAGGAAAAAGTAACGAAAATTTAGAAGATGAAGAGAAAGCATTGAAGAGGAATTGCTTAAGGTATTTTAGGCAGCTATCTCTTGAAGGATGAATGGTCAATGGAACACAGTCAGACTGCCCGCAGCCATTGCAATATTGCTGTTCACGACGGCAGAAATGACAAAAAGTATGAACATTTTGTATTCCATAAAAGACGAGTCGTAAACAGGCAACCAACTGGTATGACAATAGCCACTGCCTCCGTGATTACATGGCCGTATAAGTGAGGTTAAGTCAAGAAGGCATTGCCTACGGTAAGATGTTACTGTACTAAATTACACAGTCAGTGTTATTGTTTTGGCTCATTAACTATTATGGAAATTATGTGGGACTTTTATTTGCTCGGGTTGGCTGCCCTGACCTGAATCTCCGATGTATGATTACGCGGCAATAAAATATCGACATCGTGGTACTTACCCGAGGGTTTACTACCATTACGGCTTTATTGGACAGTGCTATAAGTATAGCAATTGAACCTGGACACAGATGTTTCGGCGGGTTTTCTTTTGAGAGACATTTTCAGGTACTTAATTCCAATCAGTTTTGCCCTAAAGGTTAACAGAGTAGGACAATAATATAAATAAAAGTAGGATATGGAATGAAAGCTGTACTTGGGGTTGATTTTAAAATTAAACAAATTCTAAAATTTTTAATTTTTTAGGTCAGATTATTATTTGAAACACATAAACCGTGTAGTAAATCTGTTTAAACTATAAGTAATTATTGTTTAACCAACTTAATACTTTTTAACCTTTTTTGCTAACGCGATTCGAAATGATTGTTTCATTTACGAAGCTGACACTACTTATTACAATAAGCAATTTTAAATCTGTTTAAGCTTTATTAGTTCCAAGAACGTGAAGTCCTGCCATAAAATACATCTCAAGTATAGTATAATATGTATACTTAATATAAACGCACAAGGCCTATATATTATATATAGAACACATTTTTATAATATATGGAACAAATGTGTGAGCCTAGAAAAAACTTTACCTTCAATTGACTAAACTCAGACTTTAGAAGGAGTCGAAATCATCATCACTAGGAATATTTATGTGGCTGATTCAGTCCTATCTATATTCACAATTCTTTTCATTTCCATATACTCGACCTGACTGATCAAAGTAAAACGCTACGATACATAGTGGAATTGTTAAAACCTCACAATTTTTACTGCCTCAAAATCCCTCACCTATTTCCACGGTCGACGACATGGACGCTCTGACCCTCCTAGACCAAATAGTCCTCTCGACCGCCATATCCAAGAATTCCTCTCCCGTACACTCGACTCCCAATAGATTTTCCCTTTCAAATCATATATTGATCGAAGTCGTGAAAAAAAGAAATAGGGCCTATGCTTCGCTCATGGCAAAACACTAGATCTCCAGCGGTCAAACGTCGACTCAACCGCCAGATCCTCCTGGTGAAGGAACTCCTGGAAGGTCATGCCACTGACTCTTGGTCGGCTTATTTAGACTCCTTGGATGTCATGGACGGCTCAGTGTGGAGAACCACCCGCCAGATCCTTAGCAAAAACAGACGCAGTCATCCACTCCAAGACACCACAGGCCTAGTATTATCTAATTTAGACAAAGCCGAGGTCTTTGCTGACTCTCTGAAAGCACGATTCTCGTTACACCATGTGATCGACGATGACGCGTTCACTGCTTTTGTCGACGGGAACCTCCCGGAATACTGAGACGGAGGCACACCCTTTCATCCAACTTAACGTCACTGGGCACGTCAAGAACCTACGACCCAAACAGCTCCAGGTCTAGACACCATCACATCCACTACCCTTAAACATTCGCCTCCCATCTTCAAGTCTTACATACTAGACATCTTCAATTCCGCCACCCACCTATATCACTTCCCCGCCTGTGGAGATCGGCAAAAGTCATTCTTCTTCCAAATCCTCGTAAACCTGTAAAACTTCCTGAAAACTACGGACCAATCTCCTTCCTACCCGCCTGATCCAAAATCTTTGAACGCCTCTTCTACGCCCGCATCTTTCACATCCTAGATGGTGTCATTCGCCCGGAGTAATTCGGATTCAGACGAGGTCATTCTACCACACCAAACTGCTACGAGTGACGAACGTGGTAGTGGATGCGTTTAACAAGAAGCAATTCACAACAGCAGCATTCATTGATGTCAGCAAGGCCTTCGACCTAGTCTGGCATCCTGGTCTCCTCTACAAATTGGCCACCAGTCCAATACCTAAACAAACCGCTTCCTTCTCCGTTCCTACCTGTCTGACAGAAACGTCACCATGTCGTCGGAAATTGCCTCTTCACCTTACGTCCTAGCTCTGAGGGTGTTCCGCAGGGTTCTGTTCTAGACCCCTCCTTACAAATGTCTCCCTTTCCCTCTAAGCAGATGACGTCATGTTTATGTCAAGTTCCTGGAGCATAAACAAAACCACAAAGACCATCCCGTTGCAACTGGACACCCTGTCACAGTGGCTTCGGAAATAGAGAACGGCGGTGAACACTGAAAAATCAGAAACCATCTACTTCACCAGAAAGCTACGACCATCACTCTTGACGGGAAGCCCATTGGCTGGAGGTTTTCTGTTAAATATCATGGTCATTCTAAATAACCGACTGTCCTTTTTCTCTCAAGCTTCCTCAGTCCTTTCCAAGAGTAGAGCTATCCGTGCTAAGCTCTACCCTCCCTCTGCCGCAGAAGTACCATCCCTATCAAAATGAAACACCACAAAGAAGGAGTCATTCAGTCAGTCGAAATGTTTAAAATAAACGTAGTCTCTCAGAATAAAATCCTTATTACCGTCCCACCTAAAAAACGTTTTCCTTTGGAAACGCCCTTCCTACATCTGGCCCCTACTGAAATCCCTGTGTTCCCATATTCCTACTCGCAGGCATTGTCGGTGACATTGACTGATTAAAACTTTAAAATTACTATATTTTTAGCTTCCGATATTTGAATATTTATGAAGATATAAATATACTCTAAAGAGATTTCAGAATATAGGCCTATACTGTCTCAAGTTCAGAATTGGCAGAGACAATTTCCACTTGGGATAATTTGTTCATGTTTACTGACGTAAAGTCTATAAAGTTATAGAAACAGTTACACAATGTCGTTATAATTCCTAAGTAATGACGCTACGCTATAGATTCAGTGCAAAGAAACGTTCTTTTAAATGGTGCGCTATAATAAGTTTTCATAACGTACGTTTGCGAGACACCTAAGTTAATTAACCAAAAAATAATTATGTTCTAAATGTGTGAACATATGAAGCAAATGATCCCCTTCAATGTACAATGTTATACAGCCTATCTAAAAAAAAATTGTAACGGTAATCTGTGAAGTTGACAGTAGTTGTCTACGTTTTATGGAACTAATATTTTTATAAATGTTTTAAAGATATAATAAACTATTGATGCGATATGATTGGACATGATTCAGAAACAGAATATGTGATTTTGTACCACATTTTTGAAGTTTAAACTTTTTTTGTATGAAAGTAATTGAAAGTTAAAGTGCCCACCAAAACCCTATTGGGTGGAAATAAACATACAATTTCGCGTCAGTATAAATTCCGTGGTTACGCTATAAGTCACCTCAAAGTGAACTAAATGATAATAACATATGTTTTCATATAGGCTTAACATCTGATATTAATTTATTTATATTTAGATAAATCTCAATACAAATAATTCATAGTATTCATATAAATTTTATATATTATATATTTTATATTATTATAAATGAATAATTAATATATATAACTATAATAATAAGTTAAGTATTTTCAATCCAATTTTTGAAATCAACACATTCTTAGGCGCGTCTGGTAACAAGTGTAAGGTAATTTCTCAATTCAAAATATTAAATCTCTTCTTCAATTCTGTTTTTCAAAATTTCTGTAGACGCGGCTACAAGAGTTTTAAACTCTGTCGGCATGCCATAACTTATTACTTTTTAAAATTTCTATTTTTATTAAAGGCAGCAGGTAGCTTACTTGTTCAATGTACGTAGTAAAAATTCTAAATAAAATGTTTTCCTCATCGAGAAACAGTCGTTGACGATTTTATAATTCAGCCTAAAAACGATTTCTGAAGAGATATCTTTTACAGTTAACACGTAAATGGAAATATTAACGCGCGGTCAGGTTACGTCAGATCGCATCGGAAATCGCAGATTTCTGGGCGAGGTTAACGCTGACCGGAAGCCAAACTGGTCCGGGAGTGGCTGCACCGACCGGCACGCTTCGTTTTGCCTCTCAAGCTAGCAACACAACTCAGAATGCCAAGGGTTGATCAGCTGGAGCTGCTGCCTAACATAACCAAGTTAAGTGATGGGCTTGGGCCTTTTAACTTATTAATTTTATTTGCAAAATAAATCGTAATAAAATAAAGCCCTCGTATATTACTAAAACGTCCCTTAAGAATATTAAACGAGAAAAGGATATCAATCAAACAATGCATATTGTAAAATAATATTATTAATTAGTATAATTTTAAATTAAAATTTTAAAATTTATCATATTTATATATTTTATTAAGATATTTTATAATTTATTTACATATTTTCATATTTATAAATTGTATTAAGTAGTTGGTAGCAAATGGGATTAATAATAAATATTCCTGACAACATTAAGAAGTTAATATATTAGATAGATTACCTATATTTACCGCTAATGTAATAGAAAATAGTATATTTTTTCTTACACTTACATTTTAACTTGCTGATTTGCACATTATACAAAGTAACATACCCTACGAGTAATCTGCTGATGTATGAAGTTATAAGTATGATAGATTTAATTTTAAAATTACTAAAATATAACCTCAACCGCCTTTAAGTGGTGATTAAAACATGTGATATCATTAACCATCTGTTTTTAAAAATCTTCTGAAGATTCCGTTGATATCCGGATTATTACACATTCTTGAAGAAACTCTTCAAGTGAAGACGTCACGTTATACGGATTCCTACACAATTTTTCTACCCTTACCTGCAACCACCTTCTCTGCTCACCTCCAGCCAGTTCATCCACTACCTCCCACTCTTTGATGTTACACAACCCATGTCCATAGGAGAGTAATGATCATTACTCGAGTTCGAACTCTGGTTCGAAACTTCTATAACAATAAAATAAATCTGTCAGAACCAACTCTTGAATTTATAATAAAACCAAGTAGCCACCTATAAACCTTTAGTCTTTTATCTGAGTCACGGATTTATTAAAATACATTTTGAAACAAAAGCTGTTATAAAGTCATACTAAAGTGATCTTTACTTTATGTAAATACAAATTATTGCTTATTAGAAAATAACATTTTTTAATTTGTATCGTTTTATGAACTAATTTTTAATTAGGTTGAATGTAGGCTAACAGGTTTTTTTTATTTACATATAATAATTATTATTTTGATCTTACAGTTACCTTTTGGGCTAGTTTATGCAAATAAATTTCATTTAATTTAGATATTATTTCATTATTCTTAATAATTTCCTTATTTACCGTAGTCTAACATTCCTTGTTTATTTTCCTAAAACGCTAGCCTATTCGGTATACGTTTTAAATCTGATGAAGGTATCGTCAAGTATTACCACTTTACTAACCTAACCTATTCTGATTTACTTTCCTAAATTCATTATTACATAGTTTTATCAATATTACTTATTTGAGACTTCATAAAACCATTTATCTATCTATATATAATCAAAATTATTATGCTACAAAGAAATATAACTATCAAATTGTAGTTCATGTTGAAACAAAATCACATTTATCAGAATTATGCTTCATTTCAAAGTACAATTATTCTATTATGTTCCATGCAACCATTTTCGATTACCATACTGTCTATATTAAGTTTAATGAGTCATAACCCAAAATATATAAATATTATAATTAGTCTTCCTTTCACTATACAATTACTAAAGTTGTGTTTTAGGTTAAAACCTTTTTTTAAACCAGCTATTCACATTAAAACATACTTATCCAAGCCACATTTATTATTTATTACAACCTAAAACTAACAAATTGATTATTAAGGATTTATTTGTTTAATAAAGCTATATTTGAATTTATTATCTGAAATAATTATTTAATTTCCATTACAGGTAACGGTTGTATGAAAAGCTAGTTTTAAAATTATTAAAATTAGTCTATTGACTTAAGAGGAATATATCTCTCTTATGCTATTATTATTTTATAATATTTTTTATGTGTAATTAATATTTCGAAATAAATTTATAATTTAAAGATTTCAAAGTTTATATTAACTATCTAGTTTAAGTTTTAGTAATATTTGTTAAGTTTGCCCAATGTCCTTTCCTATACTATTACCTGTTTTTACGACGGTCAATTTGCCCGTTGCCGTATCTATGCAAATTGTTTTCATATGCTACGCCATAGAAGGTTTCAACTTAAAATATATTTCTTTTGTACTTGAAAGTTGAGTTGTATTTTGCACTGTTTTTGTTCCTAACTAAATAGCTGTTAGTTTTGCCGATCACTAATAGAAAGGAATAATGAAATCTTACAAAGCACCATTGCAAATCCTAAACCAGTAGCGGTGTCAGGCGCGTATCCAAGGGGGGGGGGCGATGGGGCGAATGCCCTCCCCCCCAACCCTCAAGAACTTTGGGTTAAAAATCGCCAATATATTATTAAATTAGGACGTTCTTTTAAATTAGACTTTTACTTAAGTTAATTCGTCTTTTATTGTAAATAAAAAGTAAAATTTTAATTATTATTTGAAAATGTGACGCGTTCCCTCGGCATACCCTCCTAAACGTCTAAACGTTTTAACAACAGATAGCGCCAGTGAAGCTTAGTCTCGAACATATGATTTTCAATACGTAATTTTGCAAGCGTAATATTTGCAATTGACTCCGGAATTGTTCGTGTTGGAAGAATAACTACTTATATTAATTAATAAACCATTTTTATAATAATAGCTTATTATAAAATTAATAATATTCTCTAGCCATAAGTGTTATCGAAACTGGAATAATTATTTATTAAAAAGTCTAATTTGCTACGAATCACGTTATCGATTTCTAACGCAAGCGTAGAAAGAACTTTTTCTGTTCTATGTTTTTACATACACGCACGCGCGCGCGCGCACACACACATACACACACACACATACACACACACACATATTATATATATATATATATATATATATATATATATATATATATATATATATATATATAATGCATCGATCGCCCCCCCCCCCCAAAGCAAGTCGCTGGATACGCGCCTGGGTGTGGACTTCTGTTACCATCCTAGGCGATTGTTTTATAAAAATTTATTTTTACTTCAAATACAAATTTTATTCACGACGTAATCAAATAGTTTTGCAATAATTTCTACCTGCAAATCAAATTTTTTTAAAATACAGTAGAACCCATTTACTTCGTTACCTTCTGTAATTCGTCACCATAATCCGTATAAGTCACAGTAATAACAGACATTGTCTACACTGGCATGTAGTACCTATAGGCGCATCGGAAAAGAGTTCTTTATTACAAAAGTAATTGAAAATATTAATCATGTTCTCATCCGCAGAGATTATTGGTAAATATAAGCGGCTGACTTGCGAGTGAGGTGCAACTTCTCTACACAGCCAAAGTTTCAATAGCGGGTACGTTGTCGTCTACAGGTCTACCATACATAAGTACACCTATTAAAAGTAACAACAATAACAATACACCAAATAACCACAGCACAAATGAAATTACTATAACTATAAAACAATGTATATACCACTATGGGTAGCATCGTAAGGATAAATTTGTTTTTAAAACATTATTAACATAACCGTTAAAAACTATTACATATTTAAATGTATAAAAAACATGAACCGCTCATAATCACTAATACATGTACAATGACTACCACGTCAGGAATAAATTACATTTATAGTTTTAAAATACACAAATTAAATTAACATTACAGAACAGCCTGCCAAATCTCAATTAATTAATCTAATCACGACTAAGTATAATTAAAGAATAAAAATATGGTACAACTCACAAATATAATTTTTTTTTATTTTATACGCGTTTCAACGACTAATTTGTCGTCATCCTCAGTGAAGATACACAAATCAAATTAACTAAAAAAAATATATATATAATATATATATATATATATATATATAATATATATAATAATATAATATATATAATAAAATATAAATATATAATATAATATAATATATATATTTTTTTAGTTAATTTGATTTGTGTATCTTCACTGAGGATGACGACAAATTAGTCGTTGAAACGCGTATGAAATAAAAAATTTTACATTTGTGAGTTGTACTTACCATATTTTTATTCTTTAATTATAACTTTCACTCACAAGCCAGCTCGAATATTATTTATACGACTAAGTATGTTTAACTATTTTAATAACTGGTGTATAAACACAAGCCAATTTTTTAGTGTCCTCCTCAATAGCATTTGTCTGTAACTTAATAGGGATCATCTGTGAAAAAATACGTCGTAGCCAATTACTTTCATAGTCCAAAACCTCGGGATTTTTAAATCCAATATAATAGACGTACAAGTTACGCCAAGTTTTTTACTCTTTTTTTCATGTTCATTCATACGTATATGCATATATCTTATTTTTATCAATATATGTGGCCTCACAGTCATTATATTTTATTTTGTACACTTCATTATTAAGATTGAGAGTTTCAGCCTTGTCTTTACCCTTTTTATTAATGTTAGATAAACTATTAGAAGTTTAAGGAACAGTTCAAAGGTTATATTAGCCCAATTTCTTAGACATAGAAAGATTTCTTTCAATTTCTTCATTGAAATTCTTTCAATTTCTTTCTTTCATAGAATTTCTTTTCTCATAAAACCTTTCTGCATATGGAAAACGGGAAGTCTTAGGAGTACCACAAATATTATAAGAAGAATCAGAATTTAATTTTAAATAAACCCTATTTTTAATGTGATAATAAAAAAAATTTATGAGTTTAATTATATAATATTAAGTACTTATAAATCAAATGTATATATTTTCAAAGATGAGATAACTGAATTACTTTATCAACAAGTGAATAATTAACACCCCCCCCCTCCATTGTGTGAATTAGGATGGTCCGATTGAAAATTAAGACATCTAGCCGAAAATGTTGCTTCATGATGCCAATCAGTAACTATACCACCTTTATGTCTAATCAATACAATCTGTTATTTTTCTCCATCTCATGTAAAACTAAGCCTTCCATGTGGTGTACAAAATTAAATGTAATGACTGTGAGGCCACGTATGTTGGTGAAACTAAGAAACAGTTGCATAAGCGTTTGAATGAGCATGAAAAAAAGAGTACAAAACTTGGTGTACCTCCTATGTCAGTCATATTGCAACACATCAGTGAGTTTAATCATAGTTTTGATTTTAAAAATCCCGAGTTTTAAGACTATGAAAGTAATTGGCACCGACTTATTTTTTCTGGGATGATTAAGTTACAGAATAATGCTATTAAGGAAGACACTAAAAAATTGGCATAAGTTTTTACACCACTTATTAAAATACTTAAACGTACTTAGTCGTGATTAGATTAATTAATTAACTGAGATTTGGCAGGCTGTTCTGTAATGTTAATTTCATTTGTGTATTTTAAAACTATAAATGTAATTTATTCCTGTCGTCTATGTCACTGTACCTGTAGTAGGGTTTAGGGGGGTTCATGTTTTTTATACAATTAAATGTGTAATAGTTTGTAATGTTTATGCTAATAATGTTTAAACAAATTCTTTCTGACATCACCCATTTTAGTGATACTTGTATTATTTTATAATTATAGTAATTTCATTGTTCTGTGGTTATTTGTGAATTAGTGTTATTATTGTGGTTATTTTTATTATGTACTTATTTATTGTGGGCCTGAAGTCGATAATGTACCCGTTATTGAAACGTTGCCTGTGTAAATAAATAGTTGTACCTGACTCGCAAGTTAACCGCTTTTATTTAACAAAATGAAAGACATTTTTTTAAAAACTAAAACGTAAGTAGATTTAATATCCTGTATTTGTTCTTGCTAGTCTTATTGTTTTTGTAAGGTACTATAACTTGTTTGTTTGTGTTTTTTATGAAAATAGAGTAACGTGTTGTCTACTGTATTTGTAATTACGAACTATACACTACTTCATGCTGTTACTGTTTTTATAGGGTTGTTATGTTTTTCGGCTGACTTGAATCATGTAAGTACAACATTAATTACATTATATATCTACGTATTTACGTCCTATGTATACCCACAATTGCCACAATGTTAATTTCACAACTACCATAATTCGTCTTTCCTTTTATTCGTCACCCCTCGGTCCCGAACGTGACGAATTAGAGAGGGTCTGCTGTATATAATAATTTAAGCGTTTAGTGGCGTATAAAGGAACTCAACATGAATTAAGAAAAAATATTGTTTCATTCATTTTTTTATTCGTTTTCAACAACTTTATCTCTGTAATTATTAATAAGAATTTGTCTTATTTAACTGTAAGATAAAACTGTCAACATTTAACCCTCTCACATACCGTCTCACATAATCTCGACATACGACCTCAAATTTCGCCTTTTTTCATATTTGTCTGTTATCGTGTATTGCACTCTTTATAATCAGGACGCTTGTATATTAAAAATACGACGAAAAGGGGTTTAACACGTGTGACTGGGGCATGAATCTCTTTCTTAGAGGATAAGTGGTGATCATTGCATCTCATTAGGTGATTGAAGTAGACCTACTCTTTATCGGGGTAGTAAAAAGATGTGATTCCTAGGTAGAAGAGTGAAGAAGGGCAGATTGAGCTATGTGAAACGAAGGCAAATACTTGACGATTTCACAATTATATTAAACGAATTTTTGACGACTTCATGAATTGGCTTTGAATAATGCAATCGGAATTATGAAATTAACAGCAACATTTACACAACTACAAGCGGATATTAATCAGTCAATATCGTATAGGTCTATTAATACTGATAGAATAAACGATTGGTTCGATTGGTTTTAAACATATGAATCCGACGATGTTGTGCAGATCTCAGTAAAACGTTCTTTTTCATAGTGAACTTGAAGTATTTCTGTAACGTTGCTCCTCGCTTTGGCAGACGCAAGAGAGTGACAACTGGATCGAGCCCACTCTTAGCAAAAACCTAATCTGTGTTTAAGTCTTATAGAGGTGACTTAAGGGTTAGAGATCTCAGAGGCATATTCAAAGCAACGAATGCCCCATCTGAGCGAATATCACGTGATCGTTCTTTTACAGTTGTTCAAACGTTGAGTAAGCTTTTTGTAAAGTACTTTTTCAATCATAACAACGAAACAAATTGGGTGGCGGGGCGCCAGAAGTAAAGTACTTCTTGTCCAGCCACTGGTCGGCATTGTAGCAAGCTTAATAACCCTCAACACAAAACAATGTGATCACTGGAATCGTCACTAATTCCAGCGATGTCCATCAGCGCAGTGGTAAATCCAATTCCAAGAATCATGACGCGAACTCTAGTCTCGGTAATGAGTGATAATTTGCAGAACTGTTACTGAACTGTTACTAACGTCCTAAGGATCCAATCGTTAATATACAAGATGCCTTATAGAAGTAAGTTTTTCAGAACACTTATATTTATCCTCGGAATTGGATCCAGTTGAAACATATCGTCGTGGTATATCGCCTTGAAAGCATCTTGCCAGATAGGAAAATTACACTGCCTTGTGAGCCCGAGAGATAGGGGTGCTGATTGTAGGAGATTAGACTAAACCTCCAGTTTGGACATGTAACTATTCTTTGTAAAACTATTTCTTATAAAAAGAATCACACAAGAGTCTAGAAATAAGGACGGGCGTTTATGCTTGGATGTTGTAAAATGGAAAATGACTTCTTATAAGACGAACAGCCAAGACAAATTCCAATATGTTATTAAAAATTCAAGTTAATTTACGCATATTATCAATTGTTGTTAATTCTTACGTTTATTTACAATTCGCCTAGCTTATTAATTTTTTTCTTGGTAACAAAATTTAAATTTTTAACAGATTAAATTTATTGGAGTGTTTTAGAATTTCTAGATTTAATAAAAAGCTCACTCTTTACTTAATTGAACTTTAATGACTCTAAATTTTATTACGTTCAAATTAGGAACAATCAGTCTACAATCTTCAAGTTCATAAGATAATTCACGTGTGACAATATAAACTAATCAACTAATAATGCCCGTTCCCTGAATCTTTTATGTTGGCTTTAAAAATTTAAGTTTAAACTTAATTTTCAACAATTATTAAAATAAACTTGAGTAAGATTGGTCTTCCTATACATTTATAACCTTTCCCTTCTAATTTTTTTTTCAACTTCACAAATGCTGGTTTGCAAAGTGTTTATTCCTTAGTTTAACTGCTACGAAAGTAAGTTTTCTTTATATATATATATATATATATATATATATATATATATATATATATATATATATGTATGTGTGTGTGTGTGTGTGTGTGTGTGTGTGTGTGTGTGTGTGTGTGTGTGTGTGTGTGTGTGTGTGTGTGTGTGTGTGTGTGAGTGTGTGTGTGTGTGCATGTGTGTGTGTGTAATCAAGTATCTAAATACTAGTATTTACCCTACTAATCTTCCCACCTTCCTCTACAACCTTTAGTTCTATCTTGCGGACCTTGAAGGATCTTCCTAAAATATCTGTACACACTTCAACACTCATTGCTTGATACTCAAAATAAACATTATTTATAATCCCTTGAACGAAACCTTCATGGAACGAATTCCTACATAA
>JBAIZL010000001.1:288973424-289100924 GCA_036971475.1 Prosapia bicincta
GAAGTTAGAGAAATTCAGTCTGATAATTTCATAGAAAAAAACTCCTCTTACGAACGGTAAGAGAAAAGGGAAACTGTTTATTGTAAAATCTAATCGGGAACTGTGTTTTGTCAATGGCTGTAGAAGTTCTCGTATCAAAATACTATATAGCTGAAGTATCCCCTAAATACTGGTGAAATTTAAGTTGTTTCTACTAAATTTTTGTTGTAATATTTTTAAGGCGGCCAGTTATTGTGACTATAATTGTTTACAAACGATAGAAAATCATTGTAAATATTGTTAGTGACATAAAGCCCAAGGGGCGACACTTTAGCGTAACACTAAAGGATTGTTTCTCGAGACCATTGTTAATCTAATTGCAAGGTAAATTTCAAATGAAATCCGTCCATTACTGCCTACTTGTTAGTAAATATATTCATCCTTCAAAGCATAATAAGTGGATTGCTTGTCCGCTTGTGAACTGTACTCAAACGTACAAACCTAACCTGTCAATTTGCTAGTTGTAGGCTTCATTTAATTGGCAGAGGTATTCTACAGCAAACAGCCCTTACACTTGCCCGCGTCTGTCCTCTATCTGTCGGTCTGACATTTATAAGCTTTAAAGCTGCAAATAAACTCGACCCATGCAGCGCTTTTAGCTAGCTGGCTTTAGTAGTTCTGACGTTTTGTTGGAAATTCAACTCAAGGATTTATTGAGCTTAGTGGAGAGAACTCCCTCATTGATCTTCCTCATTAAAGAAAACATCAAAACATTGTAAACATTTGCATTTGTCAATACTTTCGTTCAAATGAAATGAACGATTTCGTTAAAGCAAGTGCAAACAATAAAATATCCTTATGGTGATTAAATGGAGAAGCTAAGGCTTATAACCATAATAAAATCACCGTAACTGAGAATGAATTTAAACTATCTAATAAATCTTGGACACTGAATTTTTCTTTTACAATTCTAATTTGTGAAAATGAGTATTTAAAGTTTCATTTTTAAACCTTATTGTGTCTTAGAAATCCTAAACCCGATTCCCGAATTAATACTTTAAAAAGTATTGTATTAAAATTTACTATTTAAATTTAATGACCATTAAAAAGGTTCTAAGAAACAGAAGAAGAAGAAAAAGAAATATAGATATATTTATTGTAAAGCTTTTCTAAACTCTGCCTGTGAAAACCTTACGTTTGTTCTTTCATGACTTAGCTATTCTATACGCGCACGCATCTAGAGTTTCATCTGTTCTAACCTCAGAATGTATTTCTTAAGTTAAGATTATTTTAATTCTATTTCATTTCGCCTCAGTAACATATCTGGGACCGCGAGAAAACAGCTTTTTAACAGTCAGCTGTGAACCATCAACCACTCTGTCTGCCGCAAGCGAAGATAACATTCGTCATACTAGCTAAAGACAACCACAGCCACCAGTGAAACATTATTTGTTCCCAATTATATTGGTTATTGTAATTAAGACAAGCGAATCCACATACGTTTATATTCAGAAAATTATACAAAGTGAATGAGTATTCACCTTAATCGAGGTACTTTAATGTGGTTATGTCGTGATTGAGCTGCGCCGTTCGCCAAATAGAGCGTTTTTGGGAACGCAGCAGCCACGTGACCTGTTGGTGTGAATTTGCACCGTGAACAGAGGTACAGCACCGGTGATCTCCAGTCATAAATCCAATCAAGCATTCCCAAAGTAAGGCGTTAACATAAGGGCATTTAAAATCGTATATTGCAATTGATAAATAATACAGTTGGAGGGAACTTCTCCTTGGATGAGCCAGGAGGAACTGGGAAACCATTCGTTAACAGATTTATTCTGACTACGGTTGGATCAAAAAATGGCATAGTGTTAGCTATTCAGTGCCTTAGCTTCTGGAATATTGCAAAATTAAACGTATGCTTCGTTTCGCTCCTTATGTATCATCCATGCAACCCTAACGTGCAACAGAAAAGAGTGAGATGGTACAGCGAGTGTATTTTTATTATGGAATTATTTTTCGAACAAGTGTTGGCAAGTTAAAGTAGGATGTAGAAAACCAAAATCATTAATAGAATCGTTACTTTTCGTCATCTGCTCTTGAGTCGAATCCAATTCTTTTTTCCATATCCTATTTCAACTGGAGTGTTCGAGGGCATGGGTTTTCTTCTGCTGTGTCTTTCACGTTATCTTTTTCTTTTGATGAATAACGTAGGTTACCATCACCGAAACGAAATCTTATAAACTAAATATGAATAATATCTAAACAACTACTACAAACTTCGTACTACAAATTTAACCTAGATCACATAGATAAATACTAACAATAATATTATAAAACTAAATTCTAAATCAAACTAACTGAAACTAAACAACAATGCTTATAAATTTTGTTAAATAAATTAAGGTGACGTAAGAAGTCAATGACATGGTCAACAGCCGTGACACCCTTAACGTCACCTTTAAAGTCCCTCTAAGATGATAGTGTTAAAGAATCTCGATCAGCTCATAACACTCAATCAGAACCTGCTTGACTGTAATGTCACCTCCACAAAACTGACATAATGGTGGATCATCGTGTTGCCTCAACCATCCATGGGTTAACAAAGGGTGGTCGATACTGAGATGAGTAGCCACCACTTCCTCTCTACGGTTTGAAGTCCTCTATGGATGGAAGTATTCTTCATTTTCCTCAGATGTTTCCACTCTTTCTTATTCTTCATTCCATGCAACAAATATTGTATACTTTATTTTAAATACAAAATCGGTTGTCACGATACGTTTCGTCGATGGCACAATACTTTTTGCTATTTTGTCTCTTCATCTAATCTTTTGTTTCCGAGTATTCAGGAGTAACCAGGCATGCAGCGAAATGATATATTTACGCTTGTATGATAATTGGAGCTTGTGTATTGAACAGAAGATAAAGGATCCAACTAAAGGATTCTCAAGTTCTAGAGTTCTGTCCGCTCCCCAACTAGTACTACAAAGAACTCTCAACATATCCAATATCTTGTTGCACTGAATAATTTTTTTTTTCTTTCCCTTGTGTTTTAACCACAGTATTTGTCTATACGTTCATACAAAATTAAAGTTAAATAAGGACTTGAGTGGCCCGGCAACGATTAAACTCAACAACATAACAATTAGTTCACATTTCCTGCCAAGGTCTATTTGCAACTCTGTATTGACAGAGATCTTTTTAGACAGTGACTTATTGTTCTAGACAAGCTATAAGCGGACACTGAGTCACTTCCAAATATATTTGGTCATTTGTTTAAACATATTTAGAATATTTTCAGCCTTATAAAGATACATTTTTCCTAAAGGTATATTCCAATTTCGCGAAACCGTCACCATTGTTCTCACCATATCTGAGCTATAAATGTTAATCAGCAGTTTTACTTTGTTGCGTTATCAAAATACGTTCTTTGATTCATTGTGGCGTTAGCCTCTTGTCGCGACAAATAATATCTGCTTAGCTAAAAACATTATGCTTTTAGTGTATTCGTCGAATATTGTGCTTTTAAGTTTGATCACGTCCTGTGGTGTGTTTAAAGTGACATGGTTTTTGAAAATAAACCTGTTGTTTAATTACTTGAAGCTCCGAATGTTAGCATACAGGGTAGTAGTGTACTACGAGTAAGATTCATTCATCCTACCCAACCACTGCAAGAGCTATCTGCGCGGGGAGCTTCTTTAGAAACTAATTCATCTGTCTATAGTCCGATTCACATAAGGGCACCCACAGTCACTTTCTTTTAGCGTTTATACAGTAAAAAGTACCTGTGAAGATGGCTGGTAGTATGTCACGTCTGCTGGAGCAGTGGCTAAACACTGAAGTTATGCCAATACGCTTATTACAACCTGCGAAAGATAAAAAATATTTCTAAATACTGGGTGGATTAATGTAGGGAAATAAAATGAAAACCATTGTTGTCAACAAATTCTGAAATTTTAATTATTACCTTAGCGTCTTAAAACCTTGTGAGTTGTAAGAACAAATACATATATTTCTCAGAAAAAACCAGCGGGTTTTTTCGAAAAGCAACGAAATTCGTGAAATACGAGTAATAGACGAAGTCCCCTCATTTGATGTCTCGAACTATGAAGCAACACATTCTTATTATTAATAATTTCTATTACAGAATCTTTTGTTAGGTATTAAAGTTTGAAATGTTCCCATATAAAATTATAGTTATGGTTATAGATTATTCTTTTTTGTACCTTTTAAATCCCCTTTAGGACAGGTTTGCGTATCTGAAGTAGACCTACTCTTCATCGGGGTTATAAAGGGCTTCTTCCCTGTATGAAGAAGAATAAGAAAGCTATTTGGCGTTGGAAAGGCTAAAGAAAAGCCATAATAATCCCTGGAATTGGCAATAGGGGAAAACCATGGATCACCTCCTTGTAATCTCAAATGCAGTACAGGCCTCAAAATCTAAATGATTTTTACCACGTGGTTAAGAAGGATTACTGACAAAACAAACACTTATTTCTGCCTCAATCGTCTGATAATTCGTTTTCGTCCATTAATATATTGCAACTTCACGAGATGTATTTGTGACGCTAATGTGACATGCGGCTTAGAGCGATGCCTTGATTCCTGTCGAGCTCAGACCTTCCCTCCGAAAGAACAACAAAAGCCTTTTCTGACGGAAGTAACGACACTGGTAGACGCTTCCGTCGCGCGTCACGATCCCTTATCACGATCGCTGTCGGCGCTGACTGGATCGCTTACAGTCGCCTCAAAGTCACGAACGCATAAAAACATTTGTTTATTGTATCTGCAGTCAGTAAAGTGCACAATTACCGATTACAGATTGGGTTTCACGTCTTTGTTCTCACCTCGTGGACGGCTTGGTTTTACTGGAAAACGTTACACTACTGCTATGATTGTAATACCTATCTCGTTAAAATAAAAGATATATTTCAGCAGAATGTAACCACGATATGCAAAAGTCTGATTTTATTTTTCGATATTATTGTGTTCGGATAGTAAGGTTGTCGGTAGTCTCAAGAAGGTGATTCCACGCATTCGAGCAATGTGTCAAACCCATGTTTAATACCCACAGGTATATACGTACATGGTACGTATGCACCATTACGGTTAATATCACATACGTACATATGTATAAACTTACTTATATAACATACATACATTCGACACACGTACATAAATACATAGATCCATAGTCTACATACATTCGTACATAAATACATACATACATAAATAGCTTACATATACATATACATACGTACGTACATACATGCATTTATACTTAAATAAAGACCCGCCCCAAACACACACACACACACGCACGCACACATGATGAGGGTAGAGAAAACGCTTAGGTTTTTACTTCAAGTCGAATTTAACCCCTTACAGAGTTGCAACACGCCTAACATGTTCCTCTGGAAAAGACACGACTATAGGATACAGACCTCAAAAGTCATCGCGTGCCTTAAACCGGAAGTTGTCTTGTTATGACGTAGGCCTATTTCCTCGTCTTTCAATTACAACCATAGCTCCGCGAGAAACTGATTGGGTTACTGAGCGTCCCGTCGCCTTCAGTTACGATCAGCTGTATTATTCCACGAAACAGTCATTCCGATTTCTGACTACTTTTAATTTCACTATAGTGCCAGTAAATAACGGATCAATAATTACTAAATAAAGTGTTCTTATGTTAGAACCAGAAGTGTGATGATGTTTAGCAGTTTTATTCCCCATGAACACGGGCATCTGGAAATTATGTTAGTTATGTACCTTATAAAGGTAAACATGTCATATAAAAAAAATTTTCAATCCATTTTCTTCTTTTCGCTTTCCTTTCGCATTGTCCGTCTGTGAAGCAAAGTTCAATACCGTTAATCCAGTTTCTTTGTTTAGTTTATTGTTTTAAATAATTTTTAATCCTATAGTGTTATCTACGATATTGTGTGGTAACCATGGCAACAATTCAATGGAGGCTCGTCGACAACCAGTTAAAAGTAAAAAAATTCATATACAATTTTCGAGAAATACATTTATAGCTATGGGAAAGTTTGCTCAGTTCCAATGTATATGATTTCAAACTTGAAGTCATTCAGGTCAAATCCGACCTAGACCTCAAATTTTAAAAAATAATTTATGAATTATTATTTTAAAAAACTGTAATAACATCAATTGTTGTCCACTACAAGTTTAAAAAAATTTATAAAGATGAATTAAAAAGTATATTTATCAAGAATTGAAACTTGGTACAAGATATATTAATGGAGAATGTAAACTAATAAAAAGATTTGAATTAAAGATAAAATTTGCCCTATTTTGTTATGAGGTTTGTGGAAATGTAAGTGTTTTGAAACATATCGTCATATTTAGTTCTTAAATGATAGGTAAAATTTAATACTGTATCACGAACTATTTTTGAACGACAAAAATTATTTTGAATTCCGAACTTTTATAATACATGTATTTATAAAATCTGAAATTATATTAAACATCGTTGGTTCAGTTTTAAAATTATATTATAAATATTAAAACTAAACAAAAGGAGAAATTTTCTTAAAAATATCTAAATTTCATGAACTTTTAATGTGGCTAGAAGGCCAGTAAATAATAATGTTTCTAGGCCAGTAAATAACAAGGAATTTCAAATATCGTCTAAAACGCCTATTTAAAGGCGTTAACGATGCATTAATTATTTATACGTAATCACATATAATATCTATATATATAGCCTATAATATAGATCATACACAATAAATATCGACATATTAAAAACCCGATTTAACACTTCGTTTAAAAATAAAAAACTTTCTATTTTGATATGTCACACTTGCCTATATAGGCCTACTACTTACTTTTTTTATTTAATGAGGATAGCCGTTTCGAAAGACCTATTCTACTGTAAACTCAGACCTGATCTCACAGTTGTTTTAGGTTAGGGGGGGGGGGTGAGGATAATAGTGTAGCACGGTAGGGCTATTAGGAGATTGTTTATTTATTATTTGCAATCATAACGCCTACGACTTCATTTAACTTTTTTAAACACTGCGTCGAGAAGATTGTAATAAATGGATGCGCAGTGGCAGACACTCTAATACTATCTTTGTAAAGTGTATTGTCAGCTCTTTTTCAATTTTTCAAACAAATTTCTTTATACGCAAAATATGTTATTTTTGTCTAAATAACAAATAATTGTGAATTTTTTTACTCGTATTCTTTTATTATTGATTCAACCACACAAATGAGATTTGGAATACTTTCGAACTTTTCCACTCACTGTGAAAACTAAAAAAATAATAAATACCGTCTGTCATAAAAGAAAAGTATGAAAATGCTTCCTAATATATCTTTCTCTAAACTTTTTGGCCCAAGCAAATTAAAATTAAGAACTGTAAATCCTTAGAGAGGCTGAAACCCTTGAGCTATGGTTGTATTTTGTGGAAGAATTGAATCAGTTGCCTAGATTCACAGAGCGGGGACATATTGATCATAATCAAATTAATTTACTCAAAGTAAAAGTAATTCCAGATGAATTAAAGGAATTGTGAAGCTTAAACGAGAAGAGCTTGCAGAAAATATTTAGTAGTAGATAATAGATAACTTTTGGTTCGTCTTAAAACTAAAGGAATTCGTGGCACTGACCGACAGAAATATTTCTTACGTTTCTGACGTCACTAAACAATCACCATCAGTGCTAACTTCTCTTAGCATGGTTGTAAAAGGTTCATTTTAGTGAGTTGAAAAAAATTACTTTAAAATACAGAATAAAGTTTATACAAGTCTTAAAACTACTGTCAACATAAATATTTCGTCAAGTTTTATGACACAAACTCCACTGATAGTTAGTGGAACATGCTTACAGAGGTGAATACTTCATTTGGAGAATGTAGGCCTACTTAATGCAACCAGGTTTTAATGCAACCACTTTATCTTACTTCATAATAAAAGGGTATAATAATATGAAGTTCTTTTGTCAGACGAGCCTAAGAAAGTTTTTATTTCAAAAATTGAAATAAAAAGATATAGGACCTAATTCATTATTATCATTATGATGAATTATTCAAAGTAATTTATCACAATATAAATAAATTATTGTATTTACTAACTGATAAACACATTACATAATAGCTTAACCCTTTAACTTAATAATGAACAATAAATAAAGTAACATAACCTACGTCTTATGACAGTTGGTCTACAACATAACCTATAAAGCGAAAATAAACTGTTACATGAAGTTGCTTGATGTAATCGTCTTGAATTCACTGATTAAACTATATTTAAAAAGTACTTAACTAAGCGAATACGTAATTGATTACTTGCTGACGCGTTTCAAAACATTCGTTCCTTTTACGAAGCTAACTCTTACGAAGAGTAGAGGGTTAGTTTCGTAAAAGGAACAAATGTTTTAAAACGCGTCAGCAAGTAATAAATTACTTATTCACTTAGTTAAGTACTTTTTAAATATAGTATTATATGAAATTATATTATCTGTTAGTGCGTCTTTTGAGTGTGACTTGTTTTTCTCGGTGAAAACATACACAACCAGGTCTCTCATTAGAAATATTATTTGTAAAAAAAACAGACAATCTCAGTATCGCGAATTAACTAATTATCTTCTCTGACTCGTAAAACCATTCGTGAGTCAAAGAGATTTATTGTAAACAATTTTAGATATATTAGCAAACAAATATAATATTACTAATGTTGGAACGGAAAATGCGTACATGAGGAAACAATGGCAATTGATCCTCATCAGGTAAGTCGTAAATTTGATAAGCCAGAAAAGGTACAAACCAGACTCCATCTGTTAACCAAAGCCATAAACTATTTGCTAATAACTTTCAAGGTTTTAACTAGTAATAACTTTTAAAATTTTCCCATTAAAAATGGGTTTCCACTTTGTCAGTGGTCACTTTGCCTGTGACTGTCGTGGTGATAAGTTCGATTTAATGTTCACTTCTTTGTCAAGAAGCTTGGACTTTTTTTCATTATTTCGTGGATCAATGGCTGGAGAAGCCTGATATCGTCTCTTTATGGGCGTGCCATCAAAGACATCGAACAACAAACTCTGTAGAAGGCTAGCACTACATAATCAACTTTACACTTCTGAACCCTAAGCTAAGAGTAAAGACGTCGTTTATTGTTTGAAAAAAAACGGCTGAAATTACGACTCATATGCACGTGAGATTGGAGTTACACTTTCAAGGAAAGAGAAGGAAAAAAGAGTCGAACAAAAGGATTAAAAAACAGTAAAAAAAATACCTCAAAACTAGAGACTAATGAGATCTCTTTCCTACATCAGAAAAATGGATTAGATTACACTAAAGAAATCAGATGGTAGGATTAAATAATATGATCAAATTGTAATACAGATTGAGATTAAAACTTTCTGTAAAATTTAAAAAGATTATAAATATAAAAAAATTATGAGGCTCAAGCTGATTTTAAACTCGCTAAAATGACAACGCAACATATCTCTATCACTCATTTGGTATCACTTGACAAAAAAACCACTACAAGATGTACAACACAAAAACTGTAATTATTAATATCTATAATTTTGCCATTCCCAAGCCTGGAAAAAGGGAGATGGAAATTAGGTTTAATAGATGAAGTTTTATAGGATCTCCACCCCCGAGAAACTAAGCGACATCATCTATGTTTAGCTAAAAGGTAAACTCATTTATGTAGATCGATGATTTTAAAAGATCCGTGTACGTCTAAAGGTTGTACACATTTTTCACCTGTCAATGTTCTGGCGTCATAGTTTACCCTCAACATCTCTTAAAACTTCGCAAGTTTCTAGTTGTACGCATCTTTCGTCTATTCATACTAAATGTGGGAGCTAGATTGATGCGATTTAAGGTATAAACTCTATTTACTATTGTTTATTTACAAAATATCCGATAAATGCCAAAGTACTGTGTGACACTCGGTACAGGAGGGACATGTGCTTAACCTTCCTCCAAATCTATTGTCCAATCTTGCGAAAGCAAAAAATATTTATTTACGTAATCAAAAAAAGTGAAGAAATACTTGTCGTCACTGTTAATGCTTTTACTATTAAAAAACTATGATCTAACAATTTATAATATTTTATAATATTAAATGTTTACATAAATTAAAATAAGAATTTATTATAAAAAATTGGAAATGTTATTTTTGTATGTCTATAAAAATGAAAAATTATTCTAAGATAACTCTTTTTTTATTATAAATAAATAAAATCTCCTAAACCAAAAAACACTTTTTATGTCCTGATGATTATTTCGATTGCAAAGCCAAAATCTTCAGAGGAAATTATTGCAAGACTAACTCTGAAGATGATTTCTTTCCAAACGAAATGTACATCAGGACATAAAAATTGTTATATTGCTTTATTTATAATAACAAAATTACACCACAGTGCTCCAAGCTATTATGAATAATACTTTTACTCTGCTAATGTAAACAACACGTTTAATGTTCTATAGAATAATAATAAATAATTGTGAAATTCTATAAAAGTTGGGATTAGTGACGGAGAGAAAACACTCTGAATCGATCTCGTTACAGTAGCCAGTTCGATTAAGTACAAGTTTATCCCGCACCTGTCGAAACCGGTTTCAACCCTCTTTGTCGCACTCGTTGCAGACACTATCTCCGTCTGTCTCACTCTTTTCCCTTCCTTAATCTAGGATACATCTTGTATAGCTCCATCTCTGTCTAACACACGTGGAATGTTATAATTACTCCGGTCACTCTTATCATGTGTTCTGTTTTTATTTGCGGGTTTGTTTTTTGTTGTCTTGTTATATTACATATGGCGGTGGATTTCAATAAATTCCGCCACGGCCATATGCTAAATACATAGACGAAATTGACAATTCTTTCATATGTCTTATTTATTTACACTATAAACTTCGAACTTTGTTGGATAAATTTTGTTATACTTATTTAAATCGCAATAAAAATTAAAATTTAGACTACTAAATAATACACACAACTTTTAAGCACAAATATTTTTATTCTAGTCTTATCAACACTTCGGTTACAAAGTAAACAACCTCAGAGACATGACAATACCTACTCAATAAATATATACTCCTCAGAGTATGTACTGTCATGCCTCTGAGGATGGCTACATTGTAACCGAAATGTACATAAGACTAGGCCTATAATAAAAATATTTGGGGTTAGAGGTTGTGCATATTATTTATTAATATTAAGCCATGTTAAATTATTCCAAGTAATTAGTGGTTAAACATTTACATTTGTTAGAGTATCTATTTATATATAATGACTACACATTGAGTGCTTAAGTAAAACTCGGATTTTGACGATCTTCAGATATATTTTATAAAAATAGGTACATTGTTTTAGGTACATTCAGTCAATTCGCTTAAGAGCTTTTTTAATATTCTATTTTACCGGCATTCGCTTTCTCTGATTTTTTCTGTAAATTTCATCGTCATTTTGTTGCTTTAGTATATTTGTTGCTCTCGTTTCAACATTATAGTCGTCTTTTTTTGGATATTCGCCTTTCATGTGTAAAAACATGATTTTATTTCTCTTTTTAAAGCGGAATCATATATCCTGTTACTTTCAGGTTCTCCCGACCACCCTCTATGCACATTACCCGGTAAACTTTCATACCTTTACATTAAATCTAGACTAAAGTAATCAGTCGCATCGTCTATCTGGGCACAACTGTCGGTTTGCCTGTCTTATGTTTGAGGATAACCGTCGGTTTGCCTGATGCATTAGGATAACTCTCTGTCTTGTCTAGTATCTGAAGATAGTTCTTGTCTTGTCTGTTGACTGAGACCGTCAGTTTGTCTAATCTCTAAAGATATTAGTCACACTGTCGGATATCTGAGCATAACCGTCGACTTGCCTGATCCATTAGGATAACTCTCGTCTTGTCTAGTATCTGAAGATAGTACTTGTCTTGTCTGTTGACTGAGACCGTCAGTTTGTCTAATCTCTAAAGATATTAGTCACACTGTCGGATATCTGAGCATAACCGTCGGCTTGTCTCATGTTTGAGGATAACCGTCGGCTTGCCTGATCCATTAGGATAACTCTCGTCTTGTCTAGTATCTGAAGATAGTACTTGTCTTGTCTGTTGACTGAGACCGTCACTTTGTCTAATCTCTAAAGATATTAGTCAAAATGTCGGATATCTGAGCATAACCGTCGGCTTGTCTCATGTTTGAGGATAACCGTCGGCTTGTCTGATGCATGAGGATAACAGTCGTCTTATCTAATATCTGAAGATAGCTCTTGTTTTTTCTGTTGACTGGGACCTTATCTAATCTCTAAATATATTAGTCAAATTGTCGGATATCTGAACACAACCGTCGGCTTGTCTTATGTTTAAGGAGAACTGTCATCTTATACGATGTATGAGGATAGCCTTCACCTTATCACCGATATCAGTCGCATTATTGGATACCTGAGTACAACCGTCGGCTTGTCTGATGTTTGACGAACACTGTCGGCTTGTCTAATGGATGAGGATAACCTTCACCTCATCTAATCTTGTAAGATATCAATCGCAATATTGGATACCTGAGTACAACTGTTGGCTTGTCTCATGTTTGAGGAACACTGTCGGCTTGTCTAATGTATGAGGATAACATTCACCTCATCTAATCTTATAAGATATCAGTCGCAATATTGGATACCTGAGTACAACCATTGGCTTGTCTGATGTTTGAGGAACACTGTCGGCTTGTCTAATGTATAAGGATAACATTCACCTTATCTAATCTTGTAAGATATCAGTCGCAATATTGGATACCCGAGTACAACCATTGGCTTGTCTGATGTTTGAGACACCGTCGGCTTGTCTAATGTATGAGGATAACCTTCACCTCATCTAATCTTGTAAGATATCAGTCACAATATTGGATACCTGAGTACAATCGTCGGCTTGTCTAATGTAAAGATACCTGTCCTTTTGTCTCATGCCTAAGGATAACAGTCTCTCTGATGTCTTAAGATACCTGTCCCCACATCTCATGCTTAAGTATAACAGTATCTTTGAGATCTTAAGATACTGTCGCCTTGTCTCATGCTTAAGGATAACGGTCTCTCTGAGATCGTAGGATACCTGTCGCCTTCTCCGATGCCTAAGGATAACAGTCTCTCTCAGATCTTAGGATACCTGTCGCCTTGCCCGATGCCTAAGGATCACGGTCTCACTGAGATCTTAAGATACCTGTCGCCTTGTCCGATGCCTAAGGATAACGGTCTCACTGAGATCTTAAGATACCTGTCCCCTTGTCTCATGCTTAAGGATAACGATCTCTTTGGGATCTTAGGATACCTGTCGCCTTGTCTCATGCTTAAGGATAACGATCTCTCTGAGATCTTAGTATACCTGTCGCCTTGTCCGATGCCTAAGGATAACAGTCTTTCTCAAAACTTAGGATACCTGTCACCTTGTCTCATGCTTAAGGATAACAGTCTCTCTCAGATCTTAAGATACCTGTCCCCTTGTCTTATGCCTAAGGAAAACGGTCTCACTCAGAATTTAAGATACCTGTCGCCTTGTCCGATGCCTAAGGATAACGGTCTCTCTGAGCTCTTACTATACCTGTCCCCTTGTCTCATGCCTAAGGATAACAGTCTCTCTCAGATCTTAGGATACCTGTCGTCTTGTCCGATGCCTAAGGATCACGGTCTCTCTGAGATCTTAAGATACCTGTAGCCTTGTCCGATGCCTAAGGATAACGGTCTCACTGAGATCTTAAGATACCTGTCCCCTTGTCTCATGCTTAAGGATAACGATCACTTTGGGATCTTAGGATACCTGTCGCCTTGTCTCATGCTTAAGGATAACGGTCTCTTTGAGATATTAGGATACCTGTCGCCTTGTCTTATGCTTAAGGATAACAGTCTCTCTCAGATCTTAAGATACCTGTCACCTTGTCCGATGCATAAGGATAACAGTCTCTCTCATATCTTAAGATACCTGTCCCCTTGTCTCATGCCTAAGGATAACGGTCTCTCTGAGATCTTAAGATACCTGTCGCCTTGTCTCATGCTTAAGGATAACGGTCTCTTTGAGATCTTAGGATACCCGTCGCCTTGTCTCATGCTTAAGGATAACGGTCTCTCTAAAATCTTAGGATACCTGTCGCCTTGTCCGATGCCTAAGGATAACAGTCTCTTTCAGATCTTAGGATACCTGTCACCTTGTCTCATGCTTAAGGATAACGGTCTCTTTGAGATCTTAGGATACATGTCGCCTTGTCTCATGCTTAAGGATAACAGTCTGTCTCAGATCTTAAGTTACCTGTCGCCTTGTCTCATGCTTAAGGATAACGGTCTGTCTGAGATCATAAGATACCTGTCGCCTTGTCTCATGCTTAAGGATAACGGTCTCTCTGAGATCTTACTATACCTGTCCCCTTGTCTCATGCCGAAGGATCACGGTCTCTCTGAGATCTTAAGATACCTGTCGCCTTGTCCGATGCCTAAGGATAACGGTCTCTCTGAGATCTTAAGATACCTGTCCCCTTGTCTCATGCTTAAGGAAAACGGTCTCTTTGAGATCTTAGGATACCTTTCGCCTTGTCTCATGCTTATGGATAACGGTCTCTTTGAGATCTTAGGATACCTGTCGCCTTGTCTCATGCTTAAGGATAACAGTCTCTCTCAGATCTTAAAATACCTATCACCTTGTCCGATGCCTAAGGATAACAGTCTCTCTCAGAATTTAAGATACCTGTCGCCTTGTCTCATGCTTAAGGATAACGGTCTGTCTGAGATCTTGCTATACCTGTCCCTTTGTCTCATGCCTAAAGACCACGGTCTCTCTGAGATCTTAAGATACCTGTCACCTTGTCCGATGCCTAAGGATAACGGTCTCTCTGAGATCTTAAGATACCTGTCCCCTTGTCTCATGCTTAAGGAAAACGGTCTCTTTGAGATCTTAGGATACCTTTCGCCTTGTCTTATGCTTAAGGATAACGGTCTCTTTGAGATCTTAGGATACCTGTCGCCTTGTCTCATGCTTAAGCATAACAGTCTCTCTCAGATCTTAAGATATCTGTCCCCTTGTCTCATGCTCTAGGAAAACGGTCTCTTTGAGATCTTAGGATACCCGTCGCCTTGTCTCATGCTTAAGGATAACGGTCTCTCTGAGATCGTAGGATACCTGTCGCCTTGTCCGATGCCTAAGGATAACAGTCTCTTTCAGATCTTAGGATACCTGTTACCTTGTCTCATGCTTAAGGATAACGGTCTCTTTGAGATCTTAGGATACATGTCGCCTTGTCTCATGCTTAAGGATAACAGTCTGTCTCAGATCATAAGATACCTGTCGCCTTGTCTCATGATTAAGGATAACGGTCTCTCTGAGATCTTACTATACCTGTCCCCTTGTCTCATGCCGAAGGATCACGGTCTCTCTGAGATCCTAAGATACCTGTCGCCTTGTCCGATTCCTAAGGATAACGGTCTCTCTGAGATCTTAAGATACCTGTCCCCTTGTCTTTAGCTTAAGGAAAACGGTCTCTTTGCGATCTTAGGATACCTTTCGCCTTGTCTCATGCTTATGGATAACGGTCTCTTTGAGATCTTAGGATACCTGTCGCCTTGTCTCATGCTTAAGGATAACAGTCTCTCTCAGATCTTAAAATACCTGTCGCCTTGTCCGATGCCTAAGGATAACAGTCTCTCTCAGAATTTAAGATACCTGTCGCCTTGTCTCATGCTTAAGGATAACGGTCTGTCTGAGATCTTGCTATACCTGTCCCTTTGTCTCATGCCTAAAGACCACGGTCTCTCTGAGATCTTAAGATACCTGTCACCTTGTCCGATGCCTAAGGATAACGGTCTCTCTGAGATCTTAAGATACCTGTCCCCTTGTCTCATGCTTAAGGAAAACTTTCTCTTTGAGATCTTAGGATACCTTTCGCCTTGTCTCATGCTTAAGGATAACGGTCTCTTTGAAATCTTAGGATACCTGTCGCCTTGTCTCATGCTTAAGGATAACAGTCTCTCTCAGATCTTAAGATATCTGTCCCCTTGTCTCATGCTCTAGGAAAACGGTCTCTTTGAGATCTTAGGATACCCGTCGCCTTGTCTCATGCTTAAGGATAACGGTCTCTCTGAGATCTTAGGATACCTGTCGCCTTGTCCGATGCCTAAGGATAACAGTCTCTTTCAGATCTTAGGATACCTGTCACCTTGTCTCATGCTTAAGGATAACGGTCTCTTTGAGATCTTAGGATACATGTCGCCTTGTCTCATGCTTAAGGATAACAGTCTGTCTCAGATATTAAGTTACCTGTCGCCTTGTCTCATGCTTAAGGATAACGGTCTGTCTGAGATCATAAGATACCTGTCGCCTTGTCTCATGCTTAAGGATAACGGTCTCTCTGAGATCTTACTATAGCTGTCCCCTTGTCTCATGCCGAAGGATCACGGTCTCTCTGAGATCTTAAGATACCTGTCGCCTTGTCCGATGCCTAAGGATAACGGTCTCTCTGAGATCTTAAGATACCTGTCCCCTTGTCTCATGCTTAAGGAAAACGGTCTCTTTGAGATCTTAGGATACCTTTCGCCTTGTCTCATGCTTATGGATAACGGTCTCTTTGAGATCTTAGGATACCTGTCGCCTTGTCTCATGCTTAAGGATAACAGTCTCTCTCAGATCTTAAAATACCTGTCGCCTTGTCCGATGCCTAAGGATAACAGTCTCTCTCAGAATTTAAGATACCTGTCGCCTTGTCTCATGCTTAAGGATAACGGTCTGTCTGAGATCTTGCTATACCTGTCCCTTTGTCTCATGCCTAAAGACCACGGTCTCTCTGAGATCTTAAGATACCTGTCACCTTGCCCGATGCCTAAGGATAACGGTCTCTCTGAGATCTCAAGATACCTGTTCCCTTGTCTCATGCTTAAGGATAACGGTCTCTTTGAGATATTAGGATACCTGTCGCCTTGTCTTATGCTTAAGGATAACAGTCTCTCTCAGATCTTAAGATACCTGTCACCTTGTCCGATGCATAAGGATAACAGTCTCTCTCATATCTTAAGATACCTGTCCCCTTGTCTCATGCCTAAGGATAACGGTCTCTCTGAGATCTTAGTATACCTGTCGCCTTGTCCGATGCCTAAGGATAACAGTCTTTCTCAGATCTTAGGATACCTGTCGCCTTGTCTCATGCTTAAGGATAACGGTCTCTTTGAGATCTTAGGATACCTGTCGCCTTGTCTCATGCTTAAGGATAACGGTCTCTTTGAGATCTTAGGATACCTGTCGCCTTGTCTCATGCTTAAGGATAACAGTCTCTTTGAGATCTTAGGATACCTGTCGCCTTGTCTCATGCTTAAGGATAACGGTCTCTTTGAGATCTTAGGATACATGTCGCCTTGTCTCATGCTTAAGGATAACAGTCTCTCTCATATCTTAAGATACCTGTCGTCTTGTCCGATGCCTAAGGATAACAGTCTCTCTCTGATCGCAAGATACCTGTCCCCTTCTCTCATGCTTAAGGATAACGGTCTCTTTGAGATCTTAGGATACCTGTCGCCTTGTCTCATGCTTAAGGATAACAGTCTCTCTCATATCTTAAGATACCTGTCGTCTTGTCCGATGCCTAAGGATAACAGTCTCTCTCTGATCGCAAGATACCTGTCCCCTTGTCTCATGCTTAAGGATAACGGTCTCTTTGAGGTCTTAGGATACCTGTCGCCTTGTCTCATGCTTAAGGATAACAGTCTCTCTCAGATCTTAAGATACCTGTCGGCTTGTCCGATGCCTAAGGATAACAGTCTCTCTCAGATCTTAAGATACCTGTCACCTTGTCCGACGCATAAGGATCACGGTTTCTCTGAGATCTTATTATACCTGTCGCCTTGTCCGATGCCTAAGGATAACAGTCTCTCTCAGATCTTAGGATACCTGTCACCTTGTCTCATGCTTAAGGATAACGGTCTCTTTGAGATCTTAGGATACATGTCGCCTTGTTTCATGCTTAAGGATAACAGTCTCTCTCAGATCTTAAGTTACCTGTCGCCTTGTCTCATGCTTAAGGATATTAGTCTCTCTGAGATCTTAAGATACCTGTCGCCTTGTCTCATGCTTAAGGATAACGGTCTGTCTGAGATCTTAAGATACCTGTCGCCTTGTCTCATGCTTAAGGATAACGGTCTCTCTGAGATCTTACTATACCTGTCCCCTTGTCTCATGCCTAAGTATCACGGTCTCTCTGAGATCTTAAGATACTGGTCGCCTTGTCCGATTCCTAAGGATAACAGTCCTCTCAGATCTTAGGATACCTGTCGCCTTGTCCGATGCCTAAGGATAACGGTCTCTCTGAGATCTTAAGATACCTGTCCCCTTGCCTCATGCTTAAGGATAACGGTCTCTTTGAGATCTTAGGATACCTGTCGCCTTGTCTCATGCTTAAGGATAACGGTCTCTTTGAGATCTTAGGAGACCGGTCGCCTTGTCTCATGCTTAAGGATAACAGTCTCTCTCAGATCTTAAGATACCTGTCGCCTTGTCCGATGCCTGAGGATAACGGTCTCTCTGCTATCTTGGAATACTTGTCCCCTTTTTTGTTGCCTGAGAACGAACTTCTTCATAACCTATCTATATCTAGTATAAATAAGTATATAGTCGGTAAGCAACTAACATATCTGGTACATACATACGAATGTAGAAAGAATGTTGAATTATATGTTGACATGTGAACGGCCAAACTGTTAATTTAGCCTTCTCTATATAGGAATCTTCAAAAGCGACTTTTAAAATCTCTATAAATATTTAAAGTGTTAATATAAAGAGAGAGATATAGATGTGGCTAAGGTAATGCCATGAAACACCTCTGATACTTGTAATGCACTCCTCTATATTGGTGCCACGGTGATTATCTCTGCATCCGTAACATCTCAGTGTAGACAAATAGATGCGAAAGTATATAAGCTCATCCTCTACAGAAGTCAGTGTAGACCAGCTCCCGTAGCTTCCAGGCTAGGCGCGTCTATCATGCATCATAATTACAGTCCGCCGCGGTCTTCTTGCCCACATATAACAAGGTACAATTTGCTGTGAGACGGTTTTCGATGACCTTTGCCCCGGACAATGGCGGGGGGGATAATTCAGGTGTTCCAAGGGATTGTGTTCGACTTAGCCTGCTTTCGTTTTGTTGTTAAAATGTTTTAGTGTTTGCATCTGTTGAGGACGAATCTATGAGGCACATGTTATCCTGCTGCTCCTTATTCCTTTCGTTATAGCTTGTCTTTCCAGCTGGTCGTCTAACTTCAGCTGTTGAAACCGAGAGAGTGTTTGATAAGACTAATTTTCTAATGTAAAGAAGATGCTTTGCATTAAGTTAGGAAGTGAATTGATACAGTTACATGTTGTGTATGATAGAACGACTCCAGGTGTGACCTATGTCAACACCGAACGTGATTGGATGTTTTCATAACTAAATTAAAGACACATCCAATAAGGAAAAGGTCTGGAAAACTTGTATGTGACAAGTGATACCTGAAAAATAATTTGTAATGATTTCTGCTTCTCTGAGTGCACCGACAGTGAAAAACATTTAGTATTTTCTTATGAAATGATTAGACGTGCAATTTTTTTAAAAAATCCGTCTAAGCACTGTATATTTTATAGTTTTTTTTAGAAATGGGATAAAAGTAACATGTGTTTTAGAGATGTGTGAAAGAAATTTACAGTTTTCTGATTCTGTTGTAATCAAACATTGGTCACGTGTTTCTAATTATAACTAACTGGCCGTTATTGTCAAACTATGAAAACATTTCTTTACGTCTTACTAATAACGTATTAAGCTGTACACATAGTGCTACTGAGTGGCGCGTTTGTTGTGTAAGGCTGGATTTAAATGAGACTGTTCTCACAGGTGCCACCACCTCAGACACCGATGGTGGCTCCTCGCGGAGCAGGTCCCATGAACGCTTGGCCAAAGCTGATCTTGCCAATGGGAACGCTCCCAAAGTGCCACACGCAGCGTCAAAATCGCGCTTCAGTAAGTTACTTAAATGAGGGACAACGTTCATGGTAGGTGGAAAAGTTTTATACCGAATCACAATTGTGTTCTGTTGAAACTAAATATTTTTCAATTCCTACAATTTGTTCACCCTTACTATCCCTATATCTTGTTCAAATTTTCAATAACATTATTTTTCATCATCTACTCAGGTTCAAACACATTTTTTTAAAATTGTAGTGGATGACACTTAATCTTAATACAGTTTTTTAAATATTAATTTATTAATTAAATTTATTTATTTAATTTTAATAATTAATTTTGCTTTTATTATGGTACCTAATTTCGTGATTCTGTTATACTTGTATGTATGTACACATTTATATCAATTGTAATTATTTAATAAAAAATAACTAAAATAGAATTTGTCTTTTTTGACCTAAGTAGGAATTTACTTTAATTTTTTTTCTTGATTTTAGATAGCCTACGCTAAATTTGTTAATACCTGCATAGTTATTGTAATAGTGAAAGCCTATTTGAATTTATAGCTAACTTTCCATGCAAATAAAGACATATTTCTGAAATTAATATCTTTCATCTTACCCATGAATATTTGTAATACAAAATCTTGATTATCCTAAATAAAGAGTTCTTTTAAAATTACTCCAATTATTCTATAACACTTTACAGAGCTCAATTTTATGATTTAGAAAAACAAAATGTTTACAACTGTTATTAAGAGAGCGAACGATTTAAAGACTACAGACAGTAAAAGAAATATCTCTCAATGTCTCAGCTACATCTTTGGTGTTTCTTAACAGATTTTCATAAATTAGGTATTAAATGATTTGATATTATATTTGAAATAGTTAATCATTGATAATTTTACGCACAATTTGTATAGGATTTAAGTCTTTTAAAATAAAAATTTTCTTTCTAAATTATGTGACACCAATTTTGACTTTTTTAATTCTTCAATTTTAATACATTACAATAAATATGAACGACTACTTGACATTTAATATTGAAAACAAACCTACATAAACGAGGAGTGGTAACAGTTTCAACTGAAATAGGGATATTATTAGTCTACAGATTTAATCAATGGCTCTTTACAACGAGGCCAAAATAATATTAAAATAATATTTGTGTGAAGAAATAGTGGGTTGAAAAGAGTTTTGTAGTTTGTACAAACATTACATCTTGATTACGATTTACGGGTTTCAGACAAGTTTGTAGCAGGGCTATAACCCGTTTCTAGTATGCTAAAAGTAATTTTTGTTAATATTATATAAAACCAAAATAACTAGTAAAAACATAGAGGAATAATAATAAAAAGTAAGTAAAAGAAAGCTAGAGAGGTATATAATTATAAAATGTAAGAAATTAAAAACATAAATATTAAGTATATAAATAGTAGAAACTTCATAAGGTAAATCCACTGAAAATAAATTAAAGTGTATCGATAAGTGCATCTAAAAATGCATCTTATTGTGTAAGAGTGTACATCATGAAGAAAATATTAAAAATGCTAGTATAAACTTGAATGGCATTTAAATTTAAAGATCAAGAGCAATAACAAATATAAAACGCTTATACTTTTTCAATTCAAAAATTAAATAATTCGGGCAATATAGCTAAAAACAATATTTCAGTATTTTCCTGTGTAACAGTCAATTGTCAGGCAGTAGGGAAGATTAAAAGTCACAGACGGAGTGGGATTATTAACTAGCCAATAACTTAGAAGGGAAATTTTAAGAACATTTTTATTGGTTTAAAAAGTAATAACGCTGCATCCCATTTTACAAAACTGTAAAACTCCGTTCTGGAAATTTATTAGGGTTTACAATAGTCTTCTGTCTGAATTGCTAAAACGTTATATTTTTACTTTGAATAATTTCTATCGACCGTAAAATACGCAAATGTAAAAATACGCGTGAGAATACTGAATGCGCTACAGTTCTTTGCCAGGATAGTTTCCCCTCCTTATGATCGTACCTCATGGAGTCTACAACCAACCATGGTGGACGCAGCAACCAGTATAAGTAATTCTTGACAGTTTCCAATAATAATTAATTAAATAAAATTTTCAGCTAACGTTTATAAACGCTTTTGCAATAATTTAAATATCACTTTTTATTCCCATTTTATTCACTATTTATATACTTTTATTGCTGTTTGTATAACATAATTATTAGAGATACTTTTAAATTTTATAATAATCTTCAGAGCACGACCATATGACGTCAGTCCTTCCCCGTTGCAGTTAGTTTACGATTCAAACCAATTTTTCAATTCCTTCTATTAGGTCACACTTCCCTATATTAAAACAATAGTTTATGACTATCCGAACTTTAAATTTAGCAAATTTGTTAAAACTTACTGAGACAGAACGTTTTCGATCGCTATGTGCCGATCTTCATCAGTGTCTTCTGCTTCGAGATGTCGGGTCAAGCGGTGACGGTTTTAAAGGTAGGTTTTCGATAGTATCAAATAGTATATGTGATTTGTATTGTGTTTGTTCGTTTAATATGTTTGTACTTTGTGTTTTTGTGTGTCTGTAAATTTCACATTGTTCTAGTGTGTAGAGATGTGGTCCTTTTTTGTTGATGTGTAGGATTTCTAGGTTATGGTAAATGTCTGTGTATTTGTCTCTTGTTTCTTTTATGTGATTGTAAAATGTTGAGTTGGCGTTCTGTTTGTGTTCCTCTACTCTTTGTTTAAAGCTGGGACCTGTTTGTCCAATGTAGAATTTGTTACATTCGTCGCAGTTCAGTTTGTATACGCCTGGTGCTTGTAATTTATCTTTGTTGTTGGTGTTGTGTTATATTTTGTATTGTAACTGTAGTTTTGTATGCTATTTTGGATCCTATTTTTTGAAATTTGCGGGTTATATGGTAATGTGATGTACTTGTTTTCCCTGTCTGTAGTGTTAATTTTAGTGTTTTTTTGTATTTTGTACCATAATTTGTCTATTAGTTTGGTGTTGTATCCATTTGTGTATGCTAAATATTTAATTGTGTTTAATTCTTTGTTTATGTTTTCGGTGGTCATTGGGACTTCCTTAAGTCTATTGAGCATGGATCTGAAGGCAGCGTGTTTGTGTTGGATAGGGTGGTTTGAGGTGTTGTGGATAAGTGTGTCTGTCGTTATGGCTTTCCTGTAAATATTGAAGCTGTGTTTTTGTGTGTGGCTTTTTGTTATGGTTAGGTCGAAGAAGTTTAGGGATCCTTATATAAGTTATATCTCTTTCAAATTTTCAATCGTTAATAATATACCTAATTTTTATTCACTCACTCAAGTATAAATATACTTTTTAACTTGTGGTGGATGACAATTGATGTTAACAACAAAGAGCAACTGTATTAGGTGTTCTGTGGTTAATGCAGTTTTTCAAATATGAATTCATTAATTAAATTTAATGAATTAATTTTAGTTTTAGAAGGGACAAAAAGCTTTCACAAAAGGGGCAGGGTATGCAATATACTCATTTTGTTCCATAAAACAGCTGATTGTATGCTATAGAACCGCTGTTCTAACGCATAGGTTACTGTATTTATATTATATGTATTTATGTTCTAAAAAGTAACTAAAATAAGATTTTTCTCTGTTGACATAAATAAGAATTGACTTTCAAATATTTCTGTTTATATTACTAGTTTATAAACAAGTATTATTACCTCTAAGTAAAAAACTATTCTCTCATTGACAAAATTAGGATTCTCTGAAAATTAATGATTCTCTGGTAGTCTATTTATCAACAGTTTGATTCATACGGTTTCGGTCATTTGATCAACATATCTAGTGACTCTAGTTAAAATGGAAAGAAAACAGATATACTCAGAAACTTGGGCTATTATTCAACACTGCGCTTGTTGAAAAGATTTTGTTTATAAACTTTCTTTGATGGAAAAAACATTAATGTATGTATTATGAAAAGAACAATACAAATTTATCTTTTGTTATAATCTCTTGCTTTATGTTGTGTTTTTATTGATTTTATCTGTGCGATCGTTAAGTGTGAGCGGGAGTAATTTTATGACCTTGATTAACATTTAGAAGCAATCATCAGAAAATCAGCTCACTAAGTGCAACACATGCTGCCGGCACTATCTGATGAGCACTACTCAAGTACAGTTGACGAAACAACAGACTGAAATTCATCTCTTTATCTTCGCTATCCAGAGAGTCATGGCATCATCCATTTCTGCTTTTCATTTTGTTAAATGTTTTTGCAATCGTTTTACAGCTATAAGACGATCCGAATTATGGCTACGAGGTATGAAAGAAACACAGATGGTATTGAAAGCCAATCATTTTAACGATAGTTCAATCACTACATCCTAGGGTCGTTATTCTTGAGGCAAAGCTCAAATCAATAAATCTCTCTAAGTTGAGCCCTGACTACGCGCTTTCTCTTACCCCGTTATCACTGGTGACCGTCGATGTGTTGATTTGGGCGATACCTTGCAATAATCCTAGAGAATATGTCGTATAGCAAAATGCTATGTTAGGCTGTATAAAGATTTCTTGAGATTATGAACTATAACGAAGTGCTATGTTTGGCTTTAAAAAGAAATCTTGAGTTTATGTGGTATAGCGAACTGGTATGTTAAGCTTTTTAAAGAAATCTTGGTATTATGTAGTAGAGCTACGTGCTACGTTAGGCTTTATAAAGAAACTTTAGTACTATGTAGTAAAGCTAAGCGCTGCCTTAGGCTTTATAAAGAAACCTTGAGATTATGTAGTAGATCGAAGTGCTATATTAGGCTTAAAATTAATAGTTCGTAATAAACGGAAACACATGATAAAACCTAACATTCTATCTAAAAAAAATTAACGAATTTATTAAATGTCTAAAAATTTCAGTTATAACTAAGAAGTGTAAAATAACTCTGCGTTCGTCCAAGAGAAAAACCCAAGAGTCTGCATAAAATTCCTTCTCATGTAACCGAAATATGGAGAAAAGGGGCTACTAGAAAGATGAAGTGATTGAAAATTCATTGAAATCGAACATAAATAGATAAATAGTTAAGGTTTATAGGTTTTTTTAACTTCGAATACAATGGTAGAAAAGTAAGTTTTTAACAACCAAAATAAAGCAGGATTGGAAATGAAAGTACAATGAACAATATAAACAATAATTTATTGACGAAATTTTTTATTTTAAAGTGGTATGAAAAATTGATTTTGTTACTTACTAGCAGAAAACTTTTTAAATTCTGTTTTAGAAAATTTCATGAAAGTGTGAAATACAGTTAATAAAAATGATTGAAAAATAGGTTATTAATAATATTGGTGCCCCTTTTAGCTTCAAAATGTTGCTTTGGCAACATCATAGATAGGAAACCTACTCAAAGCAGGGTGTTAATAGGCAATAATATACAGCCCCCTCGATTATTCCTGCCTAAATGCCATCCCAATAAAAATGAAAACCTGACTCTTATCATAATGTACAATTTGTCTGCATATGTTATTATTATTTTATACTAATTAACTGTTAATATAGACAAGTTAATTACCCATAAACCAGATGAACGAGCAGTCGTACCAATCACAGATGACAATTACCGAAATACCTGTTTCTCTTCCACTCGCACAAATAACGCTTTCACTCTCCGAGTCTAAACTGAACTCTATAATGAATACAAACCGTGACCCACGTGGGTCAGTGCCACGACCTGTGACCCGGTGACGTCACTATAACAATCTCAGACCTCTGGCCCTTAGCTGACATTTTAACCTAGGCCCTTTCATTGTTTCACTGTCTCTCTCTGGCACGCCTTCTGCCGGTTTGTGTTTGTCGCGCAAATCCCACCAAGCGATTTTTACCCGTTTTAAATTTGCTTGCACATTGTTCACAGTAAATATTTGTGCCTAAGTTTATTAATTATTCCTTTCTTTAATTTTAACGTCTAAAAGTTTTTATTTGCCGTTTTTTTAAGTTCAAAAGTTTTATAAATAAAACCTATTTTTATGTTTCCAAACCTTTGTTCTTTAAATCTACGAGGTAGTTGAAGGAAGGTATAGATCCAGCGTGGGTTACAGCTGTCTTGAAATTGTAATACCAAAATTATTTCTTTCAATAATTTGGTCCGAAGGTTTTATAAATGTCGAAATCACTGAAAATGGGAATAAACTACAAAACGTTTTATATCAAAAGTAAAGGCAACCAATGTTTACTAAATAAAATCGGGCTGTCACATAGGCTATCTATTTCTTTTTATATATGACATACTATTAATGTGTTACATGTAGGTTGTGTAGATTTTATCCATTTATCTTACAGATATATATATATATATATATATATATATATATATATATATATATATATATATATATATATATATATAACTGATGTTGAGCTATAATACGTAATACTGTCGTATATTGTTAATGTGCAACATTTGACATGACCTCCAGGATGGTCATTACGGAGTCGTTAGAGATCTACTGAGTACGTATCTAGTACAAACTTGTCGAATCTACTGAAAAACTCAGAAGTTTTAAAGGTCATTAGTAATGGCAAAGAAAGCGGAGACTCCGTTCGTCTCGTATGGTGAACAGTCCGGGACCTTATATTCTGGCTCCACGGAATCATCCCTCCCAAGTTTCCCGTGTTTGCGCTGACTACGGTCACCTGGATTATAAGGAATAGGTTTCTACAAAGGTGAAAACGGTTAGAGCGTTGGGGGCTCACCACAATTCGGATGAGTAGCAGGCAGCCTTTTTTGCTAATTCTAAGTCGAACTCCAGCCCGTCCGTCTGTGTCCTTGTGTATCTGTGGTGGAGTGAGTTATCTCCTAGTAGTATACTGTATTTTATTCTCGAAGGTTATTTGGACCCCTTTTAAAAACTTACCCTAAATAGGTAAAATGTTGATTTAAAATTATCAGGCTTAAATTTTTATTCTTTATTTCTCCTATAGACCTGCATTAAATGCTATAAGGGAGCCATTGGTTTCACTAAAAAAAATAAATTTTTAATAAAATTGTGGCGAAGCCTATTGGTTCTTATTAATCATATTAACCTAGGGAATAACGTATTAAACTAGTGGCTATGACTGTCACGTAAGTCTTCTAACCGGCAAACTAGCTTCCGCTCTCCGCCCAGCCACAAATTTTTATCACAGTGGTATCTATTCATTGAAGGTAAAGATTGATACGATAATGTACTATCTAGACTGGAAATATGACGAATTAAATCTCGGGTTATTTCGAAGGAGGAAAAGGGAAATGTTTTGGGAGAACGCTCTTTCGTGTCGTAAATGTGGTCGGTGTGTGTATGTGTGTGTATTTGTGTGTATATATATGTGTATGTGTGTGTGTGTGTGTGTGTGTGTGTGTGTGTGTGTGTGTGTGTGTGTGTGTGTGTGTGTGTGTGTGTGTGTGTGTGGGAGGGTGTGTATGTGGGTGTGACGTGTGTGCGAGAGAGAGAGAGAGTGTGTGTGTGTGTGTGTGTGTGGCGGGTGTGTATCAGAGAGAGAGATAGAGAGAGAGCGAGAGAGAGTAAGCAGGATAGTGTGTGTGTGCTTGTGTGTGCGTGCGTGAGTTTTTGTAAAAATCTCTTTGTCCCAGGATGCTCTACCATTCTCGTGGTTGGAATAAGAGAGGTTGAAGGTAAATAAAAAAATGGTTCTACTGAAGATGGGCTAAGCAAGGAATAAGAGATCTGTCACGGTGTGCTTTAATGACACTGACAGTAACAAAGAGATAATGACACAACTAATTTCAGAGACCAACTATTAAACAAGAAAAAATCTATTTATCTCCCTTTAGTGTTTACAAATATGGTCAATATCAGTGTAAAAACGGAAATCTATTTTAAGACAGAGTTAATTTGGATAGTGTTAGTGGGCTATAAAAACGTTATCGTACGGTCCGCTTAAACAGTCGCGCGTTCTCTCATAGATGTCGTAAAATGGAGGCGATTTAATCCTTGGGTATGTAAGTGCAAGGCATCTGGGTGAAACTTATTAAACAGGCCACTTTTAGTCTTGAACAAACTTCTGCATAGCAGTGAAATATTTCCCCTGGAAAAAATTTATAAGAAACCTCTCTGAAATTTCACTCAAAATAAATGTTACTCCATTCGAACTATATTTTAATACAATTTTATGAAAATTTGTTTTCTTTTTTAAGGCAGTATGGCTATTTTTGTGTACTAAAAGTAGTATGAGCTGAAATCCGAGTTGAAACTTTCCCAACTCGTAACAACTAACGAAGCATTTTTGAATCTATGTGTAAAACTTTTTTTTTTTTAATTTTTCAACTTAGATTAATTTCTCTATATATTTATGTTTCTTCCTGAGCCACCTGGATAACAATATTTTCAGGGCGCTAATTAGAAAAAATAAAAGTATGCCTTTTGTAAATTATGATAATCTGATATCTTTCATTTGATGATAACAGAGTAGATATGAAGATGGAACATTTTATTAATTTCAACTTCCAAACTTTCTTCAAATTTTGTTCTAGTGCTGCGTATTTCAAGAGATACAGTATAAAAGGCTTTTGCAAATATTTTGGAAACATGTCTTGAAAGTTAAAGAAAAGCTACAATAATTGACACTATATAATTATCCACGAAAGAAGGTGTTCGGAAATCCTAGTTTGTGTATTAAACGAAAACTGAAAAACTAAACTCAAAGTGAAAAATTTATAATTTATAAAAGGTATTTTCCTCTACGTACGTAAACGTCAATTTATGTTTCTAAAGTCAGTAAGGATTCAGATGAGTTGGTGCAAGATAAAGTACTTTCTAAATTTTAATGCACTTAGATGCATTTTCAGACCTATATGTTATAAGATTTTTTAAAATTCTTCCAGGTACGAGTATATTAGTTTTTTCGAAGCACATCGGTAGTTCGCCTTCCCCCCTCTATATTGCAATTTAAATAAAAACACATGTTTGTATTTCTTAAGAATGATAATAGCTACAAATACATGACCAATGGATTGTATAGAACGTAAGATATCTTTATACCTAAGCTCCGAAATTTATAGCTAAGCTTTGTAGTTAGCCACCGGCACAAGAGGATAACTCGGCGTGATTAAAATACCAAACAGGACATAAAAAAGGAAACCTTTCTAAGCTAGTGGAAGCTTTGTCTAGAAGGCAGTTTTTATTAATTATTATACAATTTCGTGTCAACGTTTAACTATTTTTCCAACCTTGGAACTCAGTATGTTTGTTGTTTGTAGATCTACTGAAAATACCTTGTAGATCTTTATCCGGCCGAGAGAAATGTCTATTTTAATTGTAACCTAATCATTACGACCTCTCTACTTGTGGAATGGACTCCGATTCCACTAACTTAACATCACTCAACTCATTAGACCAGTGCTGCCCTCAATATAATTATAAATTTACCAGTCCTCCAAAATAATATAAATATACTAGTCATTCTTGGTTTAGAAATATCAAGGATTTTTGATACAGTCACATAAATGGAATTTGGGGAGAGGAAGCTGTCTAATCTAAAAAGTGAAATGTTAATGAAAATGAGTTTTTAGTCTCAAATGTAGGCTACATTTAAAAAAAATCTACTATATCACGCTGCGATGGGGAACGAGTTCATTTTCGGAAGTCACCACAGACGAAAGGTTTTGGTCGGATAAGTTGAGCAGGACTTGTTGTGAGGAAGCACTGCGAGTACTTCTAAGATTCAAAAGGCCTACAATTCCATAGACTTGTGGTGCCAGGACGTAAATAGGCTAAAGATATACATTATTGACTGATGACGGCTGAAACAAGGTAATCTTTAGTGTAACTCGTTAATTCATGCAGGGCTGAATGTAAATTTTGTGAGACGAGATGACACGAAGCTCTATGATTTGACCTCGACCTTCAAATTATAGTACACCATCTGAAACAAATGTTCTCTGTTAAAAATAACATGAATTAAACTAAGTGACTTACATATAAAATTTACGACACGGAACTGTACTACTTACGCACATGTTCAAAGAAATATTTTAAGAAGGTGTTATAATTAAAAAATAGTCCAGTCTTTCAAGGCAGATAATCAGACTAAAATGCTTGTTTGACCTGGTCTTTACCATTGAGGACTAATTGTGGAATAATATGAGGACAGGTTTAGTCAAGATGTATTTAAAACAAAACAATTCATCGTATCTAATGCTATTCCAACAGGCAAGGACCTAACTGTGATTTGTGGAGCACGACATGTCAAGTACATGTCATTTCATGTTTGAGCGGACACAACAGTATGACGTCTCGTGAGTGATAGACAAATCTGAAAGTAAGAGAATAGAAATTGCTAGAAGCGGCAAGTCGATATATAAAAGTTTTGTTAGGCAAGAATCGTTGAGTGTTTGTAATGTCATGATGAGAGTAAAATTTTAGTGACAGATTGAGAGTTTAATGCGTCTTAAATGTAAATAGACTATTATTAGACCTGATTAAAACAGTGCTTGGAAGGTTTTCTAATGTTAAGTGTGTTAACAACAGTAGACCTAAAAGTGAGTAAATTATTAAATAGCTAATTACATGGGCTGAGTTAATTACATTGCTTCACCAACTCTCTGGACAGTTGTATTTTTTATACTCAAAAGCTGACAATGAACTCATTAAAATACTACAAAAATAATAATAGTGCTGACAAGAAATATACTCGGAAGTATCAGCTACTACCTAAATACAACTGTATGTTCAAAGAAATATATGAAATTTATTCAAATCTTACAAATCATGATGTTCAAAATGAAATTTGAGAAATTGTTTCAGACGAAGTGTGGAATTCAACATTATGTTACACATAGAAAAAAATCAGGCTTATTTTTCAACTTAAACTTAACAAAATTCGAATAATATTTTAAAACTTTAAGTTATAAGCCAAAATGTCCCTGTTTGCGTTCTATGAGAAACATATCGTTGAATATTATACCCTAATTTATCAATAAAAAAAGTAGTTTAAAATTTTAGCCTTATATTAGACTAAGTTTTTGGCTAAATGTGGACAAGCTTTTAAATGTTTTTTTTTTGGAGGGAGGTGTACTCCCGGATCGCATTTGATACCCGCAGGGCAATCTTGTGACCTCCCCCGAACAAAACTTGTAACTCTGCCCCTGGTTAGTTAGTCTAGAAATTGCCTTGTAATATATTCAACCCCCATAAGAACATGCACTATAAAAGTGTGGTTCAACGTTGATAAAGCCAAGAATATGCGGATTAATCTAGTACAGTTATTGGAAAAACATCTGCAAGAGGTAATATCTGATTCCTACGAATACAGTAACCTCTTTAATTTCGGGATGACTCAATAATAAAAATGATCTTTTAAATAAAAGCAGTATTATAAAAAAATGTGTAATTTTCTGTGTTTTTTATTAATTTTTTTAGTATAGTACGTGTGTAGGTTAGTCGTTTTCCCTCATTGCACTCGTTCTATACGTCGTTTTGTTCGCTCTCTTATGGCTCATCTACACACTAGCCTACCGATAAATCCACCGACTCATACCTCTTTAGTTTCGGGATAACTCAATAATAAAAATGCTCTTACCATCGATTGTCTACGTATAAAAGTTTAAAATCAATAAAAGCAGTATTATAAAAAAATGTGTAATTTTCTGTGTTCTTATTAATTTCTTTAGTATAGTACGTGTGTAGGCTAGTCGTTTTCCCTCATTTGCTCGTTCTATACACATCGTATTTGTCGCTCTATTATGGCTCATATACACACTAACCTACCGATAAATCCACCGAATCATTGTAAATTACCACATTAAACTTTAGTTTTTAAGCTCTTTTAACTGTAAACGGTAACAAACAAATTTGCTAAAACCTAAAAGTTACATTTTTCAAAAATATATCATTCAAAATACTTTCTGTAACAATACATTCGCACATTTTTAAAGCAACAGGTTTAATAATAGTAGAGTCTAAGAGCACGGTAAAATCATGGCCAAGAAATCAAAAGTTTATAGTGTTAGCCAGCGCTTCTTAGATATTGTCGGCTTTTATTTTACCCACCTACTCCGGTAGCAATGTAATTACTAACGCCTTCACAGCAGAAGAGAGGAGGGGCCGTATACATTGTTGAGAATTGCTTTTCTTTTGATGTATTGTTCACCTTTCATAGTGTTTTATTGTTCAACAAGGTTAGGTTAGGTTGGTTCTCGGACGCCATGTTATAGCTTGGCGTTATGTCCTTTATGTCCTTTGCTGAAGTTTTTATTTCTCACGCGGTATTCGAAGACAAAAACTACTGTAGCTCCTCCGTGAGGCCATGTGTTTTACCGATAGTTGTTTTATATACGTGTTTATTTGTTACCGAAATATGTTTATCGGTAATGATGAAGGGAAGCCGTTGAGATCTGGGATCAAAAAGCATTAGGCAAAACGTTAAGGATTTTATCTATACTACTAGCTTACTAGGAGCTAACGTGTGTATATTTAAATAGCTTTATTACGTTGCTAAAAGCTGGCCAGGAGTACAGACCCGGAGTAGTAACAATGTCCACCAGTATTGTTCTCTTCGTATTGATTAGAGAAAATTAAGTAGCCTTATTGTTCCTACGAATACATAACAGAGTGGCCAGAATGCAAAAGCAGTAGAGGCTAGAAGCACAGATCGAGTACGAACAACTGGAACAGTTTCAATAACAAAGGATAGTAGGTTGAAAAAGTGGAGGACGTTTTGAAATATCCAATGCCATCAAAAAAAAAAGAAAAGAATAGGTTCCTTAAACATTTTGTCAGACAAGCAGTTAAGTTTTCAGTTTCATAACCTTTTAGTTCATCAAATTTGTCCTAAAGTTCAGTTCAGCCACACGCACAATCAACGTAAAACCAGACTTTCCTTTACCATTATCTCAATAAACGATTGCTTAGTTGCGGAGTCAAATTTACTTATACGTTTAACTTGTCACTAAAGATAGAATCGACCCGTCAACGTTGGGTCCGTCAGTTTTCGAGCGACCAACCTTTAGTGGCGATCCCATTTAGTCATTTTAAGAAACAATATTAGATATAGTATAGAGGATATAGTATAGAGGATATAGTATATATAGAAACTATACTGTAGAATATAATTAGTACTAAGTGAACTAATAGAAATAACGAAATGTGAGTTAGAATAGAATAGAAAAGTATTTGTAAAAAATTCAGTACGAAATAATTCTTTGCAACTTGTAGTAAAACATCTAGGTAAACATGCTGAAGACAATTCATAAAAAGTAAACTAAACATCAAAAGTGGGATCTCACATGCGGTCCTTTATAACTCAAAAACACTTCAAATAAGTCACACTAGACAAGTGAAAGTAAGTGTGTGCAAGTATGTCCTTGTCTAGTCCTAACGAGTCTGGTATATGAGTGCAAATAAAGATAATTTAATAGCTTACTTGTGTGTCTAATTAAAGGAATAACTACCTGGTCTCCGAACGTTCTCCGTGTGTCTAGAACGGGCGGTAGGACGCGTGTTGAGCTAAGCAACAACAGGTTTTGTTTGATGAGCTGAAAAATGTATATACGTGATTTTTAATGGGTTTGTTCTTTTTCTGTGTTTCTTGTGAGTTGTTTACAACAAATTTTATTTTGTTGTATATGTTGAGTTGTAATCTTCTAATGTAGATGTTGGGGATATCTAGGTTATGATTGATTTTTGTGTAGGTATTACATGTTCCTATAATGTTAGTAACAAAGAAAGACTCGAGCGTAGAATTTGTTACAGTCTGTATAGTTATGATTGTAAAATGTCTGGTGCTAGGAGTTTATTATTGTGGCGTGATGTGTATTCTATGAAGTTTGTTTTAAACGCTATCTTTATTGTTTTTTTTTAAAGTTTTTAATAGTAGAAGTGATTACAGTACAATCGATTTTTCAAACTTAGGTTCCAATTAACTCGAAATAGGTCTAGTTATACTAATATAACTTTTTGTTTTTACTAATATTGATTAATATCTACACCACTAATGTTGTTTCATCAATAAAACCATCTTGAGAGGTCAAGCGTTATAAAACTTTTGTACTGTATTATAGTTTTTTTTACGTTTAATAAATTATTCTGTTGCATTGTTATACTAATTGTGATAAAAATATGTAGGCCTATCTAATTTTATGTTTTTAAATGCTAGAAAAAATTTTCTGCATTTTAAAGATGCAAACTAGATAACTTTGAAAATAATTACCATTGCTTACGAGATTTTGAAAGCGTAACTAATATTGCGTTCCTGAAGAAGTTCTAAACTATATTGGGAACATAAACAAGTGTTTACTCGTTACACATTACAACACTTCATAGAGGACTCCTGATGCTGTCTTACTCTTTATTGGGATCATAGAGAAGTCTTTACTCGCAACACATCCCCACATATCATCGGAAAATGTAGTGGCTAGCAACAGCCTCTTGAAGCTGTTCTATGCTTTATTGGGGGGTCATAGAGAAGTTTTTATTCGCTACATATTCTCAACTTCATTGTGAAATGTCGTGGCTCTGGAGGCTGTCCTTTTTTTACTGGGATCTTGGATGTCTTTACTCTCTACATGACCCCACTTCATTGAGGCATTCCGTTGCTCACATATGGTTCACGAAGATGACCTCTTTACTGGGATCATAGATGTCTTTACTCTCTGCATGACCCCACACTTCATTGAGGCATTCCGTTGCTCACGTATGGTTCATGAAGCTGACCTTTTAAATGGGATCATAGAGAATTCTTTACTCGCTACTCACCAGTACACTTCTTTCGCACGCACCAGCATTTCCTGATGCTCTTCTACATGTTATTGGGTCCATAGCGAAGTGTTTAGTCGCTGCATTGCTACACATTCCCACATTCATAGAGGAAAGTTGATGGATCGGGATTCTGAAGCTCTCCTACTCTTTACTGGACTCATAGACAAGTAGTTACTCTCTACTCCTCTTTACACCAATTTATAGAGAAGTATGACAAATAAGGATGAAGACTATGGCTTCATAGTTTTTTTGTTGGTTTACTAAAGAACACGAAGATCCCCTATTATGGACGCAAAAAAAATCATGATTCACAAAGTGAGGTTGTTCTTTCTATATTAGTTTACTAAAAAAAAAGAGGGAGTGATTATCGGTCAAAATTGCGATGCCATTGTTGATTGCATTTCACAAATCTATACTGGTTTTTGAACGGGAATCGCAATAATGTTCATTAAATACAAATTTGATTGCACCCAATAGGTTTCAGTTACACATAACACAAGTGAGGAAGGGATCTTGTCAGACCTCCAGTGGAAATGAATAGTGACAATTAGTGAGCCTACTGGCTGAACATAATAAGTGGCCATCTCTTGCGTAAGTAAATTTCTAGCATACTAATTACTACAAAATCTGACTTGTTAAAGGAATATAACCGCAGTAAGGCCTTTTAGTAAAGAAATTCTAGACTGCGCAGCAACACTTTTACTAACTTTAAAGACATAAACACCTGTTTTCAGGAAACGTAGCCAGACCTCTTCTGGCTATAAATAATGTTAAAATTCACGCAAGACAATAATAAGTCCATAAGAACTTATCATATTGTTTTTAATAGTTCTATTTTGTGTAAATTTTGATTGTGTATTACAACTTTCTATAGAAAAGATATAAAACTCATACAATTCTAAACCAAACATTTCCTTATTTCATATTATAACTTGACGTATAAAAATTTAAGTTTTACAATTTATCTTATTTATAAAAATTTATATTTAGCAGTAAAATTTTAATTAATGACTGTAATAAAATTCATTGGTAATCATAGCCTAGGTTATCAAGTCAGTGTATGAGATGTATTTATGTACAGTTAACTACTAAAAGATACTTTTGATAATTTTCTACTTTTCCGCTGGGATATATATTCTTATTTAGAGTATCATAACTACCTGCCATTCCCAGCATCGTCACACTTCCCGTTACGCGTTTTGGAGGACCTCCATCTGTCAGAACTTTTTAAGAATGGTTGTTCCCTGCATGGGAATCGTCTTTAATCTTATCTAACTAGCCCCCTCTTCGTTATTTAAACTTTTTTCTTATATCGGTTCAGCTTATTCAAATCCCAGTCTATTGTTTAATCTGCTGTGTTCACTATGGAAGCATTTTAAATGTTTTAACTAAAAGATACTATTATTTATATATATTCAAGTACATTTTTCTGCCTTTCCTAACATTACAATATTTTCCCTGGTTTCGAAATGACTCCTAGTAGTGAAGTACTATTTAAGTTTTGAAAATGGAGCCATTGCGAAACGCGCCAACTATGGAAAATATTGTAATGTTAGGAAAGGCAGAAGAATTTACTCGAGTATAAATAAATATTCCTAAAAGAAGTGAAGATGATTAAATTAAGAATTGCATATTATTTTCTTAGACTTGAACTTACTTTCTTTCTTTAAACTTAATGCTAACTTACAACTAGAATGAAACATAGCCTTGTAGAATGTAATAACGACTTGTTTTAAAATATTATTCATGATCCCTTAATTTTAAAAATCACATTTCATGCTTTTCTGTATATGTAAAAAAACTTAATTTGAAAACTATATATATATATATATATATATATATATATATATATATATAACCTCTAAATATCACTAAGTGGAAAAGAGAATTACTACTATGTTTAACTTTCGGAAAATTGATCATCACTGACAGAACTGGCTTATTAAGTGGTATCAACTCTTTCAGAGTTCTTTCTGAGGGAAAAAGTGCAATATGGCCTACAAAAGTAACACTTTAAAACAACTTATTATATAATTATTTGAAAATAAAGGTATTTTGAATGATAGATAAGGTATTTAAAAAACGAATGAATAAATCTCGATGTTCAGAACTGTCCGGCTTTTTATTTTTGGCATGTTGACTTCCGAGTCTGGGCCACAAACACCACACATAGTCGGGATCGGAACGATGCTAAATTATTTGATGAAAGGGACTTTATAGTCAGTGGCAAACCGTGTTAATCTTGTACATCTAAGTACCAAGCATTAAGATCAAAAGAATCTTATAAACTGTAACTAAGGGCGAGGCAACAGGTGGTACGAAAAATGCGTACAGCGCAAGATGCGTACAGCGAAATATGCGTACAAGAGGAAACAACAGCAATTGACGAGGGTAAGTCGTAAATTTGTCAAGCGAAAAAAGTGTACAAACTAAACTCCAGTTATCAACCCAGGTCATCTACCCCTAAACAATTTGTTAATAACTTTCAAGGTTTTGGATACCCCTAGACAAAATTGGTCAAAAAACGGTTTCCACTTTGTCAGTGGTCACTTTGCTTTTAACTGTCGAGGTGATAAGCTCGATTTAATCGTAAGAGATTTATCAAAAGAGGCTAAAACATCGACTCCTATGCACATGAGACTGGAGGAAAGAGAAGAAAAATAAAGTAGCCTATATAAAAAAATTGGATGAGAAGTTTTTTTAAAAAAAACTACAAAATTACTTAAAAACTGGAAACTAATGTCTTGTTTAAAATCTCTTTCTTAAATCCAAAAAAATGGATTAGATTAGACCTAAGAAATCAGATGGTAAAATCAAATAAATTGGTAAAGTTGTAATATAGATAAAATGAAAAAAATTATGTAAAATTAATTATGTAATGAATAAAAATTGTTTTTTAATTGAAAATATAAAACAACAACAAAATTATCGAGGCTACAAGCTGATTTTAAACACGTCAAAACGAAAGCGCAAGGTATATCTATCATTTTGTTAGTCCAAACCCTGGAAAAGTGTGATGTAAATCAGGTATAATAGATAAAGTTTTAAAGGATTTCCAGTCCCGAGAAACTAAATGACATCTAAGTTTAGCTTAGTTTAATGTTTAACTCATTTAAGCAGCTCAATGATTTTAAAAGATCCGTGTTCGCCTAAAAGTTGTCGCCTGTCACAATGTTCCGACGTCATAGCCTACCCTCGTCATCTGTAAAAACTTGATCCTGTACTCATCTTTCACAATAATCCTGGTGTACGCATATTTCTATGTACGCATCTTTCGTGTATTCTAGACAACACGACCCTACGGGGGGGGGGCAGATGTTTCACTATGGTAAAGTCTAAGTCTTCTTTTCCACCTCAATGGAAGTTTCTATTTTAAGGGTCGAGGTGTAGAGGAAGTCGAAAGGTTTCAGCAACCGTTTCATTTTCTTAATCTTCACCAACTGTCACACTATGACTTCAGAAAAGCCACATTTAAATTTTGATGAGTAGCATCAGATTTTTGTAATCATCTCAAAATCAAGAGGTGTATGTAAAGTAGATAATTGGAGAGACCGTTTTAACAGGTTACAATATAATCGAACTTATCGAGAATAGATTACACCATATTTAAATGGAAGAAAGTATACTGGTAATTTCTCTATAGCTGAACTTCACACTTCCCCTCAAACGCCGTTACAAAAGACAACCTACAGCAATTATCCTTTACGTACTACAGTCACGGTGACTTTAACGGCCAATAAACGGAATACGACAGATATCCTTTCTAATTACCGATAGTAATCAGGGTAATTAAGTTGATAGCGTAACTAGGCGGCTACCACGTCTGGGTCCGAGTCAATCATCGAACCGTTCCTTCTTATTTCAGCGTTAAATACTTAACTTGACATATGAGCTTATAGGGAAATTTATACCATTTAAAATAATTGTGGGATCTTGTACTTATGTAAAACCTGTTCTTCGATGTATTTTCATTATTAGAGTAACGAGTATCAACCCTTAAAAATGTAAAACATTGTGTATGATAGGGTCAATGACGGGTAGTACTGTAAGGTGGTAGAGATAGATTTGCTTTAACGTTCTAGCCATCACTATATTAGGAAAGTGGTAACAATTAGACGGCAAGTGATAGATAAGTTAAAAAAATACTTGAAAGGGGGAGAAGGTTAAAGCTCTTACACTCAAAGCTACTTATTAGAAATATAACTTCTCTCTCAATTTCGTCGCGTGGGGGGAGTGACCTAAGCAATTACATTTACCTGTACGTTAACATTTATTTGATAGTGTCAGATCACGTCCTGTGTGTTATTTGTATTTGAATCGTTACCGGTAGCTGTAATTTTTGGTGACTGTACATTAGATTGAGTTGGGGGAAAGAGAGACTAAAGACATCTTGCCCCAGGCGCTAAAAAACCACGCGTGCACTGTCTCTATTGGAGTCACGTTAAGGTCTCTTCCGGGTAGGTGTAATGTTTGGTGGCTGAACTTGGAATTGAGTTGAAGGAGAGGCACCTAGCTAAATCTTACTCCGGGTGCCAACAAACCACGCTAGACCCTGTCACTATTGGAGTCACATATAGGGCTCTTTCGGGAAGGTGCAATATTTGGTGGTTGGACGTTAGATTGAGGGGACTTCTGGTGAAATCTCATCCCAGGCGCCTACAAAGTATTCTTTATAGAGACTCCCTGTCTCTATTAAAGCCACAAAAAATCTCTTTAGGGTACATGTAATGTTTGATGGCTGCACGTTATATTGAGATTGAGGGGCTCCTGTCGAAATCATACACCGTGCGTCAACAAAACACGCGACGCTCAGTTTCTATTGAAGTCACATAAAAGTATAGTACGAGTAGGAGGCAGGGCTCTCTTTTATTTCGATTAACAGCAGATTTACGATGGATAAGCAATCCAGCAGTTCAGTAATTTTCCACCAGTCTCTGTACCATTATTCCATCTAGAATTCCAGTACCACGATTCTATCGATAATCCCAGTACCTAGTCCCAGTACCAAGATTCCATCTAGAATCTCAGTACCAAATCCTAGTACCACGATTCTATCTAGAATCCCAGTACCCAGTCCCAGTACCACGATTCCATCTAGAATCCCATTACCCAGTCCCAGTACCAAGATTCCATCTAGAATCCCAGTACCAAATCCTAGTACCACGATTCCATCTAGAATCCGAGTACCCATTCCCAGTACCACGATTCCATCTAGAATCCCAGTACCCATTCCCAGTACCACGACTCCACCTAGAACCCACGATTACATCTAGAATCCCACTACTCAGTCCCAGTACCAAGATTCCATCTAGAATCCGAGTACCAAATCCTAGTACCTCGATTCTATCTGGAATTCCAGAGTACCCAGACCTTGTACCACGTTTCCATCTAGAATCCCAGTACCCAATCCTAGTACCACGATTCCATCTAGAATCCCAGTACCACGATTCCATCTAGAATCCCAGTACCCATTCCCAGTACCACAATTCCATCTAGAATCCCAGTACCACGATTCCATCTAGAATCACAGTACCCAGTCCTACTACGACGATTCTATCTAAAGTTTCTTATCCCTCTTCTTACAAAGGGAGTATAACGAAGGACACTATTTGTACACCAGGACCATAAATACGGGTTTAATTGCATGACAACATTCCCTAAATCTGAACATAAGAACACGTTCATTTAAAGCCACATAAACTATTACAAAAGTAGCCATTGTCACAACTGCGTAACCTGTAACTATTAAACCGGGCAGGTTGCAGCTGAGTACCGTCTAATGTAGTAATACTTTTCTTGGAAACATTACGTTAGCGTCGGGGTCGAAAACGGGTTCCGAATGAAAAGTCACCGATCCAGATTAACCGTGTTTTCACAGGTCGTCAATCAATGCAGCCAATAATGGGAGGGAAAAGAGGTGATTAAAAAATATGAATGCTTTGTATCTCGTGAAATTGGTCGTGAAAATGGCTGCTTTAATTTCACCAGTTAGGACTTTTTTCAAAATTACCTATTGACTCCTGCAGTACGATCTCCGGCTAGGTCGAACCTGGGAAATTATGAGCGGCCGAAGAGTAGACCTTCCCACTTTATCTTCCTCATACACCGCGTGACTCATGTCAACTGTCTCTCTGCTCTCTTATACTTTATTCTTAGGAAATTAATTTATATATCATTATATGAGAGGAGTAGCCAGATGGGCGTAGGGGGCACGTACCCTCCCATATGAATTAATTTTAGCAGAAAATATTAACCTGTAAAAGAAATGTATTCTACTCCACTTATGTTAAATTTGTGTTTAGGATTATACAAAGAATACTGTAAAGAAATAAATACTGTAACTACAGCTTTCATCAAGCAAGAGTGATTTATTTATATTTCATTATTCTTTTCATTGAGTAAACGTTAGGTTTGTTCTTTGAGTTAAAATTTTTGATTGTTGGTGATTACATTACAAAAAAGCAGCTCAATTTTACAAAATATATTTTATAGCCTAGTAGGCCTCTATGATTTAACAAAACAGATTTCCGACGACCCAACAATTGTGTAATTTCAAGTGCCAAAAAAGCATAAAATATGATATCTAGAGATAAAAATGTTCTAAATGACTCTCTGCTACCCTTCCAGGTCGTGCCACCCAATACATCGTCCTGACTAAGCCCCTGCATTATATTATTTCTATCAAATAGTATAAACTATTTCAATTTTCTCATATCATTATTATATTTAGCAGCACTCAATTAAAAGCTTATGTAACCAAACTGCTGTACGTGAAGCCTTTCGCTACTGCAAACATAATTTATGTACTACGGTACAAAGGGTAGCCCATATGCAGCTGCATTAATACCAGCTGCATCCTATCCTTATCCAAATAACTTTGTCTGATTTCACATTTTGTCGAGCTCAGCATTAGAAACGTCTTCCTCCCTCTTATGTGGATCAGGTACACAACTATACAACCTTCATTTTAATACATCCCTTCTTTTAAAGGGAATGTTGCAAATTCCTAAGTAGGATGTAGGAGCTATCATACCTTGGTAGTATCTAATTTGAAAAGCCTTTATTTCTTAAACATAATTAGCATATAAGCATATAAACACTGGCACTCTACACCAGGTTATCCAGAGAAACGTATCCACAAGGTTCGTAATTATTAAATTACTAGATTTTTAAAAGCACGTAATGACAAATCCTTAGCTAAACATCGCATTATGTTATTAGCAAAGGTAGTTAAACTTTTAGTTCTTAGTAGAATATAAATTAAAATAGACGCGTTTCGACTAGTTTACCATCTTTAGTGATTATTACAACATTGTTGTCATATAGTGGTATGAAATTAAAGTTCATTTAGTGGATTCTAGTAATAATCTTTATGTACAGATAATAATTCTAATAATTTATTAAATAGTATACATCTTGGGCCATCTTACGGTAAAGAGTGTCTATTAGGGTCACAGGTCGAACTTTTTTTACAGTCCACCGGAAGTCACTCAGCCTCGAAGTCGTGTAAATATTTTCTCAATTTCAAAATGCGTTCTGTAAAATGTCCGGGTCAGAGATCAGCTAGAAGCATTCGGCCAGCGGCCGTAGTAATCGTTCGGGCCTGAGTAATTTTGAAAATAATTCATCCGGGGTCGGAAGATTTCACTCGTATAGCCGGCAGCGAACTGCGAGGCGCAAGACGCCATTCTGAAACACAAACGGCTGTAACCGGTCTCTCGTGTAGTTCAACCCTTAAGCGCCTTCGACACAGCTTTACACGAATGCAATTATCAGAAAGTATTTTAAAGTTTTATTTACGCACTGTATACAATAGATTGAATGAACAAACAGTATTGTACTATACTGAAAACAATACAAAAAAATTAGGTACTTCTTTACCGTATGTGATTGATTTAAAGTAGACAGTAATTTTAAGTTAATTGGAGATTAACTAGTAAGAACAATTCATAACTATAAATATTAAAATAGTCCTCGAAACTCACTACACACTAGTTTATTAATACATACAAACTAGTTTCGACGACGATTATTGGCTAATACTGAGTATTGCTGAATGTACTGAGTATTGATTGGACTATTAGCTAATCACTGATGTCATAAAACATGGCAGATTGGGTCGTTGCAAGATCGGATCATACTTGTAGGTACTTAAGCTATTCCACGGGGAAACTAATGAAATATGGTAGATGACGGTGATGTCAGATCGGATCATACCTGTAGGTACTTAAGCTGTTCCACGGGGAAACTAATGAAATATGGCAGATGACGGTGATGTCAGATGGCATCATACTTGTAGGTACTTTAGCTGTTCCACGGAGAAACTTATGATATATGGCAGATGGCGATGATGTCAGAACGCATCATTATTATTATTATTATTAAAACTCGGAGGGACCTTATCAGTGTAGAGCACTTAGCTGCAGCATTTGTACTCTCTTCCCATCCCTACCACAGGACTAGCTTAGTGGATACCTACCTCTTTGCAGAAAACAAGTACCCACCTGATACTAAACCTTCTGATATCCTCTGGTGTACATACCTGCCAGCCAAAACACGTTCTCCTTGCAGCTCCCAAAGCAGGGTACTCACAGAGTACGTGGATTGGGCTTTCCTCTTGGTCCTCATCGCATCCCTTGCACACAGTGGACCTAGATTTTCCAATTTTGTAATGGAACCCCTCAGATTCCCATGGCCTGTGACCAGCTCTACAGTAACTCTGAGTTGAGGTCTACTTAAGGAGAGTAGTTCTTTGCCCCACAAATCTCCTGAGTAACCCCTCAGTACCTTGGATTTGTTACACCCTAAGGTTGCATTTCAGTCTTCCCTGCCCAACCTATCTATATGTGCCATGATCCTCTTCCCCCCCCCCTCCTGAGGCTGCATGTCTACTGCCCTCAGCAACGGTCCTTGAACTATAGGCCTACACCCTTGTTTTGCTAAGGCGTCAGCTCTATCATTCCCTATCCAGCCAGAATGTCCTGGAATCCAGGTTAGGTTGAGCGAATTATACTTACTCAGCTCTGCTAGAGAAGCTATAGTCTCAGCCACCAGCCTAGAGCTGTACTAGCCTTACCTAAAGCCTTCAGAGCTGCCTGACTGTCCGAGCAAATCCAGATGGTCTTGTCCCTCTTGCCAAACCCTATTATTTCCTCAGCACATAGTTTGATCACGGGCACCGCCCCCTGGAAAACAGAGTTGTAGTCTTCCAGGGGATGACAAATCTGTCTTAGTCTCTCGGTCCACTAAATCATGCTCCCACTCCTTCCTTCATCTTGGACCCATCCGTGAACCAGATATCACCATGTTTGTGTCTAAACTTCGCCAATGCCTCTCTAGCAGGAATATCGATTTTGTAATTTCCTTTTTCACTTTTAAGAGACAGATTCTTATCCTGAGGTTCTATCCAGAGCTCCTTCAGTGAATCCACAAATAGCTGTTTATGACATTTGCTACTTGTCTTCCACTGCCCGGTACAACTTAGCCGGTATCCAGTTTTCATTGACTCCATCCTAATTTACAGACTCAAGGATGGAAAACCCAACATAACCCTCATGGCTGCACATGGTGTGCTTCTCCTTTAGCTGTTATGTCTCTAAGGAAGAGCCCTTGCGCGTGGTCCAGCACTCTTTTACTTGTTTCTTTCTGTGCCCTGTCCCACCAGACGATTGAGGTAAAGACCAACCTCGGCACCACAATGGCTGAATAAATCCAGTTCATCTGACGTGGACCCAAACCCCATATCGTGCCTATTGCTCCTCTGCATTGCCAAAACGTAGCTATGGATTTTTTGCACTTATCCTCCAAGTGTTCACGCCAGAGTAGCTTCTTTTCCAGAATAACTCCCAGTTATTTAGCGCTCTCAACGTAGCTTATTTTGGTATTACCAATTTCCATCATCTCCAGCGATTTAGTTTTATATCGCCTAGTTACGATGAGTGCCACAGATTTCTCTCCTTGAATGCATAGTGCATTTTCCTTGCACCATGCTTCTGTTACCTTGCAGATCGCATCATACTTGTAGGTACTTTAGCGGTTGCACGTGGAAACATATGAAAGATGCCAGATTAAGATAGCATCATTAAGATGCATACAAGATAGCATCATACTTTTGGGTACTTTAGCTGTTCCGCGTGGATACTTATATAAGGTAGATTGGGTCGTTGCAAGATGGCATCATACTTGTAGCTACTTCAGCTGTTCCACAGGGACTCATATGAAAGATGGCAGTTTGCCATAATGCAAGATGGCATCAATCTTGTAGCTACATTAGCTGTTCCACGTGCATTACATTTTCTGGTGAAAAATTTGTGGGTATCATCGCCAATCAACTAAGACAAGCATGCAATATTTTATGTAAAACAAAATAATAAAATAAAATTTAAATAAAACAAAAAATTACAAATCAAACGAAACTTAAACATAGCAGTAATAATATAAAATAAATGTGTAACAAATAAAGAGAAACATAATAATAAATAACAAAAAAACATCAATAAACCTATAACAACAAAAAAAAACACTTAATGTAGAAAAATGAATAGAAATATTGAAGAAATAACAATAAAAAATAAAACTATAAATAACAAAATAACAACAATGAACAATATGACGTAAATAAATAATACACATATTTCAAACATAACATTAGTCAACAATTTAACAATAAATATATCTGAATAGCACAAAAACAAGAACATTATATATATATATATATATATATATATATATATATATATATATATATATATATATATATATATATATATATATATATATAATTTTTTATAAATAAATAAAAAAATAATATTATGCAAAACACACACAAATAAATATACGAACAAAAATCATATATGAGTATTTTTAAATATTAAATTTCAAAAAATATGTTCAAGTGGTGAAAGAAAGCGATCACCCGGTCAATGGCCGAGGCATCGTCCCCCAACACCACTTTTAAGCTGCCTTCCACATTAAAAAGGGCACGAATATTGGTTAAACCAACACAATCCACCAGAATATGTTTTATAGTGAAGATATCTCCACAGTACTGACATAATGGTGGGTCTTCACGACGCATCAAATATCCATGAGTTGCAAAGGAGTGGCCAACGTGAAGGCGTGTAACCACCACTTCCTCCTTACGTTTTGAACGAATAGAAGACCTCAATGGAAGGACGGTATCTTTAATTTTCCTCAGCTTATTATGAATCACGGTATGTCATTCGTCATTCCAAGCAGCGAGCAATAAATGTTTCGCAAAACACACATAAACAGATGCCATAACTCGTTGAGTAATGGGCACCAAACTTGTAATATTCATCGCCGCCTCATCCGCTTACCGGCAGGAAGTTAGCGTTAACGCTGGCTGCTGCTGGCGCCACGAACATTCTAGGGCGACAAACAAGCCTCTGTTTACTCACTTCTAAATATTAAATAATGGTATTTCTTACACACACGTGATTTAAAATATATTTAGGATTACTTACAAACTTGTTACAACACTTCAAACATTTTATTTAATTAGTTATGTTCGTATATTCACTGACGGAACAACAGGCTCCCCAAACGTACCTTCGTTAGGCGGTTTTAGGGATAGAAAATGAGAATCCTGCCAACATATTTTTTGCAAGCGTGTTACGTACATATTTAGCTACAGAATTAACTATACCACAATATTTAAATAAAGCCAATAAATTAGCTACAGTCATGGTATCAAGAACGGGCGAAAACCGTACTTACCTATCTTTAAAGTGTGCTAAAAGTTACAAAAAAATCCAAACACAATCTTTCTTTGCAGGCGTGTTACAAACAAATGTAACACTATAAATAACTCTGTTACAGTATTAGGATCTCAAAATTAAATTAGATACAAACCATGATACCCACTACCCTCGACACTGACCGTGTCTACCTATCGAGCGGTTTTAGGGATAGAAAATGAAAATCCTGCCAACATATTTTTTGCTTGCGTGTTACGTACATATTTAGCTACAGAACTAACTATACCACAATATTTAAATAAAGCCAATAAATTAGCTACAGATCATGATATCAAGCCCGGACGAAAACCGTACCTAGCAATAGTTAAACTGTTCTAAAAGTTATCAAAAAATCCAATATAATTTTTCTTTGCAGCCTTGTTACAAACAAATGACACATTATAACTAACACTGATACAATATTTGGATGTCAATATTACATTAGCTACAAGCCATGATAGCTAGCCCGGGCGCTCACCGTATCTACCTCTCGTTTATGGGTTCCAGAATTTTGAAAATGATAACCCAGACTACATATTTCTTTGCATTCGTGTTACGCATACCTGTAACTTTGGAACTAACACTGTTGCAATATTTGGATGTCAATATTAAACTAGCTGCAAGGAGAATATTATTGTAATGGAATAATTTTTTAGGCGTGTTATGCATAAAAGTAACGTTATAACCAACATTGCTACAATATTTGGATGTCAATAACAAATTACCCTGGCGAAAACCGTACCTACCAATACTATCAATCGTTGTATTACCTTAGTAGCTACAACGAGTTATGGGCGTGCTATCAATAGAAGTAACTTAACGTCACTACACTATTTGGAAGTCAATATAAAACTAGTTACAAGCCATGATAACTAACCCAGACGATAACTGTACCTTTTCATCGTTGTATTACCTTAGTAGCTACAACGAGTTATGGGCGTGCTATCAATAGAAGTAACTTAACGTCACTACACTATTTGGAAGTCAATATAAAACTAGTTACAAGCCATGATAACTAACCCAGACGATAACTGTACCTTTTCATCGTTGTATTACCTTAGTAGCTACAACGAGTTATGGGCGTGCTATCAATAGAAGTAACTTAACGTCACTACACTATTTGGAAGTCAATATAAAACTAGTTACAAGCCATGATAACTAACCCAGACGATAACTGTACCTTTTCATCGTTGTATTACCTTAGTAGCTACAACGAGTTATGGGCGTGCTATCAATAGAAGTAACTTAACGTCACTACACTATTTGGAAGTCAATATAAAACTAGTTACAAGCCATGATAACTAACCCAGACGATAACTGTACCTTTTCATCGTTGTATTACCTTAGTAGCTACAACGAGTTATGGGCGTGCTATCAATAGAAGTAACTTAACGTCACTACACTATTTGGAAGTCAATATAAAACTAGTTACAAGCCATGATAACTAACCCAGACGATAACTGTACCTTTTCATCGTTGTATTACCTTAGTAGCTACAACGAGTTATGGGCGTGCTATAGATAGAAGTAACTTAACGTCACTACACTATTTGGAAGTCAATATAAAACTAGTTACAAGCCATGATAACTAACCCAGACGATAACTGTACCTTTCCATCGTTGTATTACCTTAGAAGCTACAACGAGTTATGGGCGTGCTATCAATAAAAGTAACTTAACGTCACTACACTATTTGGAAGTCAATATAAAACTAGTTACAAGCCATGATAACTAACCCAGACGATAACTGTACCTTTCCATCGTTGTATTACCTTAGAAGCTACAACGAGTTATGGGCGTGCTATCAATAAAAGTAACTTAACGTCACTACACTATTTGGAAGTCAATATAAAACTAGTTACAAGCCATGATAACTAACCCAGACGATAACTGTACCTTTCCATCGTTGTATTACCTTAGAAGCTACAACGAGTTATTGGCGTGCTATCAATAAAAGTAACTTAACGTCACTACACTATTTGGAAGTCAATATAAAACTAGTTACAAGCCATGATAACTAACCCAGACGATAACTGTACCTTTTCATCGTTAAACTACCACGTAATTTATAAAAAAGCAATGGTCACTTTTTTATGTGTTAAGTATGCATGCAACTTTGGATGGAATATTATAAGTATAACTCTGATGTACGCTACTGTGAGGGAGCAGCAAGGTATCCAGGGGCCTTTTATGGAACAATAGGTTTTGGAGGCCAAGGCGCAAGTTGTAAGCCAATGAAAGTTTTAGGTTAACATTTTTTCATAACTACGGCAACAGTTTAATGAAATTAATAATAAGTTTTTTTATAAATTAAGAAAATCCAGATCTTTTTAAATCCTAACAATATATAATGTTTGAATGTTTAACTGTAAATGTATTATTTTTCGTATTTGTATTTGAAATACTGTATTGCAGAGAAAAATGTAAACTTCTAACACCTTTAAAGTTCCGTAAGATGGCCTATGTAATCAAATAAACGGTAGTTTGAAATCGAAATTGAAAACAGTAACTATAACATTTTTGATAAGATGAGAATTAAACAAATGCTTCTCAATTATCGGTTAGCCAGATGACAAGCAATAAGTTTTGGAAAAACTGAAATAAGGTAGTCTACATTAATGACTTACAAATTATGTACCTATTGTTAGGTACATAATCATTGCTTTATCTCAATGAAGCTACATGATACCTGGAAAAGATTTAGTTACTGATTTTTAATCACATAAACTATTATTATGATAACAATCCATTCATGTCTGAATGATGAAAAACGATGGTATTTTCTTCTTGTTAACCCTCTGCAAAGGATGTTTGTATCCCTGTGGGGTTGGGACCACCATCGGTCCATTCTATGTCCAACTTTGTATTTGCAGTTGAAACAAAACTGTTATGAATAATATAAACCAGAACTCTTGGCTACAAAGAAAACTAACAGAGCAAAGGTTACAACTTGAGATTTACTTCTTTGTTGGACATGGAATGTATTTTGACCAATGCCGCATTAAAAGGCCATTTGCAATTTTACAAAATAAGTACCGAGTTTTAATATATTTATTACTTTTATTTTCTACTTAGAAGTTATTAACAATTAAATAAGGCGATTAAAAGTGCAAAATGAAGCACTGTCGTTATGTTAGTTTTCAGAAACACTCAATTTAACTACCTTTATTTAAATTAATTTAAACATAATTTAAATAAATATACTTTATTGCAAATGGCCTTTTTAACAAGAAAATAACCATGACAATTTCTTTTTGTAAAGAACCAAATACAGTTAACATTGCCTAGACAAATAATAAAATAATCTAAAACTAGAAAAAAATAAAACAAAATCCTAAACAGTAAACCTAGTACGTACTACAACCTTAGGACTAAACAGCTAGAACAGTAACCTAGGTAAACATAAAAATTATACAACTATTCTTTGAGATTAGCTTGTGAGGTTATGTTAACACACATAAACGACACCAAAATAAATAACTATAATAAATATACAATAATAAATAAACGACACAAATAAAGACATACACAAAACCCACAAATTATTCACTTAGTTTTAAGTTAGAGTTTGTAGTTGCAACACTGACTGACTGATGATGACTTTGTTATTAAAAGGCGTATGAGTTAATAAATGATTAAATTGTTAGTTTTGTGTATGTCTTTTATTTGTTATAAAAATTATAATTTAAATTAAAGAACTAAATTCACTAAATCTAACTTATACCAAATTAAACCAAAGTATTGAATAACTGAACTAATTGTAAATTAACGACACAAGTAAGGTTATTCTGAATCAGTAATTGCAAATAAAGGTTTCTGTATAAAAACTTTCCTACTGCAGTAGTTTACTGTTGGGAGAAAATGTTATCAGCGGGAATGCGGTAACGTGACAGTTTAGTCTAAGCATAGAGGGGCAACTACTGTCGAGACTGGTCTAAGTGTTTACACTTCAGTATTGTTACATCGCATTAGTTTTCTATTATCTGCCTTATCTCCAGCAGAAATAAACACTGCTCAAACTATCACATGATAATCCCGACGAGCCGGTATCTGATTTTATGTACAGTAATAGATACATTATTATGGGTATCGTAATATATGTTTGAAAACTTCTCCCGACACTAGTAATTTTTTTACCCCTAAAATATGTTTACAGGATCAAAAACAGTTTTCAATTAAATTAAATTTTATGTACCTGAGTTTACTTCTCCGATAGGAGGTACAATCAATGACGTATATTACCGCCAATTTGTATTAGGATATACGGTAATTTGATTTAAACTACATATTTTAAAGTCTAAAAACAAGACCGAGTATTCTTAAATTCGGTCAAAAATAAAGATCATCTTTTATCGTGTGAAAAAATTAGGACTGAGTGAAAATGTGAACTTACTTGTATTATTAAATACCGAAACACTAAACAATGAGATGAAAAACTAAGAAAACTTTTTTGTTCTAATCAAGGTAAAAAATGCCCCAAAACCCACCCAGACCTCGTGGCGACCAGCCTACTTCTCACATGCGCATGCAGTCATAATCCTAGCGGAAATGAAGGGTTCAGGAATGATTGATTGTCCAAGTACCAAGATGTTAAACTCATTCTATGGTTAATAGGAAAGTAGTAAAACGAAAACATAACTGCAAATGTCACGTGAAGAGAGAGAGGAAAGCAGGCAAAAAACCCCTGCGGTATATCATGCAGGAACCCTGGTTGCTAGAGTATGCACATGGGAGAGTGTAGGGAAGGAATACATTAACACCTTGTTAGTGAGTCTTCTGCTGCCTACTCGAAATAAGAATAGAACATGCAAAATTAAATTAGTAATTAATGTAGAACTACGCCACAGCACACGTGTTTGTCACTGCCTAACCTGAAACAGGTAGTTAGTAATTGTCAATTAGGTTACAGTGCGAGATAATAGCTAGGAAAGACAGGATTACTGTACAATTATGTCTAACGATAAATAAACAAATAATATCAAGATATCCAAACAAATTAAAATATAGAACATTTAAAAGTCTTTGGGTTTAAAGCTGTTAACCTTAACCATTTCATTAATTCCAATGAATATACTTATGGTAAAGAAATCAACACTTATAGAGCATAGTCAAATTAACAGAGTTGTATTTCAGCACTTGTAAGAAAGAAAGTTTATGCTGGTATATAAGGAGCCGTTGTATGTTGAGCAGGTAGAGTTAATTAATATACGGCAAAACGTTTATGATGAACCTTTCGTAAATCATGAGATATCGTTGATGATGAACCGTTATAGTTAATTGAGCAGATGGACGACATATGCAACGAGACTTTCTTGATGATAGATCATTGTTATTAATAAGACAGGTGGAGGTATATACGATGACTCGTTATTGGTGGTGGAGTGTTGTTCCATATTGGGCGGGTGGCGCTAAAGTATGATCCGGTGTTCTTCCTAACGAAGCGTAGATATTTATAAGGCGTGTAGAGGTAAAACATGATGCGGAGTTCTTCATAGCGGAGCGTAGATATTTATAAGGCGTGTAGAGGTAAAACAAGATGCGGAGTTCTTCATAGCGGAGCGTAGATATTTATAAGGCGTGTAGAGGTAAAACATGATGCGGAGTTCTTCATAGCGGAGCGTAGATATTTATAAGGCGTGTAGAGGAAATACATGATGCAGCGTTCTTCATAGCGGAGCGTAGATATTTATAAGGCGTGTAGAGGTAAAACATGATGCGGAGTTCTTCATAGCGGAGCGTAGATATTTATAAGGCTTGTAGAGGTAAAACAAGATGCGGAGTTCTTCATAGCGGAGCGTAGATATTTATAAGGCGTGTAGAGGAAATACATGATGCGGCGTTCTTCATAGCGGAGCGTAGATATTTATAAGGCTTGTAGAGGTAAAGCATGATGCGGAGTTCTTCATAGCGGAGCGTAGATATTTATAAGGCGTGTAGAGGTAAAGCATGATGCGGAGTTCTTCATAGCGGAGCGTAGATATTTATAAGGCGTGTAGAGGTAAAGCATGATGCGGAGTTCTTCATAGCGGAGCGTAGATATTTATAAGGCGTGTAGAGGTAAAACATGATGCGGAGTTCTTCATAGCGGAGCGTAGATATTTATAAGGCGTGTAGAGGTAAAACATGATGCGGAGTTCTTCATAGCGGAGCGTAGATATTTATAAGGCGTGTAGAGGAAATACATGATGCAGCGTTCATCATAGCGGAGCGTAGATATTTATAAGGCGTGTAGAGGTAAAACATGATGCGGAGTTCTTCATAGCGGAGCGTAGATATTTATAAGGCTTGTAGAGGTAAAACAAGATGCGGAGTTCTTCATAGCGGAGCGTAGATATTTATAAGGCGTGTAGAGGAAATACATGATGCGGCGTTCTTCATAGCGGAGCGTAGATATTTATAAGGCTTGTAGAGGTAAAGCATGATGCGGAGTTCTTCATAGCGGAGCGTAGATATTTATAAGGCGTGTAGAGGTAAAGCATGATGCGGAGTTCTTCATAGCGGAGCGTAGATATTTATAAGGCGTGTAGAGGTAAAGCATGATGCGGAGTTCTTCATAGCGGAGCGTAGATATTTATAAGGCGTGTAGAGGTAAAACATGATGCGGAGTTCTTCATAGCGGGGCGTAGATATTTATAAGGCGTGTAGAGGTAAAGCATGATACGGCGTTTTTCATAGCGGAGCGTTGATATTTATAAGGCGTGTAGAGGAAATACATGATGCGGCGTTCTTCATAGCGGAGCGTAGATATTTATAAGACGTGTAGAGGAAATACATGATGCGGCGTTCTTCATAGCGGAGCGTAGATATTTATAAGGCGTGTAGAGGTAAAGCATGATGCGGCGTTCTTCATAGCGGAGCGTAGATATTTATAAGGCGTGTAGAGGAAATACATGATGCGGCGTTCTTCATAGCGGAGCGTAGATATTTATAAGGCGTGTAGAGGAAATACATGATGCGGCGTTCTTCATAGCGGAGCGTAGATATTTATAAGGCGTGTAGAGGAAATACATGATGCAGCGTTCTTCATAGCGGAGCGTAGATATTTATAAAACGTGTAGAGGAAATACATGATGCGGCGTTCTTCATAGCGGAGCGTAGATATTTATAAGGCGTGTAGAGGTAAAGCATGATGCGGCGTTCTTCATAGCGGAGCGTAGATATTTATAAGGCGTGTAGAGGAAATACATGATGCGGCGTTCTTCATAGCGGAGCGTAGATATTTATAAGGCGTGTAGAGGAAATACATGATGCGGCGTTCTTCATAGCGGAGCGTAGATATTTATAAGGCGTGTAGAGGTAAAGCATGATGCGGCGTTCTTCATAGCGGAGCGTAGATATTTATAAGGCGTGTAGAGGAAATACATGATGCAGCGTTCTTCATAGCGGAGCGTAGATATTTATAAGGCGTGTAGAGGAAATACATGATGCGGCGTTCTTCATAGCGGAGCGTAGATATTTATAAGGCGTGTAGAGGTAAAGCATGATGCGGCGTTCTTCATAGCGGAGCGTAGATATTTATAAGGCGTGTAGAGGTAAAGCATGATGCGGAGTTCTTCATAGCGGAGCGTAGATATTTATAAGGCGTGTAGAGGTAAAGCATGATGCGGAGTTCTTCATAGCGGAGCGTAGATATTTATAAGGCGTGTAGAGGTAAAGCATGATGCGGAGTTCTTCATAGCGGAGCGTAGATATTTATAAGGCGTGTAGAGGTAAAGCATGATACGGCGTTCTTCATAGCGGAGCGTAGATATTTATAAGGCGTGTAGAGGAAATACATGATGCGGTGTTCTTCATAGCGGAGCGTAGATATTTATAAGACGTGTAGAGGAAATACATGATGCGGCGTTCTTCATAGCGGAGCGTAGATATTTATAAGGCGTGTAGAGGTAAAGCATGATGCGGCGTTCTTCATAGCGGAGCGTAGATATTTATAAGGCGTGTAGAGGAAATACATGATGCGGCGTTCTTCATAGCGGAGCGTAGATATTTATAAGGCGTGTAGAGGTAAAGCATGATGCGGCGTTCTTCATAGCGGAGCGTAGATATTTATAAGGCGTGTAGAGGAAATACATGATGCAGCGTTCTTCATAGCGGAGCGTAGATATTTATAAGGCGTGTAGAGGAAATACATGATGCGGCGTTCTTCATAGCGGAGCGTAGATATTTATAAGGCGTGTAGAGGTAAAGCATGATGCGGCGTTCTTCATAGCGGAGCGTAGATATTTATAAGGCGTGTAGAGGAAATACATGATGCGGCGTTCTTCATAGCGGAGCGTATATATTTATAAGGCGTGTAGAGGAAATACATGATGCGGCGTTCTTCATAGCGGAGCGTAGATATTTATAAGGCGTGTAGAGGTAAAACATGATGCGGAGTTCTTCATAGATTTTGTCCTGAATATCCCTCACTACCCAGTTCCCCCACCCTTGGACATTTCGCCTTTTTTTTCTTTACTTTAGGAGGGGAACTCCGGGGGGAACGCGCTGTACCCGAACCTTCGTATCTTTTATAAGAAAGAAAACCCATAAAAATTGCTAACTATAATGCCTACTGAGTAAAAAATTATTTTTCCTACAAGATTTATTTTCACTTGAGTTTTTTCTTAAATTTCCCATTGGCAAATGTCCCATTGAGCTAAACGTAAGCTGAAGACTTGGATGAAAGTTTGTTTTATGGTCTCTGGAATTTAAAAAAACATTTGTTCAAATTTATACACACAAATATATACTATTATCATGATAATTTTCATGATACACATTGATTTAAGGATTTTCTTTCTTTTATAGTTTAAAAGATACATAGGTTCGGGTACAGCGCGTTCCCCCCGGAGTTCCCCCTCTTCCCACTGTATGTCGAACAAGTGAGGGGGGCGATAATATAAGTTTTTACAATCACCCATGTGCCCAGAACAATAATTTGAAATAAATTTGCGATAGGGTTTCAGCGCATGCCCAACCACTTTACATTTTGGACTATATACCAAGTGTTTCAGTTCATTAAAATGTGGTGATAAGAAGAAAAACAGTGTAGCTATATTATAAACAAGTACAGTATATAAAACGATAATACAAGATATCATATCACCATATCTAATACGCTGTGTTTGTATGCGCGTGTGTCATCGTTTGGCTTGTAAGAAGGCGATATATCAGCACATTCAAGTGTCTTAAGCCAAACAGACGTCTCAGTGTTTGATTTATAACATACTGTATATACAAGTAGTGGGACCATATATCTAAACTAATTACGGTACCTTGTGATACTACAATTTCATCACTATTTATTAGTACTAACATTACAATATTATGAATTAAACGTTTTAGTTCTTTCTTTTAGTTTAATAATTTTGGTTCAATGTTGAACATATACATAGGCCTATATATATATAAATATATATATATATATATATATATATATATATATATATATATATATATATATAAATATCACAATATGTATTCTTGTGTATTAATAAAGAACATAAGTCAAAATACAAATACAAGAATTATAATTGAATTTACAATTCAAAGCGTTTCGTTGGCTAACAGTACCAACATCATCAGGAATATTAAACCACCAGGTTGATGTTGGTACTGTTAGCCAACGAAAAGCTTTGAATTGTAAATTCAATTATAATTCTTGTATTTGTATTTCGACTTATGTTCTTTATTAATACACAAGAATACATATTGTGATATATATATATATATATATATATTTATATATATATATATATATATATATATATATATATATATATATATATGTATATCACTTTCCACTTTCAACAGATATATATATAACAATATATATATATATATATATATATATATATATATATATATATATATATTATAATTAAGGCTATTAAAATACAATAATTACTTATTAATTTGTATGCAAAGCTTTTTCGTTGGTAAACAGTACCTACATCAACAGGAATGAATAAGACAATAATGTAAGATATAAAACATGATAAGTTGGAAATATAGTTGTTGCTAAATTTATAAACATTTCTAAGTTTATTTTGTTGTTGTAACATTATAGACATTGAATATAGTATCAAATATAGAGTGTATACCAATATTTATAGATATAAGTAGCAATATAAATTATAATAGTATTATATAATATTACTTTTTTCTCCTAGTTTATTTATGTACGACCTTTATGCAATTGTTTGGTATCACGGTTATTCCTCATTATTAATTCATTACTATTACATAGTTTTGCTTCACTAATTATCTTTAACAAAAAAACTAACACATTTTGTATGCTACTTTGCATGCTTCATTATCTGGATGTTTCCTTCGCACATGGTATAAGAACTCTCGTTGTACAAGAGTTTGCAATTCCTAAAGTCATCCGATTATTATTAGATTTTTATTTCGATTTTCTTAAACTATATTTAAACATTTGCACAATGCTCCAGATCAAGGTTCTTAATTCATTAATAGTAGGCCTAATCGATTAATAAGATTCACCGAACGTAATGGACTATAAAATTCAAGAATTCATTAATAGTAATATTACGATCATCATACGAGATGATAATATGTATTATATCCGAGTACGAGTGTGTGTTTAAGAAAATTGTCTCTTTTCAAAGTCTTAAAAGCCGGCTACAAGGCTCAAGTAATAAAGAGTGTTAAATAGATATCGTAAATTATTAAGAAAGTTGGAGGTCACCAGATGGTACGAAAAGGAAGCAAAAGGTTATTCGAGTGTAAAAAAAAGCCGTGGGTTAAACTCGAAAACAGCCGTTTAGAGAAAGGAATAGGGACAGGAAACAAAATTGCTGTTTTGAAACGATAAAAAGGACAACCATAAATCGTACTTCCCTCTATAGATTGGGACGTGAACATTACCTACCGACCCGAGGTCCTATCATAGCATTGCCGGGTAACTTGTGTAATACAGAACACGTGCTTGTACAAAGGGTACGCTTATGGGCAAGTGCAAAGCCATACAACCGTTCTGCCAGACCTATCTAAGAAGCCAGAAGTTTCATTGCCAAACATATATATTTTGTTCAACATTTAACACGATCTGACATAATTACAAAAAATAATAAATCAAGATACAAAATAAATAAATCTAGACGTAATAATAAAGGGCCTTGCACATTTTTTGGGGCACACTCAGAGAGGAAGGAGGTCTTTGAGACGATTTAAGAAATTTTTATCCTGGATGTAATGCATTTTTTTTAAATTTGAGCCTATTGCATCCTGTGTTTAGACTTGCGTCAGAATCTAATGAGAAAAATACATATCAATTGGGAGATTTTTGTTAATTATTAAACCGCTTGCGTTCGTTACCCGACGCACGTTGCTGCACCCGAAATCATAATTTTTGCAATAAGAAAAGCAAATCAAACATGTAAATAATTTCATTTCATTTCCTGCAATCCTAGAGGATAGACAATGTTTTTCTTAATTTAATTAAGCGTATAAACATATAAATTTTGGGTGTCAAAACACGTGAGAACACTAAATATAAATTATCCGTGGTGAAAACTAGAATTTTCCAAATTTAATCCAGCAACTGTCAATGGCCCTTGTACCTTCTTCATGGATATTGCGGATGTAAGTCGCAAAGGAAATTGTAATCGTTTTAAATCAATAGGTACATCTGATGAAATCAACGATATTCATGGAATTAAGACCATCTCTCCTTTGAACTTGCCATCTCTGATTTCTGCCATAAGATATATAGTTTTTGAAACATCTAAAGCGTCTGAGGCGGAGCCTTGTGGTTGGATCTACACCAAACTTCACAGGAACCATCCTGGGAATATCTTAAACAAACCTTCCAAATTCCATGAACTTCTGTTCAGGAGTTTAGACGTCTATTATACACACACACACACACACACACACACACACACACACACACACACACACACACACACACACACACACACACACGCACGCACGCACGCACGCACACACAACCGCACACACACGCACACACATACACACACACGCGCGCGAGCGCGCACACACACACATTCATTTTTATAGATATAGATTAAGTGAAACGTCATTTAATTTATATGAAATTCAAACTCTAAACAACTATTTCAAACGTATATGATAAATAATTTATATATATATATATATATATATATATATATATATATATATATATATATATATAGCCTATTATAAGACACTATAATTTCTCAGGAACAAATGTCATATCCATACACTATGAATTCGCTGTATGTATCCCTATGAATCGTAATGACTTTTTTTCTACTGTTCATCGTATTTTCCTTATAGTTGTATTTAGAGGTAAGGAACTCTAACCATGTTCACACTTTTCTTTTCATTCGTGTTACGTATACATGTAACTTTAGAACTAACACTGCTGCATTATTAAATTAGCTACAAGTCATGATATCTAGCCTGGGCGCTCACCGTACTTACTATCGCTTAACGGTTCTAAAGGTTACGAAATAAAATTATCATCACTTACTTCTTTGCATTCGTGTTACGTATTGCCAACTTCTGAACTAAGACTGCAAACATTTTTGGATGTCATTATTAAATTTGCTCACCGAACCAAATGTAACGGAAGGATATTTTTTACACGTAAAACGAGTTGACTTAGATTAAGCTGTTTAGTGTCAGTAACTTGATAATATTATTATTATTCATTATATTTATTAGTTTATTATTAGTATTATATGCGAATTTTATGTTGATAACTTTAAACAATTTTGTGATATTTTTTACTTCATTACTAAAAAATGTAAATGAAGTCCATATGACATTTTCATCATTATTTTTGTAAATTAAATTATTATTTTGTTTCTTTAAAATATTATAATTAATAATATTAAAATTAAAATATTATTAAAATTAAAATAATATTAAAATTAAATAATATTAAAATCAAAATAGTATTAAAATTTTAATATTAAAACTAATAATTAAAATATTAAAATAATTTAATTTACAAAAATAATGATAAAAATGTCATATGGACTTCATTTACATTTTTTGGTAATGAAATAAAAAATATCACAAAATTGTTTAAAGGTAGCAACATAAAATTCGCATATAATACTAATAATAAATTTAATAAATATAACGAATAAAAATAAAATTAATTATATGCATGAAAAATTATAAATATAAATTAGAATGTGATTGTTATAATAAGGTTTATATAGGGCAAACTAAGAAAAAACTTAAAGATAGATATAAAGAGCATTTTATGCATATAAAAAGCCAGAAATTTATAAATCAAATTTTTCTAGTAATTGTATTAATAATAATCATATATTTCCTAATATAGATAATATGATACTTGTAAAAGAAATTAACAAAGGCCTGAAAATGAATATTTATGAGGTTTTAGAAGTACATAAATACATAATACTAATAATGAGTTGATAAATGAACAAATACAAGTAAAATCTAAATTTGATACTATATTCAGTGTTTGTAATGTTAGGGCAGCAAAATGAAAATTTGACAACATTGTGATAGATTTGGCAAGGCTATTTATTTTATCTAATTTGCACATATATATTAATTTTAATTCTTTAATATTCCTGATGATGTTGGTACTGTTTGCCAACGAAAAGCTTTGAATTGTAAATTCAATTATAATTCTTGTATTTGTATTTTGACTTATTTTTTTATTAATGATATTTATATATATATATATATATATATATGTGTGTGTGTGTGAGAGAGAGAGAGAGAGAGAGAGAGAATTTAATATATATTATAACTAAGGAATTATTTATACTATAAAGAATTTTATTTTATAAGGAAATAATTATAAATAATAGTTTATATTTTTAATCTCAAGACTTTACAATAGGCTACCTAGAACCACACCTTTAGGCTGCTAAAGAATTGAAGCAAGAATTTTAACTACCCCCGTATGGTGTTTCGGCAAACCAGGGTTTAAATTTTTAAACATTGAACCACTGAACGTTTTGCCAACGGTTTTTGCTGTTTGAATTCTTCATTTTATGTTTCAGTTACGCCCTGCTTGTGTGAGTTCTTTGACTCCTCCAGGTGTCAAACTTTCCCTTACACTTGTAGAGAACAATCTGCACCCTTATACTCCCAACACACCCAGGACTGATTTACAACTATAAACTGTTATTTACAATAGTATTGTCCTCTTTGCCAGTTTTCAATATGCTTTCTATGCCGGCTTTTCACTTAATATTTCCTACTTTTATTTCCAAACATTGATTTCTAGTTTATAATATGCCTCACATTATATATACATATATGAATAGTTGTTATCTGAAGTACATCCGTTCATTATGCAGTGTATAAATTCGCAGTTCCGACGTTTCGCTAGAATCTCATCTAGCATTACGAGGCGAACCCAACTACAGTTGACTCGCTCTTCATATATTTATTTATATACACAGCAGGGCTTAGGCTTTAGCATTTACTCCGGCAAGAATTATTTCGGCGCCCTTGTAAGGGTATAATAATTGTAATTAGATTTACCATTTTTAAAAAGTATATCGAAATGCAAATATTTTTTTACATATTTAGTTGTAAAAATGTTACAGATAGTTGAAAAACGTTTTAGTTACTTCTAGTTGAAAAAAATTGATACGCATGATCCTAACTAAATTCATTTACAAAACCTACAGATAAAAGTTTTTTTCCCTACGCCTGAGGGGCAGTAGCAGTTTTGCAAGCACCGGTGAAAACAAAGGAAGCCGCTTTCCTTCTCGAGAATGAAGAAAGAGAAAATAGTAGGCTATGTGACACCCGGAAGGAAAAGTAAAGAAGGCACTTTATCTTTGGATAAACATTATTGGACTAGGGTTCAAAATGTGTAAAAACACAGAAAACGTGTAACGGATTTTCATCGTTTTATGTAGATGTTAAATATATTCTAAAACATCAAAGGTCTACTACACCTAAATTAAATATATTATTCAATTCTTAAGGATGTTTGGGACGCGTTTAATTATTACCAGCATTAATGGGTAATAGTATTATCAATGTATAATTATCATTTTTTTATGCATGCCAAATATCTTTGCCTCTTTCTTTTGATATATATTGCTAATCTGCTACAACTCAATACCGAACTACCGTAAGCTTAACGCTGGGTAGGTACGGTATTCGCCCAGGTATTTTGTTATTGACTTCCGATTAGTGTAGTAATGGTAGTTATAACGTTAGATGTATTCATAACTCGCCTGCGAAGACAAATGTCTAGCCCGAGCTAGCATCAAGGCCTGAGGCTAATTTAATATTGACATCCAAATATTGCAGCAGTGTTAGTTCCAAAGTTACAAGTATACGTAACATGAATGCAAAGAAATATGTGGTTGGGGTTATCATTTTCAAACCACTGGAACAGCTAAACGAGAGGTAGATACGGTCAGCGCACGGGCTAGCTATCAAGGCTTGAGGCTAATTTAATATTGACATCCAAATATTGCAGCAGTGTTAGTTCCAAAGTTACAAGTATACGTAACATGAATGCAAAGAAATATGTGGTTGGGGTTATCATTTTCAAACCACTGGAACCGCTAAACGAGAGGTAGATACGGTCAGCGCCCGGGCTAGCTATCATGGCTCGTTGCTAATTTAATATTGACATCCAAATATTGCAGCAGTGTTAGTTCCAAAGTTACAGGTATGCGTAACACGAATGCAAAGAAATATGTGGTCTGGGTTATCATTTTCAAACTTCTGGAACTGCTAAACGAGAGGTAGATACGGTGAGCGCCCGGGCTAGCTATCATGGCTTGTAGCTAATGTGATATTGACATCCAAATATTGCAGCAGTATTAGTTCTAAAGTTACATGTATGCATAACACGAATGCAATGAAATATGTGGTCGGGGTTATCATTTTCAAACCTGTGGAACTGCTAAACGAGAGGTAGATATGGTGAGCGCCCGGGCTAGCTATCATGGCTTGCAGCTGATGTAATATTGACATCCAAATATTGTAACAGTGTTAGATATAATGTTCCATTTGTTTGTAACACGCCTGCAAAGAAAGAATGTGATTGGATTTTTTTTATAACTTTTAGAATAGTTTAACGATTGCTGGGTACGGTTTTCGTCCGGGCTTGATATCATGATCTATAGCTAATTTATTGGCTTTATTTAAATATTGTGGTATAGTTAGTTCTGTAGCTAAATGTGTACGTAACACGCTTGCAAAAAATATGTTGGCAGGATTTTCATTTCCTATCTCTACAACCGCTTAACTTTAGGTACGTTTGGTCAGCCTGTTGTTCCGTCAGTGAATATACGAACATAACTAATTAAATAAAATGTTTGAAGTGTTGTAACAACTTTGTATGTAATACTAAATATATTTAAGTCACATGTGTACAAGAAATACAATTTTTTAATATTCAGAAGAGAGTAAACAGAGGCTTGTTTGTCGCCCGAAAATATTCTACGTTTGCTCGGTTTCACCACCAGCCAGCGTTAACGCTAACTTCCTGGCAGCCATCCGCTTTTGTGTTTCCGAGTATCCCGCAGTGTCCAGGAGCCCAACAGAATGTTACCCCTACACCCTCTCCCTGTGTACAGCACACAAAATGCCCCAACTAAATGGTTAACAGAGAAAACATCCTGAAGAGCCTGAAGAGCACTTTTAGAGTCATAACACAGTATGTAGTGGGAACATCGAGATTTAATGACGGTTAACGCTTTGAAAATATCAAGTAGTTCTGCCGTGAAAACACTGCAAATATAGGGCAATCCGTATAACTATCCCAACACCATTGTTCAGTTTAGAACCATCAGTGAAAATAATTTCACTGTGTTGATGAGATTTATAAACAGGTAAAAATTCTTGATGGTAGACCACATCAGGAGTCTCGTGTTTCATGTAACTGGACCATGAGAAATCTAAGTGTGGCGCTTTTTACGTGAAAACATATGAAAGATGGCAGATTGCGATGTGCAAGATAGCATCATACTTGTAAGTACTTTTGCTGTTCCACGTGGATACATGTGAAAGATGGCACATTGGGCAGTTGAAAGATGCGTATCATAATTGTAGCTGCTTTGGCTGTTTCATTTGGTAACACATAAAAGGTGGCAGATTGGGTTGATTTTAGATGCCATTATACTTCTAACTAATTTAGATGTTTCTCGGCGATACATATAAAAATGGCAGTTTGGGAAGATGGCAGCTGCAAGATGGCATCATACTTGTAGGTACTCTAGCTTTTGCTACGCGGTCACATATGTAAAGTGACAGATTGAGTCGTGTCAATATGGCATTTTTGTAGCTACTAAATCTATTTTAATCTATTCAAAAAGAGTAGTTTGTACAAAGTTCAAGTCTATTTACAAACTATGTTAAATCTTCATGAAATAGGCTTACTTCTGAATGCACATATTAATTCAACGTAGTAATGATGACTGGAAAGGTCGAAACGCGTAATACTATAAGTAATCCGGTTACATAATCACCTAGTTAACATTTGGCACTCTTCCACAGAGTAGTGAAAGGTCAGGAGATATTTTGTGCTAAAGATAAAACTGACGGATTTCAAAGGTGTCAACGAAAACCGGAGGGATTTTAAAATTACTCTTTTTTTGTTTTGTTCTAGACATTTTAATCTCAAAACATCTCTTTATTTTAAAATTAATTTGGCGTCTTTTATTGAGTTAAAATTTTATTTTTGTATGACTTAATAACTAATTTGTCTAGTTAGAAGAATATCTTCCCAGTTAATTTTAATATATATATATATATATATATATATATATATATATATATATATATATTACAAAATAAAAGTTAGTTAATGTTTTACCTTTATAATATCTTATAATTACATTACATTTCTAATAGACACACCTTTAGATTTTGTAAATAATTAAACAATCATATAAATATGATATCACAAACATTTATTCTTCTGACATCCGGTTATTACAAATTATACCTTCATTTACATTAATACGATGCAGTAACGATGCATTACGATGCAATAAGATTTATTGCTTAACTAATACTACAATTACTATAAAGTTGGATTCTTGAGACTTTAGGTTCTTAATACAATAAAGTTTAATAAATACAGTGTTAGATTGCTCTTTCACTCGGGTCGTTAATACGGAGTCATCTGTAAAGTAGAAAGTGGTAACAAAAAACTTACAATGAATTTAAATTTGTTCTAAATTTACTAAGTTATAGAATTCTCTGTTGGCTGAATCTAATATAATAAAGTTTGTACTTATTGTTTGCTTTTACTTCTTCACTTCACTTTTTCACAATATTTATCTTAAACTTTACTTTCCCTTCATTTTTAAACATTGGCTTAATTCATTACTCGTCTCATTTTTAGAATATATATATATATATATATATATATATATATATATATATATATATCGCAATATGTATTCTTGGGAATTAATAAATATAAATGAATGGTTTAATATTCCTGATGATGTTGGTACTGTTAGCCAACGAAAAGCTTTGAATTGTAAATTCGATTATAATTCTTGTATTTGTATTTTGACTTAGTTCTTTATATATATATATATATATATATATATATATATATATCACTTTCACTATATGTACTTAAACAAGAACCTTACTTGGTATTTATGCGAGTTACCTTTCAAAGACTGATAGTATCTCCATCGTCTAGCATCTCCAGTTGATGCTCGACGATGGAGATACTATCAATCTTTGAAAATTAACTCGCATAAATACCAAGACAAGTAAGATTCTTGTTTAAGTAAATTGTAAATTCAATTATAATTCTTGTATTTGTATTTTGACTTAGCTCTTAATAACACACAAAAATACATATTGCGATACATATATATATATATATATATATATATATATATATATATATATATATATATTCTAACCCTGCTTAGGTTAACGAGAATTTCTTAATTTAATTTAAGTTTGGCTTGCTCAATTACATTAATCTACAAGAGACTCTTAACTTAATTTTCTTTTTATACTCAATTTAATTTATATAAATTTGTTTGATCTCAGGGTCGCTGTACAAGGTTCGGGTTGCAATTGGAGAAACTTAAGATAATATTATTTTATAGTTCTGATTTAATGAATATTGCTATCATGGATTAATAAATAAAATTAATGTGATTGGCAGATCACAAATAATAAGTTTTATTGTTAAATTCACGTAGCAAGTGGTCCTGAAGTTCCGTCCTTTGCACTATAATCACAATCAACTTTCGACGATTTGCTTAATATTCACTGCCTTCGACGATTTACTCAATATTCACTGCCTTCGACGATTTACTTAATGATCACTCCTTTCTACGATTTAATTAATATCCATTGCCTTCGACGATTTACTTAATATTTACTGCTTTCGACGAATTAATTAATATTCACTCCTTCCGACGATTTACTTACCATTCTCTGCTTTCTACGATTTACTTAATATAATTCCTTTAGACGATTTACTTGATATTCACTGTTTTCGACGATTATTTAATATAATTGCCTTCGATGATTTACTTAATATAATTGCACAAACTGGTAACTTGACCGACGTCTAATCCCATCGAACGTTTCTGGATGACCTCTCGATTCGATTTTTCTCCCAACTAACTTTCTGAACCTCTTATCCCATCTCTCTTAGCTTAGACCAATCACATTTGTTAATTTTAGCTTTTTAACTTATATTTTGAAATTTAACGTCTTTTTGCAACTGACTTTCTCTTAACGGTACCAAGTTTTTTCTCTAGTTTTTTTTTTTTTAGCGCCCTTGCGTCTTAAAACTGAAAACCTTTTTTGGAAATTTATGGTACTATTAACTAATAATACTGTCAGTTTGGTCTTATACATTTTAGTCTTAATTTTACACACTTAATTTATAGTTCCCTTTAGAATCCCTGTTAACATATCATTATAATATATATTCAATAATACTGTATAATATAGTTTTAAATACAATAATTTATTTATTACAACAAATGAATTATTCAAGCTTTTAACCAACAACAGAATTAGCATCTTCAAGTAAAAATATATTCTAACAAAAGTCACAGCTGACATTTAACTTATACCCTTGCCAAATTTATCTACTGCCATACAATCTATGACATCGAGTGAAGTACATGTTACATTTTGATTGTAACGGTACTTGTTCATCATTTATTTGTTTAATGTTATATTTATATATTTATAGTGATGTATAAATTATAATTATTAAAACTTTGAATTAATTTTACTTAATAAATTTATATTTGTCTTTTTTGGTTGTTACTTATACAATGATTTGCTTAATGAAAGTGTTAGTGTATATATATATATATATATATATATATATATATCGCAATATGTATTCTTGTGTATTAATAAAGAACTAAGTCAAAATACAAATACAAGAATTATAATTGAATTTACAATTCAAAGCTTTTCGTTGGCTAATAGATGATGTTGATACTGTTAGCCAACGAAAAGCTTTGAATTGTAAATTCAATTATAATTCTTGTATTTGTATTTTGACTTAGTTCTTTATATATATATATATATATATATATATATATATATATATATATATATATATATATATAGTGGTATTTCACGTTGTCCATTATTTTTTCGTTGCACTGACTTATAAAATTATTATTGTTAATTGTAAGCAATTATTGCACCACTAAGTCTTAAACATCCTTTCTAAGAGCAATCAGAATAGGTTGATAAAATCTGGTATCGGTTTGATACACACGATTACACACTAGCCTAAATATGAACACGAGTCCCGAGGAAAGAGATTTTACCAGACATCGCGCCTATAAATCAAACCTCACACAATAAATCCTTTCCCACTCATATTAACACATGTAAATACGTTTAAATGTTAACTGAATCAAGTTACGGCAGCGCTGATATTGTTAAACAAATTGAATATACAGAAGGGGCACGATTAAACAATAAGCAGGCGATCTGATCACGAACACGGCATAAATAGGTATTCTTTACTGAGCAGAACGTGTGTTGCAATTCCCAAGGTCGCGCGGAGGAATATGTAACGAAACCACCATAACACTTCGTTATTTCGCGCCACGGATCCAAGTTACCAACACCCATCAGGTTAAAACACATTTTGCCTTCACTCGGTCTCATTAGCCGTTTCATCTTTACGTAAAAAACTGATTTGAAGTAACTCAACATTTTTACATGTTCAGTGTTGAGCACGGGAGGTAAAATTGTGCATCAGTAAAGCGCATGCGTAAACGTCTACATAGAAGGTAGCATATACATCCTCTCCAATAACATATGATTTCATACAACAGTTATTTTCATCTTCATTTAGAGATTATGCTTGTTCAAATCATTTCAAATACAACTTCCTATTCACTGAGATATATAGTGTGATGAGTTTATTTAAAAACACATAAGCTGTAGATATTTAATAATAATTTTAATATATTATTGCTTATTTAATAATATTTAAGTGCAAATTTTAGGAATAAAAGTAACAAAAATAAGTAATAAACTATTTTGTTGTTACAAGGTTGTGTTGCAAACTGTATTGTGAGATTTATTATCGTTATAAATAATTAGAAAATATAAGAAATTTCGATAGAAAATGTATTGCTCACGATTAAGTGAAAAGTAAGAAATTAATCAAATTATATGTATTCCCCGTAGAAATGTTGTTTTCCTTTAATTAATAGAAGTAGACTCATAGAACAAAAATATTCCACTGACATTAAAATTCTGGGGAAAATAGGTTATTCCTTCGTTAACAGGAACGGTTACACTTCCAACCCTTATGTATCACACACACATACGCACACAACACAGACACACTGCTACGGCCAAATCTTTTGCACCCTCCCAGGGACAGAATCCGTGATTTTTGCGTTCCACGCCCTACCAACAACGTGACCACATCTACGCGGTTTTCGTTTATTTTGTACCTGGTGGTGAAGGACAACGTAGGGCCGAAACGCGCCAGTTCAACCGTGGTCAAAATATGACCCTACCCGATTTACCATATCCTGGTACCTGAAGTGTGTCGAGCGTCATCTGCCAGTGGATAAATCCCTGGACTTTGTTTAAAAAACCAACCAACATGTTCAAACCCATTTATGTGATAATAAGTACTTTATAAATTTTTGTTTGACTATAAATTTATCTATTACCTTTCTATTTTAAGACTATGTTTTAAAGAATCTTTTTGCTAGTTTATTTGAATTATTTAATTTTACTCTATTTGTTGGTTGGAAAAATTTCAGAAATTTTATAAGTAGATTTACCACAGGATAGTTACAATAACTTTAACTTTTTAATTACATTAAAATTAAAATTTGCTTTTCTTAAATGTATTACAACTCTTATTTTAATTCTATCCAATTTTTGTTATGTATTTTAATATTAATAAACAGTTCTTTTAACATGAAATACAATTGAATAGTTTAAAAAGTTCTTAAATGTTCATATAATCTTTTCACAAAGTTCAACAATTACGTGAACAATACTATTATTTACTGTCTCTAAGGTTTGTAGTCCTTATGAGAATATTTTGGCTTTTTAGTGTTAAAATTACAAACATAAATTTACATAATTATTTAGATACAACAGAAGATTACTTTATACTTATTTATTTTAATATATGTCCATTATTTATTAATGTCCATTAATTATTTGTAGAATTAACAAGCGAGATTACTTCCTAGTACCATTTGTTTAATTTATATTTGTGCTGCCAAACATAAATCTGAAGACAGGCACACACACACACACACACACACACACACACACACACACACACACACACACACACACACACACACACACACACACACACACTTAACTTGGTAAAGTTAAGAGCATCTTTCTAGTCCAAGTTCTCATTCCTAAGCTGTGAATAAAATATTTATTGAAATTGTGTTTGAACTAAAATATTTGTCTTTAACTAATATTTACTTTATTTACTTGATTTACATTAAATGGCGTTATACGAAAAATAAAACATTATAACATATTAAAAATATTTAGATATAATATAGTAATTGCCAATGCCACAGTTGGTTGTAATTATAAGTACTGTAGTTCTTCGAAAATAAAAGTTTTTCTAGAACAAAATTTTGTTTTCTGAAAATAACAGCCTTTTTCCCAAAAAAAAAATTAATTATTACAACTTCGACAGCTGCAAATAAATTATTTATAATATACATGTAATAATAAAGCAAGAAATAATATTAAATTTTATTTGTAAAATAAAGCATTTAATGACACAAAATACAGCTTGAAAGTTTTTACTGATACCTGTCAAACACTTATTTGACGAAAAAAACAATCGGTAGCTCTGAGCATGATGAGTGCTTCTGAAAAATACGCACCAGGCTTTTATGAAATAATAATTAGTTATCTCACTCTGTAGATTTTTAATTTATGCAAGACGCCAACTAGGCACTCAGAGGGTTAATCCACCCTAAGGTTGGTAACACACTCGACGTTTTTTGTCTGATTGTTTTTTTCACCGCCGATGTTTCAGTATTGGCACGTAATTTGGTACTGCTACTTGCCCATTGAGCGGAAAAAACGGACGATCGGATTATTTAACGTCGTCGGTGGAAATTCAGTCGCTCACTGCCACTACAGTCGTCGGATCCTTTCTCGTCGCTCCCGAAGTAGTAGCGTATGTGACTATATGTGTAATTACACTCTTGTCGTTCATTCTGCCGTCAACATCTTTTTGTGTATATAAATTGAATGCAAAATGTATTAAAATTTAAATCTTTATTTAAGGAATTTATTTATAAAGACTAATATTTAATGTAGGAAATAATAAAATAACAGCACTACTAAAAGCTCTAACTAAAATGTAAACTCTTTTTAGCATGAAACATTTTATTTTGAGATTAAAATTTAAACTAGACTTTCGAAATTTGTCGTTATGGTTTATTTTTCTGTTCTACGCATTTCAAGGAATGATATCAACATTGATTTGTAAAATGTCTAATACATTTATAGGCCAAGAGTTTTATATATATATATATATATATATATATATATATATATATATAATACGTTTTCTTGTTTAATAATTTAAAACAACATAGGTTATTTAAATTAATAAATATTCTTGTATTTGAATAACCTATGTTGTTTTAATATATAGGCTCATATATATATATATATATATATATATATATATATATATATATATATATATATATATATTTATATATATATATATATATATATATATATATATACATACACGTACTAAACCAAGATACGTATACTGTTATGTATATAAAACATATATGTATAATAGAAAAAAACCTCACTATGGGAGGGTTTATTTGAGACTTGAATATCAATTTCATAAAAAAAGAGTACACATGATATAAACCCAATTGTATGTGGCTGTGTGTGTGTGTGTGTGTGTGTGTTTATACACATACACGCTCGAGCACGCATATATATATATATATATATATATATATATATATATATTTACAAACACACACAAACACACACACACACACACACACACAAACACACACACACACGCACGCGCGCTCACACACACACATCTACTTTTTTTTTAAACAGACCCAAAGACGTTTTCACTACTGTCACCACTACCATAAACGCTATTCATATTTTTTTTGTAATTGTAAATGTACTACCAAAAAAAACAAAAAATCAAAATTTCCAAAACAAACCATAATACATTACAATATACACAAAAATAAACAAGACACTGAAAACAAGGAGTCGGTGTGACGATTAGACTGTTTCCGATATTTTACCGCCCAGGGTGTAAACGCGACATTATTTCAGCGCGGAGACGGTAAAAAAAAAAAACGGACGAAAAACGCCAATTGTGTCTCCACCCTAAGAATGACCGCACCATGAACGGACAAAGATGCTTCTTATCCCCGGCGGATTGTAGATCATTGATTGCAGTAATTAAAGCGGTTGAAAGGTTTTCCTAGTACCTCCGCATCTGATATGGTCGCTGTACACGGCCGCAGCAACAGATAACACAAACAGGTGGTCAGAAATGCCATGCTAACAGATATATTTTATTCGCAAACGTTGTTATTGGTTATCTTCGTTATGGGAAGCTTAATGATATATATATATATATATAAATTATATATAAATATCGCAATATGTATTCTTGTGTATTAATAAAGACCATAAGTCAAAATACAAATACAAGAATTATAATTGAATTTACAATTCAATTATATAAGTAATTTTGGTACAAACAAAAAAGTAATTCTTGTATTGGTATTTTGACTTATGTTCTTTAAATATATATATATTGCAATATGTATTCTTGTGTATTAATAAAGAACTAAGTCAAAATACAAATACAAGAATTATAATTGAATTTACAATTCAAAGCTTTTCGTTGGCTTACAGTACCAACATCATCAGGAATATTAAACAATTAAATAAATAAACAAATATATATATATATATATATATATATATATATATAAAGAACAAAAGTCTAAATACAAATACAAGAATTATATTTGAATTTTCAATTCTTGTATTTGTATTTAGACTTTTGTTCTTTATTAATACACAAGAAAACACACTGCGATATATATATATATATATATATATATAATGTTTAATAAATACTTCAATAAAACAAAACACAAACATTAAAGATTTCCGCTATTCAATATACAGGCCACCTAACGTTTTTGTGGAACTGACTGATAAATATCTGGGTTCAACTGATTTAATAATGCTTTTTGATTAAAAGGATTAATTAGGATAAAATTAGTTTTTGCTCTTGAAATAGTAATAACAAAAAATCATGATGAAATTCTTAATACAGTATAACCATTTTTGTTACAGTTAAGAATATTGGTACAGCCTACATTTGAATGCTACTTCTACCTTTCCATCAAAACATTTTAATGTTAGGAAAGGCAGAAGGGGCCACTCAAATGAATTACATTAAATTACAATGAATTACAAATGTATTAATAATTGCTTAAATATATTCAAATATAATGAAAAAAATATTTCCATTTTTAAAAGATATTTTAACTATTTTAATTAAATATTTTTCATTATTATTTCAATAAAATTTTTTATTTCCGTACAAGCGTATATTATAAAATGAAGTAAAACATTGTTTCCAATTTTCACTTAAGGCCTAATTAAAACGTAATTAGTAAAAATGTTTAACAAATTTTTATTTTATTTTCATCGATTGGAAATATTCATTTGGCTCTATCATGACGCTAAGAAGCAAAAAAAGAACTAATAAACTTTTATATACTATACACTGGACAGACTTTTATAACTAATATGTATGAATATCATATACATATATGTGTGTATATATATATATATATATATATATATATATATATATATATATATATATATATTCTTGATATTTAACGTTATCCATTGTTTTTCCGTTGCACTGACTTTATGAAGTTAATATATTACTATGTAAGTAATTTTATCCACCATTAAGTGCAATAATTTTACCTTGAGTGATGAGGCACCTTTCGGTCAATTGACCATTGTCGAATCACTCTTTTTTTTTATGGGTGAACCCATGGGGAGTCCTGTTGTTTGTTTATAATATTTATTGTTAAATTGGAAGTAATTTTGGTTGCATATGTGTTTGGTTAGCGTAATGATACTATCTATTATGTTTCTTTTTTCGTTATTGTGTATCAGTTTGTTTTTTATTATTTCTATGGTTTCTTCTATTGGGATACTAGGGTACATGTTAGTTATGTCATAACTTATTATTTTTGTGTTGCTGTTTGTTTTTATCGTTTTTATTTTATTAATTAATTCGTATCCATTTTTTATATTGTATGTGTTGTTGATATGTATTATAGATCTTAGGATTTTGTCTAGAATTTTTGCGATTATGTAAGATGGTGCTGTTGTGAAATTTATTAGTGGTCTAAATGGTGTGTTGGGTTTGTGGATTTTAGGTATCCCTGATAATACTGGTGCGCATGGTTTGAATGGGTATAATCTTGTGTGGTATTTTAATTTATTGTTATAGTTTAGGGTGTTACGGTGAGTGACTATTAAGTTTTTTATTGTAATAAGGTATTTGTTAGTTGGGTCTGGGATTTGTTCGTATTTATTTTCTTTTATGTAGTTAGTCATTGAATCGATATATTTGGTATTTTCTATTATTACTGGAGTATTTGTTTTATCTGATTTTAATATTAAGTAGTCGTTGTTTTCTAGTTTTTCTCTGAGTTTTATAATTTCTTTTTTATTAATATATTGTTCCGTTTTTTTGTTTTTTTCCGTTTTTATTAGGTTAATTTTATTATTAATATTTTCTTATGTGTTCAGTATTTTGGTGGGTAATTTTGTGGATGTTAGATTCTGTGTCAACTATTAGGTTTTTTATTATTTGTTTTTGTTGAAGTTAGGTAGGTTATATTTGAAGGAATTTGTTATTATTATTTTTTCTTTTTCAGTAAATTGTGTTTTAGTTAAGTTTATGAATTTATTATTGTTAGAGGTGTGGGTTGGTTCTTGATTCGACAATGGTCAATTGACCGAAAGGTGCCTCATCACTCAAGGTAAAGTTATTGCACTTAATGGTGGATAAAATTACTTACATAGTAATATATTAACTTCATATATATATATATATATATATATATATATATATATATATATATATATTTGTAGTTATGTAACACTGTTTTCTTGTATACACTTATCACTTTCACTTATGTACTTAAACAAGAATCTTACTTGGTATTTATGCGAGTTAACATTCAATGACTGGCCTTGCCATTATCTTCGGGCATAATGAGTATTACTGAGTATGCCCGAAGATAATGGCAAGGCCAGTCATTGAATGTTAACTCGCATAAATACCAAGTAAGATTCTTGTTTAAGTACATAAGTGAAAGTGATATATATATATATATATATATATATATATATATATATATATATATATATATATAGCTATATTACACGTATAGAAATATTTAAAGTGCAAGAATTGTTTTTAACATACATATTTATCAAAACCTTTCGCCAATTAATTATGAGTTTCTTCAGGAAAAATAAGTGATAGAAAAAAACATTAAGTCATATTTACTACAATAATATGTTTATTGGTGTTTATACTTCTATGTAACTTTTCCCATGATACCAATGACCTCGTAAATAGTTTGGTGTTTTGATTTTACTTGACTTTTTTTCAACTATATGTTTTTAAATTTCTAATATTTAATACATATATATTCAGTTATAATTTTTAAAATTAAAACATATAACTATTTACAAGGTCTTGATGACATGGCAAAAATTACATACTATAACATCAATATACATATATTGCCTTGTAGTACATACGATTTAAGTTTTATAAAAAAAATTGTAGTCACCTAATTTACCTTAAAATTAACTTCCTTAATATTGCTATTAATTTTAAACTTGACATTTTTCTTTCGTATATACTGGAAAGATCTTGCCTATATCCTATATAGTTTTTATTTGTCTACATTGCAAGCTCTGTTACTATAAAGTAATACTGTATTCTGTTTCTAGATTCTGTAAAATAACACTGGATTCGATTCGAATTATTCCCATATGACAGAGAGAGTGTTAACAAGTTAATAGCGGATAAAAATATATTTGAAAATGAAAATATTAAACTTTTTCTGAGTAAATCAAAGTAAAGAAGAGCATTATTTCCGATACAGTGGAATAATTTTATTTTCAATCATGAATATACATCTTAATTTTAAAGAATTGTACTCTAAAAGAAAAGGCTATAAATAAATGTACTTATGCATATAAACGTCTGCTCACTGCCTTGAAATGTCCACTATGTATTACAAATTAAAACTTATAAAGGGACATTTAATGTTTATAGGCAAAACACTTTAGAAATTGGAATTTAATTCTCACTATTACACATGTTACTCAAACAGAATGGTTTCGGTGACAATGTTACCATCATCAGTGCTAAGCAACTAAACATGGGAGTAAGTAATCCTAACCTGCACAATCTAATTCCCTACACAAGAGAGCTGCTTTAGTTACAATAATAACTATATATTGTAGATTAAATTTATAAAATTATTATATAATATTTATTTTGATTATTATAGATTTATTATGCTAACATTTGTTTACAAAAACTTTTACACGTACTGAGAAAACACATTTGACCCTGTGTACTCATTTCTCCATCCGCAAGAGAAAAAAGTTAGCTGATTTCCCTACTTGGGGCAGTTTCATAGCTTACATATTTTATGTATTTAATAATATGGTTACATACATGATGTATATAGTTTATTATAAGTATTGTTTAAAGGAAAAATTCAGAGAGTACAGGTTTTGGCGCTCCTAATAAATACAGATGGTGTGTTAGTGACCATTCAGTCAGCTGATGATAGCTTCCATGAGAGTAAAATCACTATACAATTTGCTTACAGTGAGGTAAAACCTTAAAATTGGGTTTACAATCAGCTCGCTCTCTCTCTCTCTCTCTCTCTCTCTCTCTCTCTCCATATATATATATATATATAGAGAGAGAGAGAGAGAGAGAGAGAAAGAGAAAGAGATTCCAGTTATTACTATATTCCTGGTAACCTGACATAGCCTAGTATTACAATTTTTGACCGCAAACACTGATAATGACCGAACATCCATTCTACAACTAACCTCTCTAGCACTCACTGTATTGGAAATAGTAAATAACAAGTAACGAGTTACATAAGCAAAGGCGAAACCTTCGCGATCAGTAAAGGCGTTAGCCGTATGCAAATAAGAAATGGAGCGGCGAAATGTCGCAACACGGCCTTGTCAAGGTAAACCATGGTTCAGAGTATGAGAAGGATCGGGTATGGCGTTGCCAAGGTTACCACGTCGTGCTCTAATACGGTCTGACGCAAAATTTGTTTGAAGCTAAAACATTATGGGATGAAAGAAGACAACAAACTGTAGAGTACAGAAAAAAGTAACATATGATTTTAAATACATTATGGTTAACACATAAGAATTATATGTAGGTCTAATCATACTGAGAGCAAAAGTACGCTGGCTCTCGCTACGGCACTATTAATTGAGGTAACTCAATTTTTGTTTTCTGTCTTTGGTAAATATTCGGTTCTGTACTCAATTTTATCTTCGCCTTCTGCTCAAAGTTCGTCAGAGAAAATGTCACCTTATTCTTCAATGACTTCTTCAGTTTCTTCAACTGGGTCTCATCTTAACCTCTGTCATTGTCATCGCCACTTGCTATTTTCCTCATAAAACTTCTAATCTCTAATCATCTTAGCCAGACTTGCTTCACCTAATCACTCACTACTTTTATGTAAATACTTTTAAAATAACGCCGTATCTTTGGCAAACGTAACCTAAACGTTCACACTAGGTTCTGTATAACTCAGCAAACGCATCCTCAACCTTCACATTAGTATCTGTATGACTGCGCCAACGTAACCTCAATGTACTAACTAGCATCTCTGTCACTCCACAAACGTAACCTCAACGTTCGCTCAAGTATCTGTACAAACCCCGCATTCATGCTAGTGTTTGTATGATTCAGGAATCTCAACCTCAAAGTTCAGACTAGTATCTTTATGCAATCGTACTCTTTATGATCACACTGGTAGGCTATGTATATGATTCGCAAAGATCAACCAATGTTATCTGTTTGTCTCCATAATCGTAACCTCATACTTCACACTACTATATGTATGATTCCGCAAACGTAAACTCAAAGTTCACACTATAATCTGTATGACTCCATAATCGTAACCTCAACGTTCACACTATTATCTGTATGACTCCATAATCGTAACCTCAACGTTCACACTATTACATGTATGATTCCGCAAACGTAAACTTAAAGTTCACACTATAATCTGTATGACTCCATAATCGTAACCTCAACGTTCACACTATTACATGTATGATTCCGCAAACGTAAACTCAAAGTTCACACTATAATCTGTATGACTCCATAACCGTAACCTCAACGTTCACAATATTATCTGTATGACTCCATAATCGTAACCTCAACGTTCACACTATTATATGTATGACTCCATAATCGTAACCTCAACGTTCACACTATTACATGTATGATTCCGCAAACGTAACCTCAACGTTCACGCTATTATCTGTATGACTCCATAATCGTAACCTCAACGTTCACACTATTACATGTATGTTTCCGCAAACGTAACCTCAACGTTCACAATATTATCTGTATGACTCCATAATCGTAACCTCAACGTTCACACTATTACATGTATAATTCCGCAAACGTAACATCAACGTTCACGATATTATCTGTATGACTCCATAACCGTAACCTCGACGTTCACACTATTATCTGTATGACTCCATAATAGTAACCTCAACGTTCACGTTATTATCTGTATGACTCCATAACCGTAACCTCGACGTTCACACTATTATCTGTATGACTCCATAATCGTAACCTCAACGTTCACACTATTACATGTATGATTCCGCAAACGAAAACTCAAAGTTCACACTATAATCTGTATGACTCCATAACCGTAACCTCAACGTTCACAATATTATCTGTATGACTCCATAATCGTAACCTCAACGTTCACACTATTATATGTATGACTCCATAATCGTAACCTCAACGTTCACACTATTACATGTATGATTCCGCAAACGTAACCTCAACCTTCACACTATTATATGTATGATTCCGCAAACGTAACATCAACGTTCACGTTATTATCTGTATGACTCCATAACCGTAACCTCAACGTTCACACTATTATCTGTATGACTCCATAATCGTAACCTCAACGTTCACATTATTATATGTATGATTACGCAAACGTAATATCAACGTTCACGTTATTATCTGTATGACTCCATAACCGTAACCTCAACGTTCACACTATTATCTGTATGACTCCATAATCGTAACCTCAACGTTCACACTATTACATGTATGATTCCGCAAACGTAACACACAACGTTCACGTTATTATCTGTATGACTCAATAACCGTAACCTCGACGTTCACACTATTATCTGTATGACTCCATTATCGTAACCTCAACGTTCACACTATTACATGTATGATTCCGCAAACGTAACATTAACGTTCACGTTATTATCTGTATGACTCCATAACCGTAACCTCGACGTTCACACTATTATCTATATGACTCCATAATCGTAACCTCGACGTTCACACTATTATATGTATTATTACGCAAACGTAACATCAAAGTTCACGTTATTATCTGTATGCCTAGATAACCGTAACCTCAACGTTCACATTATTATCTGTATGACTCCATAATCGTAACCTCAACGTTCACACTATTATATGTATGATTACGCAAACGTAACATCAACGTTCACGTTATTATCTGTATGATTCCATAACCGTAACCTCGACGTTCACACTATTGTCTGTATGACTCCATAATTGTAACCTCAACGTTCTAACTATTATCTGTATGACTCGATATTCGTAACCTCGACGTTCACACTATTATATGTATGATTACGCAAACGTAACCTCGACGTTCACACTATTATCGGTATGACTCCATAATCGTAACCTCAACGTTCACAGTACTATATGTATGACTCCATAATCGTAACCTCAACGTTCACAGTATTATATGTATGATTAGGCAAACGTAACATCAACGTTCACACTATTATCTGTATGACTCCATAATCGTAACCTCAACGTTCATACTATTATATATATATATATATATATATATATATATATATATATATATATATGATTGATTCCACAAAAGTAGCCTAAACGTTCACTCAAGAATCTGTATTACTCCGAAAACGTAAACTTAACGTTCACTCAAGTATCTCTATGTCTCCGTAAACGTAACCTCAAAGTTCACTCAAGTATCTGTATGATTCCGAAAACGTAAACGTAACCTTCACATTAGTATTTGTATGACCCTGAAAACGTAGCCTCAACGTTCAATCAGGTATCTGTATGACTCCGAATACTTAACCTCAACGTTCACTCAATTATCTGTATAAACCCCGCATTCGTTACCTCAAAGTTCATGCTAGTGTTTATATGATTCAGGAATCTCAACCTCAAAATTCAGACTAGTATCTTTATGCAATCGTACTCTTTATGATCACACTGGTAGGCTATGTATATGATTCGCAAACGTAAACTCAAAGTTCACACTATAATCTGTATGACTCTATAATCGTAAACTCAATGTTCACACTATTATATGTATGATTCCGCAAACTTAAACTTAAAGTTCACACTATAATCTGTATGACTCCATAACCGTAACCTCGACGTTCACACTATTATCTGTATGACTCCATAATCGTAACCTCAAAGTTCAGACTATTATATGTATGATTCCGCAAACGTAACCTCAACGTTCACACTATTATCTGTATGACTCCATAATCGTAACCTCAACGTACACACTATTACATGATTGATTCCGCAAACGTAAACTCAAAGTTCACACTATAATTTGTATGACTCCATAACCGTAACCTCGACGTTCACACTATTATCTGTATGACTCCATAATCGTAACCTCAAAGTTAACACTATTATATGTATGATTCCGCAAACGTAACCTCGACGTTCACACTATTATCTGTATGACTGCATAATCGTAACCTCAACGTTCATACTATTATATATATATATATATATATATATATATATATATATGATTCCACAAACGTAACCTAAACGTTCACTCAAGAGTCTGTATTACTCCGAAATCGTAAACTTAACGTTCACTCAAGTATCTCTATGTCTCCGTAAACGTAACCTAAAAGTTCACTCAAATATCTCTAGGACTCGGAAAACGTAAACGTAACCTTCACATTAGTATTTGTATGACCCTGAAAACGTAACCTTAACGTTCACGCTACTATCTGTATGACTCCATAATCGTAACCTCAACGTTCTCACTATTATCTGTATGACTCCATAATCGTAACCTCAACGTTCACACTATTATATTTATGATTCCGCAAACGTAACCTCAACGTTCACGCTATTATCTGTATGACTCCATAATCGTAACCTCAACGTTCACACTATTACAAGTATGATTCCGCAAACGTAACCTCAACGTTCACAATATTATATTTATGACTCCATAATCGTAACCTCAACGTTCACACTATTACATGTATAATTCCGCAAACGTAACATCAACGTTCACACTATTATCTGTATGACTCCATAATCGTAACCTCAACGTTCACACTATTATCTGTATGACTCCAATTTCGTAACCTCAACGTTCACACTATTATATGTATGATTCCGCAAACGTAACCTCAACGTTCACGCTATTATCTGTATGACTCCATAATCGTAACCTCAACGTTCACACTATTATCTGTATGACTCCATAATCGTAACCTCAACGTTCACACTATTATCTGTATGACTCCATAATCGTAACATCAACGTTCTCACTATTATCTGTATGACTCCATAATCGTAACCTCAACGTTCACACTATTATATTTATGATTCCGCAAACGTAACCTCAACGTTCACGCTATTATCTGTATGACTCCATAATCGTAACCTCAACGTTCACACTATTATATGTATGATAACGCAAACGTAACATCAACGTTCACGTTATTATCTGTATGACTCAATAACCGTAACCTCGACGTTCACACTATTATTTGTATGACTCCATAATCGTAACCTCAACGTTCACACTATTATATGTATGATTACGCAAACGTAACATCAACGTTCACGTTATTATCTGTATGACTCCATAACCGTAACCTCAACGTTCACACTATTATCTGTATGACTCCATAATTGTAACCTCAACGTTCACACTATTATATGTATGATTACGCAAACGTAACATCAACGTTCACGTTATTATCTGTATGACTCAATAACCGTAACCTCAACGTTCACACTAATATCTGTATGACTCCATAATCGTAACCTCAACGTTCACACTATTATATGTATGATTACGCAAACGTAACATCAACGTTCACGTTATTATCTGTATGACTCCATAACCGTAACCTACACGTTCACACTATTATCTGTATGACTCCATAATCGTAACTTCAACGTTCACACTATTATATGTATGATTACGCAAACGTAACATCAACGTTCACGTTATTATCTGTATGACTCCATAACCGTAACCTCGACGTTCACACTATTATCTGTATGACTCCATAATCGTAACCTCAACGTTCACACTATTATCTGTATGACTCCATAATCGTAACCTTGACTTTCACACTATTATATGTATGATTACGCGAACGTAACATCAACGTTCACACTATTATCTGTATGACTCCATACCCGTAACCACGACGTTCACACTATTATCGGTATAAACCCCGCATTCGTTACCTCAAAGTTCATGCTAGTGTTTATATTATTCAGGAATCTCTACCTCAAAGTTCAGACTAGTATCTTTATGAAATCGTACTCTTTATGATCACACTGGTAGGCTATGTATATGATTCGCAAACGTAAACTCAAAGTTCACACTATAATCTGTATGACTCCATAATCGTAAACTCAATGTTCACACTATTATATGTATGATTCCGCAAACTTAAACTTAAAGTTCACACCATAATCTGTATGACTCCATAACCGTAACCTCGACGTTCACACTATAATCTGTATGACTCCATAATCGTAAACTCAATGTTCACACTATTATATGTATGATTCCGCAAACTTAAACTTAAAGTTCACACCATAATCTGTATGACTCCATAACCGTAACCTCGACGTTCACACTATTATCTGTATGACTCCATAATCGTAAACTCAAAGTTCACACTATTATATGATTGATTCCGCAAACGTAATCTCAACGTTCACACTGTTATCTGTATGACTCCATAATCGTAACCTCAACGTTCACACTATTACATGATTGATTCTGCAAACGTAAACTCAAAGTTCACACTATTATCTGTATGACTCCATAACCGTAACCTCGACGTTCACACTATTATCTGTATGACTCCATAATGGTAACATCAACGATCATGCTATTATATATATATATATATATATATATATATATATATATATATATATATATATATATATATATATATGATTCCACAAACGTAACCTAAACGTTCACTCAAGAATCTGTATTACTCCGAAATCGTAAACTTAACGTTCACTCAAGTATCTCTATGTCTCCGTAAACGTAACCTCAAAGTTCACTCAAGTATCTGTAGGACTCCGAAAACGTAAACGTAACTTTCACATTTGTATTTGTATGACCCTGAAAACGTAGGCTCAACCTTCGCTCAGGTATCTGTATGACTCCGAAAACGTAAACGTAACCTTTACATTAGTATTTGTATGACCCTGGAAACGTAACCTCAACGGTCACGCTATTATCTGTATGACTCCATAATCGTAACCTCAACGTTCACACTATTATATGTATGATTCCGCAAACGTAACCTCAACGTTCACGCTATTATCTGTATGACTCCATAATCGTAACCTCAACGTTCACACTATTACATGATTGATTCTGCAAACGTAAACTCAAAGTTCACACTATTATCTGTATGACTCCATAACCGTAACCTCGACGTTCACACTATTATCTGTATGACTCCATAATGGTAACATCAACGATCATGCTATTATAACGTTCACTCAAGTATCTCTATGTCTCCGTAAACGTAACCTCAAAGTTCACTCAAGTATCTGTAGGACTCCGAAAACGTAAACGTAACTTTCACATTTGTATTTGTATGACCCTGAAAACGTAGGCTCAACCTTCGCTCAGGTATCTGTATGACTCCGAAAACGTAAACGTAACCTTTACATTAGTATTTGTATGACCCTGGAAACGTAACCTCAACGGTCACGCTATTATCTGTATGACTCCATAATCGTAACCTCAACGTTCACACTATTATATGTATGATTCCGCAAACGTAACCTCAACGTTCAAGCTATTATCTGTATGACTCCATTATCGTAACCTCAACGTTCACACTATTATCTGTATGACTCCATAACCGTAACCTCAACGTTCACACTATTATCTGTATGACTCCATAATCGTAACCTCAACGTTCACAATATATGTATGATTCCGCAAACGTAACATCAACGTTCACGTTATTATCTGTATGACTCCATAACCGTAACCTCGACGTTCACACTATTATCTATATGACTCCATAATCGTAACCTCAACGTTCACACTATTATATGTATGATTACGCAAACGTAACATCAAAGTTCACGTTATTATCTGTATGCCTAGATAACCGTAACCTCAACATTCACACTATTATCAGTATGACTCCATAATCGTAACCTCAGCGTTCACACTATTATATGTATGATTACGCAAACGTAACATCAACGTTCACGTTATTATCTGTATGATTCCATAACCGTAACCTCGACGTTCACACTATTGTCTGTATGACTCCATAATTGTAACCTCAACGTTCACACTATTATCTGTATGACTCCATAATCGTAACCTCGACGTTCACACTATTATATGTATGATTACGCAAACGTAACCTCGACGTTCACACTATTATCGGTATGACTCCATAATCGTAACCTCAACGTTCACAGTACTATATGTATGACTCCATAATCGTAACCTCAACGTTCACAGTATTATATGTATGATTACGCAAACGTAACATCAACGTTCACACTATTATCTGTATGACTCCATAATCGTAACCTCAACGTTCATACTATTATATATATATATATATATATATATATATATATATATATATATATATATATATATGTATGATTCCACAAACGTAGCCTAAACGTTCACTCAAGAATCTGTATTACTCCGAAAACGTTAACTTAACGTTCACTCAAGTATCTCTATGTCTCCGTAAACGTAACCTCAAAGTTCACTCAAGTATCTGTATGATTCCGAAAACGTAAACGTAACCTTCACATTAGTATTTGTATGACCCTGAAAACGTAGCCTCAACGTTCAATCAGGTATCTGCATGACTCCGAATACTTAACCTCAACGTTCACTCAATTATCTGTATAAACCTCGCATTTGTTACCTCAAAGTTCATGCTAGTGTTTATATGATTCAGGAATCTCAACCTCAAAATTCAGACTAGTATCTTTATGCAATCGTACTCTTTGTGATCACACTGGTAGGCTATGTATATGATTCGCAAACGTAAACTCACAGTTCACACTATAATCTGTATGACTCCATAATCGTAAACTCAATGTTCACACTATTATATGTATGATTCCGCAAACTTAAACTTAAAGTTCACACCATAATCTGTATGACTCCATAACCGTAACCTCGACGTTCACACTAGTATCTGTATGACTCCATAATCGTAACCTCAAAGTTCACACTATTATATGTATGATTCCGCAAACGTAATCTCAACGTTCACACTATTATCTGTGTGACTCCATAATCGTAACCTCAACGTTCACACTATTATCTGTATGACTCCAATTTCGTAACCTCAACGTTCAAACTATTATATGTATGATTCCGCAAACGTAACCTCAACGTTCACGCTATTATCTGTATGACTCCATAATCGTAACCTCAACGTTCACACTATTATCTGTATGACTCCATAATCGTAACCTCAACGTTCACACTATTATCTGTATGACTCCATAATCGTAACCTCAACGTTCTCACTATTATCTGTATGACTCCATAATCGTAACCTCAACGTTCACACTATTATATTTATGATTCCGCAAACGTAACCTCAACGTTCACGCTATTATCTGTATGACTCCATAATCGTAACCTCAACGTTCACACTATTATATGTATGATTACGCAAACGTAACATCAACGTTCACGTTATTATCTGTATGACTCAATAACCGTAACCTCGACGTTCACACTATTATTTGTATGACTCCATAATCGTAACCTCAACGTTCACACTATTATATGTATGATTGCGCAAACGTAACATCAACGTTCACGTTATTATCTGTATGACTCCATAACCGTAACCTCAACGTTCACACTATTATCTGTATGACTCCATAATTGTAACCTCAACGTTCACACTATTATATGTATGATTACGCAAACGTAACATCAACGTTCACGTTATTATCTGTATGACTCAATAACCGTAACCTCAACGTTCACACTAATATCTGTATGACTCCATAATCGTAACCTCAACGTTCACACTATTATATGTATGATTACGCAAACGTAACATCAACGTTCACGTTATTAACTGTATGACTCCATAACCGTAACCTACACGTTCACACTATTATCTGTATGACTCCATAATCGTAACTTCAACGTTCACACTATTATATGTATGATTACGCAAACGTAACATCAACGTTCACGTTATTATCTGTATGACTCCATAACCGTAACCTCGACGTTCACACTATTATCTGTATGACTCCATAATCGTAACCTCAACGTTCACACTATTATCTGTATGACTCCATAATCGTAACCTTGACTTTCACACTATTATATGTATGATTACGCGAACGTAACATCAACGTTCACACTATTATCTGTATGACTCCATACCCGTAACCACGACGTTCACACTATTATCGGTATAAACCCCGCATTCGTTACCTCAAAGTTCATGCTAGTGTTTATATTATTCAGGAATCTCTACCTCAAAGTTCAGACTAGTATCTTTATGAAATCGTACTCTTTATGATCACACTGGTAGGCTATGTATATGATTCGCAAACGTAAACTCAAAGTTCACACTATAATCTGTATGACTCCATAATCGTAAACTCAATGTTCACACTATTATATGTATGATTCCGCAAACTTAAACTTAAAGTTCACACCATAATCTGTATGACTCCATAACCGTAACCTCGACGTTCACACTATTATCTGTATGACTCCATAATCGTAAACTCAAAGTTCACACTATTATATGTATGATTCCGCAAACGTAATCTCAACGTTCACACTGTTATCTGTATGACTCCATAATCGTAACCTCAACGTTCACACTATTACATGATTGATTCTGCAAACGTAAACTCAAAGTTCACACTATTATCTGTATGACTCCATAACCGTAACTTCGACGTTCACACTATTATCTGTATGACTCCATAATGGTAACCTCAACGATCATGCTATTATATATATATATATATATATATATATATATATATATATATATATGATTCCACAAACGTAACCTAAACGTTCACTCAAGAATCTGTATTACTCCGAAATCGTAAACTTAACGTTCACTCAAGTATCTCTATGTCTCCGTAAACGTAACCTCAAAGTTCACTCAAGTATCTGTAGGACTCCGAAAACGTAAACGTAACTTTCACATTTGTATTTGTATGACCCTGAAAACGTAGGCTCAACCTTCGCTCAGGTATCTGTATGACTCCGAAAACGTAAACGTAACCTTTACATTAGTATTTGTATGACCCTGGAAACGTAACCTCAACGGTCACGCTATTATCTGTATGACTCCATAATCGTAACCTCAACGTTCACACTATTATATGTATGATTCCGCAAACGTAACCTCAACGTTCATGCTGATATCTGTATGACTCCATAATCGTAACCTCAACGTTCACACTATTATCTGTATGACTCCATAATCGTAACCACATTGTTCACACTATTACATGTATGATTCCATATTCGTAAACTCAACGTTCACACTATTATACGTATGATTCCGCAAACGTAACATCAACGTTCACGTTATTATCTGTATGACTCCATAACCGTAACCTCGACGTTCACACTATTATCTATATGACTCCATAATCGCAACCTCAACGTTCACACTATTATATGTATGATTACGCAAACGTAACATCAAAGTTCACGTTATTATCTGTATGCCTAGATAACCGTAACCTCAACATTCACACTATTATCAGTATGACTCCATAATCGTAACCTCAGCGTTCACACTATTATATGTATGATTACGCAAACGTAACATCAACGTTCACGTTATTATCTGTATGATTCCATAACCGTAACCTCGACGTTCACACTATTGTCTGTATGACTCCATAATTGTAACCTCAACGTTCATACTATTATATATATATATATATATATATATATATATATATATATATATATATATATATATATATATATGTATGATTCCACAAACGTAGCCTAAACGTTCACTCAAGAATCTGTATTACTCCGAAAACGTAAACTTAACGTTCACTCAAGTATCTCTATGTCTCCGTAAACGTAACCTCAAAGTTCACTCAAGTATCTGTATGATTCCGAAAACGTAAACGTAACCTTCACATTAGTATTTGTATGACCCTGAAAACGTAGCCTCAACGTTCAATCAGGTATCTGTATGACTCCGAATACGTAACCTCAACGTTCACTCAATTATCTGTATAAACCCCGCATTTGTTACCTCAAAGTTCATGCTAGTGTTTATATGATTCAGGAATCTCAACCTCAAAATTCAGACTAGTATCTTTATGCAATCGTACTCTTTGTGATCACACTGGTAGGCTATGTATATGATTCGCAAACGTAAACTCACAGTTCACACTATAATCTGTATGACTCCATAATCGTAAACTCAATGTTCACACTATTATATGTATGATTCCGCAAACTTAAACTTAAAGTTCACACCATAATCTGTATGACTCCATAACCGTAACCTCGACGTTCACACTAGTATCTGTATGACTCCATAATCGTAACCTCAAAGTTCACACTATTATATGTATGATTCCGCAAACGTAATCTCAACGTTCACACTATTATCTGTATGACTCCATAATCGTAACCTCAACGTTCACACTATTACATGATTGATTCCGCAAACGTAAACTCAAAGTTCACACTATTATCTGTATGACTCCATAACCGTAACCTCGACGTTCACACTATTATCTGTATGACTCCATAATGGTAACCTCAACGTTCATGCTATTATATATATATATATATATATATATATATATATATATATATATATATATATATATATATATGATTCCACAAACGTAACCTAAACGTTCACTCAAGAATCTGTATTACTCCGAAATCGTAAACTTAACGTTCACTCAAGTATCTCTATGTCTCCGTAAACGTAACCTCAAAGTTCACTCAAGTATCTGTAGGACTCCGAAAACGTAAACGTAACTTTCACATTTGTATTTGTATGACCCTGAAAACGTAGGCTCAACGTTCACTCAGGTATCTGTATGACTCCGAAAACGTAAACGTAACCTTTACATTAGTATTTGTATAACCCTGGAAACGTAACCTCAACGGTCACGCTATTATCTGTATGACTCCATAATCGTAACCTCAACGTTCACACTATTATATGTATGATTCCGCAAACGTAACCTCAACGTTCACGCTGATATCTGTATGACTCCATAATCGTAACCTCAACGTTCACACTATTATCTGTATGACTCCATAACCGTAACCTCAACGTTCACACTATTATCTGTATGACTCCATAATCGTAACCTCAACGTTCACAATATATGTATGATTACGCAAACGTAACATCAACGTTCACGTTATTATCTGTATGACTCCATAACCGTAACCTCATTGTTCACACTATTACATGTATGATTCCATATTCGTAAACTCAACGTTCACACTATTATACGTATGATTCCGCAAACTTAACATCAACGTTCACGTTATTATCTGTATGACTCCATAACCGTAACCTCGACGTTCACACTATTATCTATATGACTCCATAATCGTAACCTCAACGTTCACACTATTATATGTATGATTACGCAAACGTAACATCAAAGTTCACGTTATTATCTGTATGCCTAGATAACCGTAACCTCAACATTCACACTATTATCAGTATGACTCCATAATGGTAACCTCAGCGTTCACACTATTATATGTATGATTCCGCAAACGTAACCTCAACGTTCACGCTATTATCTGTATGAGTCCATAATCGTAACCTTAACGTTCACACTATTATCTGTATGACTCCATAATCGTAACCTCAACGTTCACACTATTATCTGTATGACTCCATAATCGTAACCTCAAATTTCACACTATTATATGTATGATTCCGCAAACGTAACCTCGACGTTCACGCTATTATCTGTACTACTCCATAATCGTAACCTCAACGTTCACACTATTATCTGTATGACTCCATAATCGTAACCTCAACGTTCACACTATTATATGTATGACTCCATAATCGTAACCTCAACGTTCACACTATTATCTGTATGACTCCATAATCGTAACCTCAACGTTCACACTATTATCTGTATGACTCCATAATCGTAACCTCAACGTTCACACTATTATATGTATGATTCCGCAAACGTAACCTCAACGTTCAAGCTATTATCTGTATGACTCCATAATCGTAACCTCAACGTTCACACTATTATCTGTATGACTCCATAATCGTAACCTCAACGTTCACACTATTACCTGTATGACTCCATAATCGTAACCTCAAATTTTACACTAATAAATGTATGATTCCGCAAACGTAACCTCGACGTTCACACTATTATCTGTATGACTCCATAATCGTAACCTAAAGGGTCATACTATTATATATATATATATATATATATATATATATATATATATATATATATATATATATATATATGATTCTACAAACGTAACCTAAACGTTCACTCAAGAATCTGTATTACTCCGAAAACGTAAACTTAACGTTCATTCAAGTATCTCTATGTCTCCGTAAACGTAACGTCAAAGTTCACTCAAGTATCTGTAGGACTCCGAAAACGTAAACGTAAGCTTCACATTAGTATTTGTATGACCCTGAAAACGTAACCTCAACGTTCACGCTATTATCTGTATGACTCCATAATCGTAACCTCAACGTTCACACTATTATATGTATGATTCCGCAAACGTAACCTCAACGTTCACACTATTATCTGTATGACTCCATAATCGTAACCTCAACGTTCACACTATTATATGTATGATTCCGCAAACGTAACCTCAACGTTCACACTATTATCTGTATGACTCCATAATCGTAACCTCAACGTTCACACTATTATCTGTATGACTCCATAATCGTAACCTCATTTGTATCTTTATATCAGGAATATAATTGGGCATTAGATCGAAGCTTCCACACATTTGTTTGTACATCGTGGACGGGACCATAAATTTTCCTCAAAAGCTTTCGCTCAAACAATGTCAACTGATTTTTTATCACGGCGGTTAAAGTCCACGCCTCCTCTCCATACGTTTGGACTGGCTGAGTGAACGTTTTATAGAGTCGTACTTAGTGGTTTGAGACAATAGCCTACTTTTAGAAAGCTATAATTATAGCTTTAATAATTCGGATCTTAATAAAGTTAGTAAAGTTTATATTGAAAGTCGATATAATACCTGCATTTAACCAAAGCTGAGAGTTTTACTAGTCAGATATTTTTTTAATTCTATGTTATATGAGATGTATTATTACAGTATTTTTACAGAGATTGTTTCAACGGCTTGAGAGATTTGGTCACAGATCAGTCCTTATAGCAATGCAATAAATACTATCACATCTGGCGTTCCTGCTCCCTAAATATTACTCCGAACAAAGTCCAGTTTTACTGCATTGTCAGAATTGATTTCAAAGCGAAACGTGTGGGCTTGCTTTGAAAGCCCGTCGGTGCTGCATTCTATCGGGTAATTGTGTACTCTTGTTTATACCTCATTGCGCAAGCGTGGGCACGGTATATGGAGTTGTATGTATATCTTACACGTTACACGCAGTCAGACAGCAATAAAGTAATATAGACGGACTAAAGGAACAGTCGCTCGAGAGGAACACTCTGGTAACTCGGAGTCATATAAAGTGGGACGAAAGTAACAATTTAGTTCCCAGAAAAGATGAGCTGATATTGACACTTAAAAGTGTTTAAAGGCAATTTCGATTTCGGATACTTAAAAATGTTGGCTCTTCCGATCTGCAACAAGGTATTGTAATCCTTTGTAAAAGAAAAATCATAACCTAAAATTAACGGAAATAAGATCTTCATATTTCCGAATACACCGAGGCCATTGTTAGTGATTAACATTAATATATAATTGTTAGGAACAACCTAGGAATTACTGTTAAGCGTCATTAGTTGAAATTGAAATCTATGATCACACGTAACCTAACATAAACTGACTAGCAATAACAAAGCCTCAGATGTTCGGCCAACATAACATACAATAACATTGTTTGCAAACAGAAAAATGTTCGACCCGTATAAATAGTTTATAGAGTTCAAGAGTCTAATAAATATAGAAATAGTTACGCTCAGAAATATCAAAATCAAACACAAACAGACTAAACTTTGATGCAGCTGTTGGTGATAATAAAATCTAGAAAAATTAAATTACTTTAACTCTTTTAGTTTTCTTTAAGTTGTATCCCCTTTATAAATAATTTTTTTCAGACGAAAATCCAATTCAGGCTATCATCGTCAATCAAGAATTGCTTGTAAAATATCAATCTAAAATAAAGTTAAATAACATGTCTAAAATAAATAATAAACATAGTCTATATTGCAACAAATCAGAAACAAAAACTTAACAATATAATAAATAAAAGCATTCGAAAGGATCTACATCAATTATAGTTTGATTTCACACAGAATAGGATTCTGCGTAGGTGAAATCGACCAGAGAGAGTGGGTATTACACCCGTCTGAGCGAATAGGGAATTCACATCTTGCTGCGTGGGTGAGCCTTGTTGCCAATTCGACGTTCAACTTCCGTTCGTCGCTCAGTTTCATTGTAGCTGTGATTGAGTGATTTACTATAGTCTATCCATTTTGGGAAGGCGGGTAAAAGATTAAGTCACCGCCCGAGCTCCCAACAATAGCTTGGGTCAGGCGCTCGGCGGCCGGCCGCCCGCGCTAATGAGGCGTAAAAAGCACTCCACTCCAAAATATTATCACATAAAAGTAAGCGTATTTTTTAATTTTTTATTACAGTTTTGATGTCTACGTGTGATTTCATGAAAAACTAGTCCAAACACGACGGAGTTATGTCAATTAGTAAAATTGTACTCACTACAATTTTTTATAACCACTAATTTTACTAATTGACATAACTCCGTCGTGTTTGGACTAGTTTTTCATGAAATCACACGTAGACATCAAAACTGTAATAAAAAATTAAAAAATACGCTTACTTTTATGTGATAATATTTTGGAGTGGAGTGCTTTTTACGCCTCATTAGCGCGGGCGGCCGGCCGCCGAGCGCCTGACCCAAGCTATTGTTGGGAGCTCGGGCGGTGACTTAATCTTTTACCCGCCTTCCCAAAATGGATAGACTATAGTGCTGTAGCTTGCTTCGTTTTGCAATTTCAGTTTTGCTTCCCTTCAATAGTCTTTTTCAAGACTTTACTGTATTGACCTATATAGATAGTTAACTCGGAATGTTTTTATCTATGTTTTCATATATATATATATATCTTGTACAAATTTTCAATCGTTAATAAAATACGTTTTTATCCATCCAATCAAATGCAAATACATTTTTTAAAACTATAGTTGATAACAATTTATTTTAATAAACCATTTTCATATATTTATTCAATAATGGAATTACAAACATTTAGGAGAGATAGGTTTCGAAATGTGTATCTCATATTCATCAAAGTCTAGTGCTATTTAGCATTGAACCAACATTCCATAGATAGAAATGAACGTCTCAAAAATATGTACGAAAAACCTCCATTTTATAACATTAAATTGTTGCCATGGTTACCACACAATATCATAAATAATGTTCCAGGATTAAAAATGAACGAAAAGAATAAAATTAACAAACAAACTGGATTAACTTTAACATGCCTTGTTTCAAAAACGGACAATGCGAAAGGAAAGCTAACAGAAAATACATCACAACGCAAGCGACGAAAGAAGAAAGCGTATAAATAGTAACAAATGAAAATAATAGACCAATATCATACATGAAAAGGAAAATGGATAACTGCAAAGAAATTCGCTTTCTATTATGCCACTTAATATTCTTATTCTGACATATGTATATACATATTTATTTTAAATGTAATTATAAAATCAATAAGAACTCGAATACAATTTTTCTTTGTTGAATAAAGTAGGAATTGATTTTTTTAAAAAATGTTAATTACTTATTTTCTTGTGACATGTGTTTCACAAAGCAATTCTGATCGGTAATGTAAACGCAGGCATATAATGCGAATAATGTAAACCCAGATAATGTTTATATCACATACTAATCTATTTATAACCGTGATTAGCTGACTGACATTTGTTTCCATTATTATGGCAAAATTGAATATTTGGACGTCCATGCTTTTTGGTCATTGTCTGTTATTTTTATTAGTCACTTCATTTGCTTTTATTGACAGTTATCGTTTATCTGTGTGTTGGTTATATATAAATATATATATATATATATATATATATATTATATATATATGGTGATATGTTTTCTTGTATTATAGTTAGTAAATTAAAAATATTTCAAAAACAAGAATACTTTTAATACATATATTATTCCATGTATATTATTTTTACATATATTATTTATATATACTGTATACATATATATATATATATATATATATATATATATATATATATATATATATTATATATATATGGTGATATGTTTTCTTGTATTATAGTTAGTAAATTAAAAATATTTCAAAAACAAGAATACTTTTAATACATATATTATTCCATGTATATTATTTTTACATATATTATTTATATATACTGTATATATATATATATATATATATATATATATATATATATATATATATATATATATATATGTGTGTGTGTGTGTGTGTGTGTGTGTGTGTGTGTGTGTGTGTGTGTGTGTGTAATACCATTATATATTTATTTAATAAATTACACATTTTATGTAAGCTTATGTAGATATTTGTGTGTACGTGAATTAAATTTGTTTACTAGTAAAACACTAATGGTATTACGGGTACTGTCAAACTAAATTTTTCTTTTTACAATCACTTCAAAGTTCTAACCTATTTGCTTGAAGAACATTTTATTATATAAGATAATAAAAAAAGAATTCTTTCGTCTTGTATATTATGAATTACTTACTTTTTTTAATATCCAAATTAACTCCGGTTAATAATTAAGTAGTATTTATGAGAGATACTTCACGCCTTATTATACTAAAAAATAGTTTTTCAATAATGAAGGCAGTTCTAATAGAGAGGATTAGAAATTCAGAATAAAAAATATGATATTTTGGAAAAAAATATGAAATAAATCTGTAAGTTACTGAATGATTTTACCAACTAGCTACTCTTGACGGGATTAGCCACTGGCAATGGCGGGCTGGCTGTCACAGCGTTCGATCTGACAATACCGTATCCCTACCCTGCCACGAACCCATTCCTATTCTACTTTAAATCGAAGTATAACCTATTCCTACTATACACTCTTACTCCAAACTAATTCTATACACAGTTCCTTATCCATCTTACAAGAGTCCGTTATACACACATTGTTACCTAAAAAGAGAGCAATGTTATCTATTTCAGATAAACTACTCTTCTCATGTAACGCCTGTATTTTCTCTTATTTCAAATACGAGTGCATCATTATGGCCTGTTCTTACTGCTACTTAGTTCTGTTTACATATTTTCTATATTTCGCCCAAGATAATTGTAATAACATAATCAATAAGAGTTAGTTAGAGATTAGTTAAACAAAAACAGAGCTTAATGCAAACCGACTGCAATGGTTACTTTGGAGTTTGAAGCGACGCCGTAGTTTTATTGAAAGAATTTACGGTGTAAACTGACGCGAATGCAACACAAATATGAGCTTCAATTGAGCAAACGAGAATTGAGTCGAAAGAAATAATTCACCGCGCAATAATGGAGGTACTAAAAGATAATGTATGTATCAATTGAGTGGCCATGTAAAGAAATTTGATAAATCAAGCAAATTCTGCCAGTAACATCATGTTTACTCCGTAAATAAATAAATATCGGAATATGAACTCACAAACGTTGTTGTCTGACGGGTTTCAATGACTTATGTCATCATCATCAGGAACTCTACAAAAAATTTACAACTGCAAATCAAATTTGTGGTAGTGCCACTGATGATGATGAAATAGCTCATTGAAAAGCGTATGACCATAGCGTAAATTGCTTTGAAAGTTTATGTCCATTTATTTATAGCCTTAAATCACGAGCCATATCAGTTAATACTTACATGTTTACTCTGCTCAACTGAAAAACCTCTATTAGTGTAAAAGAAAAAGCTGCAAATAAATTAGGAATCTTACTTTTTCAGTTATTCACAATGACTGAAATTTCTTCCGCTTCAACTTTCCGTAAATAGTCGTTATGAAGGCACCTGGCTACATAACCATGTATTGTCAGCACCATCTGACAACTGAATCATTAGTCAGACATGTTGTTGACATGTATCGGCATCTATCGGTCATCTTCAAGTCGTGACTCCCCCTCCCAAGCAACCGCTCTAATTGGCCAGAGTCAACGTTAATTTGTAGCTTAAACTTGAATTAATTAGAGTAATTGCTGAAGGTGATTGCATGAGGAGACAAGAGGTCCTGCCCAGGATCGTGAAGGCAGTGGCTTCGCGGGGGTCTGTCTTCAGGAGCTTGATTAGTACTTGTTGTATACTACAATATATAAAACCACCATTTTTACACTGTATATATATATATATATATATATATATATATATATATATATATATATATATATATATACAGTATATTTGTATAGGGAAAGTTATATAAAACTCATTATTTTCATTTTACGTTTTTTTTAAGAAGAAAAATACAAGCTACGTTTTATTGCGCGTTAAGCGTACAGAATATCTGGGAGATTAATTGGTCCAGAGGTAGTGTTAAAAATGCCCTCCGTAACTCTCTAGGCACAACTGAACACACCATTCAATGTTTTTGGCAGTATGCTGAAGCGTTAGGACGGGTAGTGTAGACCCTTATCTTTAGATACCCACATAGAAAAAAGTCTAGTGTGGTCAGGTCCGGTGATCTTGGCGGCCACACATTCCTGAAAATTATGTGGTTCAAAGTAACTTTGGATCAGAGCCATAGAGTCACGTGACATATGACGAATGGCGCTGTCCTGTTGAAAGTGCCCTCGATGCACCTCAATTGCGTCCATTCGCTGAAAATGCGTCAATACTCATCGTTGTTCACTGTACCGTGGAAACAAAATTGGACCCACGATTCTCTCTGCTGATACTTTACACCTAACTCGGTATATGCAAATTCTCTCTGTTGACAAATATGAAATTCTCTGCTGACAAATGGCCGACATGCAATCAAAACTCCAAGACCTCCTTTGTCGTTTGATAGGCAAATAAAACCTTTCGGCGTATTCCTACTGAAATCATGGACAAATGAAAATCATGAGTTTTATATGAATAACGATATATATATATATATATATATATATATATATATATATATATATATCACAATGACGGCACGACCAGCCATTGAAAGTTAGCTCGCATAAATACCAAGTAAGATTCTTTTTTAAGTACATAAGTGAAAGTGATAAGTCAGTGTATACAAGAAAACAGTGTTGCATAACTACAAATATATATATATATATATATATATATATATATATCATAAATAGTTATTATCTGAAGCACATCTATTATTCATTCTGAAGTGCATAAAATCACAGTTCCAACGTTTCGTTAGAATCTCATCTAGCATTGACGAGGTGAACCCAACAACAGTTGAAGAGCGAGACTGTTCATATATATATATATATATATATATATATATATATATATATATATATATATATATATATATATATATACCGTTATTCATATAAAACTCATGATTTTCATTTGTCCATGATTTCAGTAGGAATACGCCGAAAGGTTTTATTTGCCTTTCGTATTTGCTATATGTATATATATATATATATATATATACATAAAAAATATGTTTTCTTGTTTAATAATCTAAAACAACATAGGTTATTCAAATACAAGAATATTTATTAATTCTTATTAATTCTAATTAAGAACTTAATATAAATTAAATTAAGAATTTATTAATTGAAATTAATAAATATTCTTGTATTTGAATAACCTATGTTGTTATATATATATATATATATATATATATATATATATATATATTACGTATTCCTTCACGGATGGAAAAATATGATGAACAGTTATTATCTGGAGTACATCCGTTCATTCTGCAGTGCATAAAATCGCAGTTCCGACGTTTCGCTAGAATCTCATCTAGCATTGACGAGGTGAACCCAACAACAGTTGAAGAGCGAGTCAAGATGCTAGATGAGATTCTAGCGAAACGTCGGAACTGCGATTTTATGCACTGCAGAATGAACGGATGTACTCCAGATAATAACATATATATATATATATATATATATATATATATATATATATAAGTATAAAAAAAATCAATTATAAATTGATAAATATAAAATATTTTTCAAAAACAATGGATAACGATAAATGAAGTATTTAACATAAAGCAGTTTTACAGTTAAGCTAAAATAATTATGGTATCATAATCAATTTTTTAAATGTAGGCCTAAATATAGACCTAATTTTCTACAAATCCTCTTGTTTCATACATTTTAATTTATCTCAAGGCCTGATTGTGATGTATCTAATTACGAAAGCGAACTCTAACTTTAGTTGTTTCAAATGTTGTTTCTCTTGGAAGCGTAACTAAAATACAAAGAGATGTGATATCGATATTAGCCAACCATTAATCGACTCATTACAACAGTGACACTACAACAGATGTTTCAATTTCGATTCAAGTATCTCATTAAATCGGGTGACCACAAGTCGGCTGGTGATTGACTTTATTCCTTCTCTAACTTCACCCGCTACAGCTTTCATAGGCAAAGTTCCAGTGGTAGACAATAATATTCTTCATTCTTGTACATATTCACATTTAAAGAGAGTGTGCTTCGCCAATTTCAGTTTAATATGATGCTATTCAAAATTCTTTAGTTATTTTTTCTAGAAAATATTTTTATGGCAATTTTGTTTTATTGCTCTAAACTCTTGTATTAGGCTTTCTTTGCCATTAGTAACTTTTTTGCCAAGTTGAACTTTACACCGACACTATAACTTTTTGATCAGTGTTTAAAGCTTTCCACTTTTCCAATTTCTTCATCCTATATTTATTACGCAGCGAAATATTTCTTTTAAAAAGAATTTGAAGAAGTTGGCCTATAACTCAGTCGGAGGATGTTCCCATGCCATCAGTACCTGAACAATGAATGACACACGTCCTGATTACTAACCAAACAACCTAAACTAGAAACCGCAAGTTGAACTAATACAGATATAATAGCAAGACGAGAACGCGGTCTGCGCAGGTCACCGACCCGCAACTGGTTAGCGACCAGTTATTTACGATTCCAACTTTTTCTGATACACTTTTATTGGAAATAAATTACACGACGATTGTATCAATCAGCTGGCTTTTAACTGCCATCAGTGTGAACATTTAATGAAGAAGCTGAAAAGGGATACTTTGCGGTTATAAAATCTGACGTGAACGCAGGAGAGATCGACTCGATAACGTGTTTGTCATCTTTAGAAGCACTACATTTAACATGTGACCGTTTCCAATCGTGAGCCAATCTTAATAAATTATTCTCGAAAGATGTTAATTCTGAATATTATATAGGCAATGAAGCGTCACCATTCATCGTGTTTCTGTGAATTTTAATGCAAGAATAAGAAAGTAAACGTTCTGTAACAAAACGTCGACAGTAATTGTGGTAATGCAAGATCCAGCCAACCCTGAGGCAGAGTCATCGAATTCCCCCATAGAGATGCCTCTCGTCCCGACTAATGTAGTAAGCAGACTGCTTGTGTTAACAGTTGGCAGATAAACATTCAATTAGAAGGCTGACAATTTAATATGTTGCTTCAGAGGCGCCTTATATATAAACTGTTAGGCTAAATGCATTTATAATAAATAGTGAATTTATGTTTTTTTTTGTTCATTAGGGTAATGAAAAAATTTAGAATGGGAAAGCTTTATGAATCATAAGAAGAATGGGTGGTGGCACACGCCTTCCAGATATGCTTCAGGCTTTCATGACTGGTCTAGATCACTAACTAATCGAAGTTATAGAGGAGTATTAATTAAATAGCCGTCATGTAGTGATAAGGTGAGGCAGAATATGGAGAGAATAGATAGGATGGCGGAAAGATAAGCAGCCCATCCGGTACTTTGAATGCAGGGAAGTAATAGATTACGTGTACAAGATCGCACGTGATCTAGACCATCTCTCTATTAGGATTGTAAGGAGGTATCAATACGCTAAATCCTCTAAAAACGCCAGCGAAGATAAGGTGGCATATTAAAAAAATGGTGGGATTAACTTGCATCTGATCTGGTACTGGAAGTAAATGGAAGAAATAGATCACGTGTGCAGGATCGGATCACTGATCTAGTCCTTCTCTCTATTAGGATTATACGGAGACACCAATCTGCTAAATCCTCTAAAAATGCCAGCGAATATATGATGGGATGTAAATAGGATGACTGGAGAAACTTTCATCTGATCTGGTTTTAGGGAAAAAGGGGAATAATAGATCACGTGTGCAGAATCGGATCCCTGATCTAGTCCTTCTTTTTATCAGGACTATACGGAGGCACCAATCTGCTAAATCCTCTAAAAACGCCAGCGAATATATTATAGGATGTGAATAGGATGGCAGGAGAAACTTCCATCTGATCTGATTATAGGGATAAAGGGAAGAAATAGATCACGTGTGCAGGATAGGATCACTGATCTAGTTAGGATTGTGCGGAGGCACCAATCTGCTAAATCCTCTAAAAACCCTAGCGAATATATGATGGGATGTAAATAGGATGGCGGGAGGAACTTCCATCTGATCTGGTTTTAGGGATAAAGGGGAATAATAGATTAAGTGTTCACCATTACATCACTGATATAGTCCTTCTCTCTATTAAGATTATAAGGTCGCCAACCCGCGAATACCTCATGAAAGAATACGGAGAAATAAATGTAATACAGAGGGTATGGCAGACGACTATACTGCTCATCTGTGATGGCAATAAGAGGGAAGAATGACTCCCATGGATAGGGTCGTCACCACCCTTAACTTCCTTCTCAAGTGTGTTGACGTATTTGGACTGTTACCTGGCAGTGGTGTCCCATCGCAACGTGACGAATAAAACGTTCAGAATGAGTTACGAGCTACTGCGAAAGGGCTATGTGTTTGCAGAACTATAGTCGTGTATTGTAACCAGAGCAATAGACGTCAAGTACAGTTGTGGGGGTGAGGGGGGCTTGACTGCGTGCGAGGGGAGGAGGAAGAGAAAGTTCTAAGTAGAAACGGTACTAGCCTGACTACATCCTTCGGCTGAGTTGATTCGTTTATGAAGGTCAAGAGGAAAAACCCGGGTACTACCCGGTTGCACCATTTTTTAAAGAAACTAAAAACACGTGCACTATAAAACACAAATGATTACGTAATACTTAAATCAAAACATAACGCCGGCTACTTTCACGACCAACTGAAGTGTCACTCATAGCTGTGTCGCCCTAACGCGCATGCGTACTAGCGCCTCTAGACACTGCGCATCCAACACCCCGATTTTTCACAAAGTGATTCTATTGTATGACTACCTATCTCTATTACTGTTTTATTCACGGATAAAACTTTCCCTCATGAGAGGAGATGAATATCTCCTGATGTTAGAGGTGAAAAATAATCATGATTCTCTTTTACACAATAAAAATAATTTTTTACCTACTCTTTATCGGAGGCATAGAGAGCTGTCTACTCAAGTAATAAAGTCATTCGATCTATAGCTACGAGTCGCAGACGGTGAAAGAAACGTGATATGAATGCAAATGAAAGTTTATAAAGTTTTCGCTTCATATTAACCTCAAATTACCTTCTAAAATAAATATCAACGGCATTTAAATGCAAATATATCGAGAATATTACGATCTGTGTCTGGTGAAATTGGATCAAACGACGGGAAAGGAAAAGATTAAAGAAAGAAATCTCTCTCGTCCAGTGGCGATAAATAACGAGAGATCGCCTTCCGATAACTTGTTTCTTGACAGTGCCTTCCAGATTATTACGTTAGCTCGGTCTCCGTTTGATCGTGTAATAAATCACTATCAATAAAAATTAATTAGAATATTGCTCGAGAAGACTTTTAATGATGACGGTGTAATCGCAATTCTTATCAATAAATCACTTATAGACCTCCTAAATATAAGCATTTACATTTGTATTAACATGAAAAGTAAAAAAACGTGGCAGAAATAGCGTTTGTCGATAGACGTGAAGAACTGAACTAAAAATGTAGTTAATAGGTTTATAAAGTTGATAAAAAAATTACTGATTTCAAAATGTGATTTAACTAATTTAATTGGCCTTTTAAGAAGTGTCGGACGCGCATAAAGTGGTTTTCACTTCCAAAACTCGAATAAAAAAATTCATTATAGTAAGATGTATTCATATATAAATAATTCTTACTATTAAGTGGTAAATAATGTTCAATTATAAAATAAAGTCCATACGGAAAGTACCATTACCTAAAGTAATATAAAAGCTGTTGTACAAAATCAAACGGTGTCACTTTAATTAAATATAGGCCTACAATATTTTAATTCGTCCATCTTCGGACAAATATTCATGACGAAAAAAATGTCAAACTCTGCTAAGAAGTTGTTGAATAAGGAAGTTTGATTAATGATACCAAACTCGAATGTACTGTATTTTATAATTAACTTGTAATGTCTGATAGTTAAGCGATGTTTGTTCGCTTAGCTCACCTTAATAATTAATTTTAAGGGTTGTACTTCTAATCTGTACTACATTTTAATAGGTAATATGTAATATAGTAATATAAATAGGTTTCCCAAATTAAATAACACTTATTCAAGCGGAGATGCTTCCAAGTTGTCGTCTTCACTGGCTCTATTAGTTTGAGTATTATATGTAGCCAAAATGTGTTGACACCATAATCAAATGAACAAAACCAGATTTTTTTAAAATTTTGTAAAAAAATACATTTTTAAGTAATAAAATTTACATTTACAAATAGGCTATAAGCATTTTTTGTTTTCTTTACAAAATGAAAATTATTTTACCCAAATTTCTCTTCCCAGAGAGCCCAAGAATAGACATGCATATTTGCGTGATTGGTTTTTAGCCTGCTCCTCTCTACCGATAAAATCTGGCCAGCTTTCGAGAAAAGCCTCTCTGCTGGAACGGATGTTCCAACAACTGACAGATATTTTCTAGGCAATTGATGGAGGTACGAGTTTGGCTATATAATATCCTTGGAAATCTTGAATGGATTGTCCCCTAGACGCCCCTAAGGTCTGATTGGCTACCGTTGCCTCCCCAACAACAACTCTTTCATGCCGACTCATCTCAAATAAACTCGAAAGTCGAAACCCCTCGCAATTGTGCGCTAGAAGTCACCCCTCCCTACATACTTAGCATGAAAGTATGATACATGGAACTTGTTCTTGCACAACTTAATTTTATTTTTAACACATTTTGAAAGAATAACATCTGTTAATAACACGAGCGTATCGCTTTATTAAAATATTTGTGTTGCCAATTTCATTTGCATTTACGTTTATTATACTTTTAGAAATCAAATTTAAACCGATCGATATTATATTTTAAATTATCAAAAATTCCAAAATTAACCGTTCTGTCCCGAGATTTTTAAGTCGTTTTAACGGCAAGATACAGCCAATAATAATTTTTAGTTTCTTTATATTCAAGTGTAAATATTTCGCCTCGAAATATCGATGTTTCCGATATGTCAGATATTACAATATCGATGAAAAATATAGCTAATCCAACTCCGATATAGGCCTATCGATATTTCGATATATTCCTCTTAGGCCATGATGGGTCACCTTAAAATTGCAAGAATATCTACGTGTTGTATTATCTGTTTTCAAAAAACGGATGTGTTTAAGTTGTGGATCCGATTTAAAGTCAACAGATATTCATATGAGTTTTCAAAAGTAGTAAATTCAAAAGTTCCAAAAAGTTTTAGTTCAAAAGTTACTATTCTCTCACTATCTCCCAAACTGAAAAATAGTTTTGATATACATAAAACTTCCTATATCTTACCATTCTGTAAGGACATATTAATCGGGTCTTTCGAACAAGCTCCCGACTGGCGAAAGAAGGAAACTCGTCTATCACGTGTCATTGTTTATCGCGTATCACGACATACATAAATCAGACGTTTCGCAACAGAACGTGTTATCTTCAATCGGGTAAATTATTTTATCGATTAGGAATTACCACCACACCTGTTCATCCTTCCCTTCAGCTGCTTAATCGAACATTTACATGGAGCCTCGACAGTCACAAGCCCTACTTACATATATAAACAGTCAATTAATTATGGACTTTTGTAAACAAGCGTTTGTTTAGAGACGTTAACAGGTGGTCAGGCGACAAGACGGTATCCATTCAAGGTTAGCATCATTGGTTGGTATTTTGAAAGTGCTAAGAGTTGACGGAAATTGTGAAATTTCTATTTTTAACTTTAAAATCGTAAAATTATCAAATACTGTAAAATATGTAAAAGAATCAACCCAAACATGACGCTCTCCCTTGATGTCTAAGCCCAGTTTGATGTTGTACCTGCATTTAAAACCTCTTGTATGGACCAAATATTTTCCATCTATGAAATTTCGTGTCATCATTTATTCTCCGGTACTTATGGAAATGAAATAAAATCACTTCTTAAGTAAATAGAATAACGCAGTAACTGAAAAGTGTATCAGTAGAACGTAAATAGTCACTTATGAATTTGAACCAATTTTAAATTGTTTTATTGTTGAAAGATAAGGTCACAAATACTTACTCTGAACGATTGTCGTGTATGTTAATAAGAAGTTAAAATAAGATAGTATATGAATTTCCCCTAGTCCTAGAAAATAGGACAGGAATCTCTAGTTCCCATCAACGTAAGTACTGGCCTCATCTTTGGCATACCTACACTATCTTCAATCAAATCAAGTGGTTTTACAACGTACGATGTCTTAAATGAGGCCTGTTAGTATGATGAGTTCCAGGAACGGAATAGCGTACAATATTGTCCGTATGTCTAGAAGGCTCTTGTTGCGGATTAGTATGGTGTGTCTTTTTTAAATATAATTTAAAATGAGAATTGTATATATGTATTCCTGTTTACTTTATTTTCCATTGTCTCTCCTATCTATTTTTCTAATCTGTAAGCTTTAGTTATTGATGTATTTAAATATAAAACTATATATTTTTAAATTGCATATCACTCAATTGTTGATAACATTTTCAGTCGTTCTGCATTTGGACGCGAGAAACGTTGCTAATATAGTAAGATCAGTGCGTTCATGTGAAGTGAATAAAAAATATTTTGATAAAAGAGAATTGTAACAGGCTGATAACGTAAAATATTTTTTTATAAATCTCTGTAACAGTTCCATTTTCCTTAAATATTTTTTTAAAAGAAAAGGTATAAATCTCAAACCATCAGAAACTAAAATTGCCATATTTAATTTTATAACTCTACATTTTTTAAACTAAAGTAAATATTATAATAAACTTATAATTTTACAATTTTATTCATATTAATACATTTTTAAATTTTATTAATTAGTTCCTAGTAAATGAACTCTATTATTAAATATAGCATAGGTTATTAACAGAATAGTAGAGAATTATGTTAGGAAATATACTATATTAGAGATCGAGTTATAATTGTCCCTAGACATACATTTAGTGCAAGGTAGATAGCAGAGCCTACCTACGAGTAAGAAAGACAGATAAATGAAATCATACTTTAGCACTTGAACTAACAAAATGTTCGATATTTTTGAATATATAGGAAAACACAGTTGGAAATTATTTCGAAAATACCACAAAGCGATCTTTCAAGTTAAATGTGCACAGCCGTTTTTGGAAGATGTACGACATTATTTTACTCCGAACAGCAAAATATAAAATCTTAAACAATTTTATATTTTTTTTTATTTATGTTTCCGTGTATAAATGTATATATTAGTATAGAAATTATAAAAATATTTAAAAAACTGATTTCAATAAATAGGCAAAAGATTTGTTATGTTGCTTTAAATTGTTATGAAAACATTGTTGAAAACTTTACAAAAAAGCAGTGATTTATACCCGTTATATTGGTCATTTATTCAACACCCTGGACACACGCCGGCTATCTAATAATGCCTACCCACTCTAACTTAATAAAATCACTTTCATATAAAAAGTTGAAAGTTTACTCGGCTTGTTTTGACATAAATGGTTCTGAACCGATTCCATTCGCCTACTTAAGGTAATGTATGTTCAAATAAAAGTATAGACGGCGTCCACGTGTCCTTCAACACGTGAGCAATTAAATTAAACACGATACTGTACTTTCACTTCCGGAATGTCGTAAGTGTATCAGCATAAATACAAGCACACTAGATATATATATAGATTAAGAGTCAAGTATATCGGTAACAGTTTGCTTCAGGATGATTACCTGTTGCAACATGACAATGTTTGAAACCGATATTAGCATTTAGAGGTGCACGAAAGCTGAAAACCGATGCATGCACTGAATACAGATTTTATCATTTTAAACACTTTGTAACACGTCTAGTGTTCTAGTGTTGTTGCGCATAAATAGTAAACTATGTCCATTAACATAAATGAACAGCAACAAATGAATAAAAGTTATACAGACGGAATATTAGAGGTAGGAGGTGTTTAAGTCATTCTTTGCTTCTTATCTCTTACAGAGGTTGGTGATCATCATGACAGTTCTAGTCGTATTACAGCTGTCAGAAACTATCCAGATATGCAAAATTCTCATCAAAGTTGATGCGATCATTTGACACCCTGATAAAAACAAAAAAAAACAGACTTTGTAGTGATTTCCACTGTCTATATCCATTCCAGTTCCCTACCAAGAACCCTCCTTCCAGTAATTTGTATTTCTTATATCTATAGCTATTCCTCATTACTTCCATGAGTATTTCAGTTTCCTACCAAGAACCCTCTTTCAGGTAATTTTTATTTCCTTAATCTATAGCCATTCCTCTTTACCTGTTGCAGGAACATTCCAGTTCCTCACTAAGAACCTCCTTCCAGTATTTTTATTTCCTTAATCTATAGCCATTCTTCTTTACCTGTTGCAGGAACATTCCAGTTCCTCACTAAGAACCTCCTACCAGTATTTTTATTTCCTTAATCTATAGCCATTCCTCTTTACCTGTTGCAGGAACATTCCAGTTCCTCACTAAGAACCTCCTTCCAGTATTTTTATTTCCTTAATCTATAGCCATTCCTCTTTACCTGTTGCAGGAACATTCCAGTTCCTCACTAAGAACCTCCTTTCAGTATTTTTATTTCCTTAATCTATAGCCATTCCTCTTTACCTGTTGCAGGAACATTCCAATTCCTCACTAAGAACCTCCTTCCAGTATTTTTATTTCCTTAATCTATAGCCATTCCTCTTTACCTGTTGCAGGAACATTCCAGTTCCTCACTAAGAACCTCCTACCAGTATTTTTTTTTCCTTAATCTATAGCCATTCCTCTTTACCTGTTGCAGGAACATTCCAGTTCCTCACTAAGAACCTCCTTCCAGTATTTTTATTTCCTTAATCTATAGCCATTCCTCTTTACCTGTTGCAGGAACATTCCAGTTCCTCACTAAGAACCTCCTTTCAGTATTTTTATTTCCTTAATCTATAGCCATTCCTCTTTACCTGTTGCAGGAACATTCCAGTTCCTCACTAAGAACCTCTTTCCAGTATTTTTATTTCCTTAATCTATAGCCATTCCTCTTTACCTGTTGCAGGAAAATTCCAGTTCCTCACTAAGAACCTCCTTCCAGTATTTTTATTTCCTTAATCTATTGCCATTCCTCTTTACCTGTTGCAGGAACATTCCAGTTCCTCACTAAAAACCTCCTTCCAGTATTTTTATTTCCTTAATCTATAGCCATTCCTCTTTACCTGTTGCAGGAACATTCCAGTTCCTCACTAAGAACCTCCTTCCAGTATTTTTATTTCCTTAATCTATAGCCATTCCTCTTTACCTGTTGCAGGAACATTCCAGTTCCTCACTAAGAACCTCCTTCCAGTATTTTTATTTCCTTAATCTATAGCCTTTCGTCTTTACCTGTTGCAGGAACATTCCAGTTCCTCACTAAGAACCTCCTTCCAGTATTTTTATTTCCTTAATCTATAGCCTTTCGTCTTTACCTGTTGCAGGAACATTCCAGTTCCTCACTAAGAACCTCCTTCCAGTATTTTTATTTCCTTTATCTATAGTCATTCCTCATTACCAGATTATTCCAGTTTCCTAACAAGAACCGTACATCCAGTAATTCTTATTTCTATTATCTGTAGGGATTATTGCTGATGGTTTAGGTGAGTGTTGAGGATTTCTCTGTGCATGGCCAGTTTTTGTACTACACTCCCGCATAAGTAACACGACCAAGGTTTCAAGGCCATGTCTAGTATTAGCCCAGACATCCATATTTAGATCGTCCTGCAGCAGGTGTTCAATACGTTTAGCTACTTAAAATGTATTTTATCGCCGACGGTTTGCAACAAGTCATACAGTTTAATTATACATGGAAGTTATATAGCTGTAATGCAAAACATAGTTAATAGTCAAGGAAATACTATTCTATGGTCATTCAGGCTCCACGATAGTTTGCCAATGTGTATGTTAAGTAAAACTTGAATAAAGTAGGTGCAAAGATAATTACACAGAGGAAGTGTGCCTAGATCAGAGTATCCTATTCCTACCGCTATAAGAACAAACCCATATGGAGAAAAGGAGCATTATCTAAAACCCACTCTCCAACATACATAAGCACTTTTCAGCACCTCGTAGCGAAAGGTTTTCCTTTTCACGTTCCTAATCTACTTATCTGGTTGGCTGTGTTATCCCCTACTTACTACCTATGTCTCTTTGTAAAGAGAGCCAGCCAGACAAATAGATTAACGTATTTGTTAGAGAAAATAAACATTTAGTTGCGGGATTTATTCCGAAATTGCAAAAACAAATTAAACTAATTGAGAAAAATGTACAAAAAAACGAAATTTATTGCAAAAAAAAGTTGATTTTAAAGAATATTGGCCTTAGTCTTCATATGGTATTCAAGTCACTTGTTCTCTAAGTCAACCAAACATATCTCTTAACTATTACATTTCTATTCGATGGTCTTCTGTAATCGTGGGCATCCTGGTGTTATGAATACCTCGGCTAATTTTAGTTCCTTTTGCAGTTCATCCGGATCACAAAGGAAGAGGCACCAGAAGTTATTTGATTCCTAGAACAGCTATGTTTTCCTAATATTAACGATATATTCTGGGAGAATGCTTCTGCAAACTTTCATCTAACCGGTTCGGCTTCGTAGCTACAACATTCCTGTTATTCCGTTTACCTGTTGAACAAACAGCACAATTAAATATAGTATGGAGCTAAAACGTACAAGGATCGATTATACATTACGACTTCCAGGTTTATACATTACGAAGTGTTCCGAATTTTCTAGAACTTTTGCGACGGGTAGCATTCAGGTAGTCAACCTCCTTGTAGAAAATATAGAGGATCAGAGCATCTCGTATTACTGTAAGGTCTAGTACCTGAACATATACCTGTTACAGTCCTGTAAGAAGAAAGTACAAGATTACATTAGAAAGAGCTGAGGAAAGGACATATCGATCCTCTTGCACAGGAAATAGAAAAAAACATAGGTTATGGCATTACGTGGGCACAGTTGCTTCCCGGAATTAAACTTGAGTTCAAACGGGTAAAGGGAAATGTGTATAGTTAAGTAAACGTGCGACTCAATCTAATTAGGAATTACTTGCCTAAAATATAAACTTAAACACCTAGAAACTTCCTATCATAAAGTAGTCTTTATTTTGGCTATTGTTATGCAAACCCAATTGAAAAAAAACGTAGACATCCTACGTTTCCGGCGGATTCACAGTACAAATGTACTATTCTTATTAAATGTACAAGTTTTGTTACAAATAATCTAAAAAAAAGTTATTATCTTTTAAAACTACAAAATAAAAAGGTTTACGATAAAACAAAGCTCAAATGTAAGACACTTAATAAATATATATTGAACTACACAGATCACTAATATAGTAAACACGGTATTTATTTTCCATTTCATTATCTTAGTACGATGTGGACATTTAGACTAATAAATAGATATTGAACTACACAAATCACTAATGTAATAAATAGGGTCTTAATTTTCCATTTCTTATTTTCTTACGATGTTGACACTTAATAAATAAATATTGAACTTCATAGACCACTAATAGAGTAAAACAGGGTCTTAATTTTCCATTTCTTATATTATTACGATGTGGACACTTAATAAATAGATATTGAACTTCATAGACCACTAATAGAGTAAAACAGGGTGTTAATTTTCCATTTCTTATATTATTACGATGTGGACATTTAATAAATAGATATTGAACTACACAAATCACTAATGTAATAAATAGGGTCTTAATTTTCCATTTCTTATTTTCTTACGATGTGGACACTTAATAAATAGATATTGAACTTCATAGACCACTAATAGAGTAAAACAGGGTGTTAATTTTCCATTTCTTATATTATTACGATGTGGACATTTAATAAATAGATATTGAACTACACAAATCACTAATGTAATAAATAGGGTCTTAATTTTCCATTTCTTATTTTCTTACGATGTGGACACTTAATAAATAGATATTGAACTACACAAATCACTAATGTAATAAATAGGGTCTTAATTTTCCATTTCTTATATTATTACGATGTGGACACTTAATACATAGATATTGAACTTCATATACTACTAATAGAGTAAAACAGGGTCTTAATTTTCCATTTCTTATATTATTACGATGTGGACACTTAATAAATAGATATTGAACTTTATATACCACTAATAGAGTAAAACAGGGTCTTAATTTTCCATTTCTTATATTATTACGATGTGGACACTTAATACATAGATATTGAACTTCATATACCACTAATAAAGTAAAACAGGGTCTTAATTTTCCATTTCTTATATTATTACGATGTGGACACTTAATAAATAGATATTGAACTTCATAGACCACTAATAGAGTAAAGCAGGGTGTTAATTTTCCATTTCTTATATTATTACGATGTGGACATTTAATAAATAGATATTGAACTACACAAATCACTAATGTAATAAATAGGGTCTTAATTTTCCATTTCTTATTTTCTTACGATGTGGACACTTAATACATAGATATTGAACTTCATATACCACTAATAGAGTAAAACAGGGTCTTAATTTTCCATTTCTTATATTATTACGATGTGGACACTTAATAAATAGATATTGAACTTTATATACCACTAATAGAGTAAACAGGGTCTTCAATTTCCATGTCATTATCTTCTTAGTATCTGGGCACTTAATAAATAGATATTAAACTACACAGATCACTAACATAGTAAACAGGGTATTCATTTTCCAATATTATCTTCTTACGATTTGGACACTTATTAAATAAAGATTGAACAATACAAGTCACTAATATATTAAACAAGATCTTCATTTTCCATTTCATTATCTTCTTAAAATTTGGACACTTGATAAATAAAGATTGCACAATACAAATCACTAATATAGTAAGAGGGACCTTCATTTTCCTATATTATCATTTACGATTTGGACACTTATTAAATAAGGATTGAACTACACAAATCACTAATATAGTAAAAGGGGCCTTCATTTTCCAATATTATCTTTTACGATTTGGACACTTAATAAATAAGGATTGAACTACACAAATCACTAATATAGTAAAAGGGATCTTCATTTTCCAGTTCATTATCTTTTACGATTTGGACACTTAATAAATAAGGATTGAACTACACAAATCACTGATATAGTAAAAGGGATCTTCATTTTCCAGTTCATTATCTTTTACGATTTGGACACTTAATAAATAAGGATTTAACTACACAAATCACTAATGTAGTAAAAGGGATCTTCATTTTCCAGTTCATTATCTTTTACGATTTGGACACTTAATAAATAAAGATTGAACAACAAAAATCACTAACATAGTAAACAAAGTCTTCATTTTCCACTATTATATTCTTACAATATGGAATAATTTTAAAAAATGTCTATTCCCTACATCTACTTTTTAGTACAACATGTATTCCTCTGTTAACCAACAATGTTTCCCGGACAAGTAAACGACCCTGTCTCAATAGATCGCATTATAGTGCCTCTAGTTACAAGTATATTCCATGATCAACTTTTAGAGCAACGATAGCTTACACCATAACAATCTTTTTTGCGATTTTGATTTAAATTTAAACATTTTTAGTTTAAATCTTAAAAATAGTGTTAAAACCTATTTTGACGTTGTCTTAGCGCCTAATTTGCCCTTAAACCGTTACATTTCATTTCTCTTTCACATTTTATTTGACTATTTTTTTCACTTTTTAAACCAAATAAACACATGGATACTTGTCAATTGTTTCCACTTAGTGAATAAAAACATTTGCAGGTCCCTTAACAAATAGAAATTTGCAATATTTCCCCATCTTTAATAAGAAGTCAAATAATATAACCACCGTATGTTTTGAGCATAAAGATACTACTTTTAAAACTATATAACAGACAACATTTTCAGATTCAATGAGGAAACATTATCATTAAAATCGTCAGAGTAAAAAGGGGACGATAACATTAGTTTTTATGAAGTGTAGCAGTTAAACAATTACTAAATGACTTATTAAGATAGCTTCCAACAATCATATTCTTTATATAAGGTGGATAGCCTATAGACTAAGCATCGTTGTCTGACTTACTGACAGAGAATCAACGTAGGGCCGATATTCTTTATATAAGGTGGATAGCCTATAGGCTAAGCATCGTTGTCCTGACTTACTGACAGAGAATCGACGTAGGGCCGATATTCTTTATATAAGGTGGATAGCCTATAGGCTAAGCATCGTTGTCTGACTTACTGACAGAGAATCAACGTAGGGCCGATATTCTTTATATAAGGTGGATAGCCTATAGGCTAAGCATCGTTGTCTGACTTACTGACAGAGAATCAACGTATGGCCGATATTCTTTATATAAGGTGGATAGCCTATAGGCTAAGCATCGTTGTCCTGACTTACTGACAGAGAATCAACGTAGGGCCGATATTCTTTATATAAGGTGGATAGCCTATAGGCTAAGCATCGTTGTCTGACTTACTGACAGAGAATCAACGTAGGGCCGATATTCTTTATATAAGGTGGATAGCCTATAGGCTAAGCATCGTTGTCCTGACTTACTGACAGAGAATCAACGTAGGGCCGATATTCTTTATATAAGGTGGATAGCCTATAGGCTAAGCATCGTTGTCCTGACTTACTGACAGAGAAACAACGTAGGGCCGATATTCTTTATATAAGGTGGATAGCCTATAGGCTAAGCATCGTTGTCTGACTTACTGACAGAGAAACAACGTAGGGCCGATATTCTTTATATAAGGTGGATAGCCTATAGACTAAGCATCGTTGTCTGACTTACTGACAGAGAAACAACGTAGGGCCGATATTCTTTATATAAGGTGGATAGCCTATAGACTAAGCATCGTTGTCCTGACTTACTGACAGAGAATCAACGTAGGGCCGATATTCTTTATATAAGGTGGATAGCCTATAGGCTAAGCATCGTTGTCCTGACTTACTGACAGAGAAACAACGTAGGGCCGATATTCTTTATATAAGGTGGATAGCCTATAGGCTAAGCATCGTTGTCTGACTTACTGACAGAGAATCAACGTAGGGCCGATATTCTTTATATAAGGTGGATAGCCTATAGGCTAAGCATCGTTGTCCTGACTTACTGACAGAGAATCAACGTAGGGCCGATATTCTTTATATAAGGTGGATAGCCTAAAGGCTAAGCATCGTTGTCTGACTTACTGACAGAGAATCAACGTAGGGCCGATATTCTTTATATAAGGTGGATAGCCTATAGGCTAAGCATCGTTGTCTGACTTACTGACAGAGAAACAACGTAGGGCCGATATTCTTTATATAAGGTGGATAGCCTATAGACTAAGCATCGTTGTCCTGACTTACTGACAGAGAAACAACGTAGGGCCGATATTCTTTATATAAGATGGATAGCCTATAGGCTAAGCATCGTTGTCTGACTTACTGACAGAGAAACAACGTAGGGCCGATATTCTTTATATAAGGTGGATAGCCTATAGACTAAGCATCGTTGTCCTGACTTACTGACAGAGAAACAACGTACGGCCGATATTCTTTATATAAGGTGGATAGCCTATAGGCTAAGCATCGTTGTCTGACTTACTGACAGAGAAACAACGTAGGGCCGATATTCTTTATATAAGGTGGATAGCCTATAGACTAAGCATCGTTGTCCTGACTTACTGACAGAGAATCAACGTAGGGCCGATATTCTTTATATAAGGTGGATAGCCTATAGGCTAAGCATCGTTGTCCTGACTTACTGACAGAGAAACAACGTAGGGCCGAAACTACTAAAGCTAGAAATAACATTTTGACGGTATATGCTGTGAAATCGTTTCGTAATATAAAGGCAAACTAAAAAGAGGTTTTGCAAAATTTTATAATATTATCCGGAGGTGAACAAACCTCCATGACAGCTATTTAAACCATGCACCTTGTTTTGTAAGTGATCAGCCGTTTCAAGTTACTTCACGTTAACCTTATTGGATAAAATAACAATGAGGCTAGTAAGTGTCAACAAAAATTAAAAAACTATTTAACAAAAACGTATTTTTAAAACTTTTGGTAAATAAAAAATGGTTAGAGCATTATTGTTTTAAAAATGATGAATTGATTATGTTTTATTGAAATTAAAAATAATTTTGTTGGAGATACAATAATATTAGGTCTAATACATTTATATTTTCATTTTTAAGGTGAACACAAGAAAGCTATTCTCTATTAACAAAATTTATCATGAACTTCTTAATATACTCATCTTCACTTCTGTTAGGAATATTATATAACTTAGTCTACATTTGAGTACACTTTCCTGTTTTTTCTATCATTAAAATTTTTTTTTGCTGACGCGTTTAGGAATAACTCCAATCTGAAAACGTTAGTAGTATTCTAAGTTAAGTACTCTAGAAATGGAGTTATTCCGAAATGCGTTAACAAAGAAAAATATTTTAATGTTAGGAAAAGCAGAAAAATGTACTAAAATGTATCGAAATCACAGAAAACATATAGGCTCATAGTATAAACTTCATGATTTCTGTATATTTAAAAGTGGTATACTTCAAATTAAAAGTCATAAATTTTGCTTTAAAAAAACGTTTATTTTAAATAACTACGGATTTTGCAAGAATTCGTGCAACATGGTATTATTGAGTAATCAGTGATCAATTTACTTCTGATTCCAGTAAGTATGTCCAATTGTGGAAAGTGAATAAAATTACATACATTATATACACCCATTCATCCAAGCACGTAGCTTATATTTATGAGGTTCAATGAAGTATCGGGGGGGGGGGTTATCGGGGTGGGATATCGGGGGTTTCCTGAAAAGCTAGTGTGGAGATTATATTTTTTGTATAATACTACGAATAAAACTTATCAATTAAATTATATTAATCACTTAAACAATAGTTTATGACTATCCGAACATTTTATTTAGTAAATTTGTTAAATCTTACTGAGACAGAACGTTTTCGATCGCTATGTGCCGATCTTCATCAGTGTCTTCTGCTTGGAGATGTTGGGTCAAGCTGTGACGGTTTTAAAGGTAGGTTTTCGATAGTATCAAAGAGTATGTGGGATTTGTATTGTGTTTGTTCGTTTAATATGTTTGTACTTTGTGTTTTTGTACAATCAATGTGCTGTACAATGTGTTGTACAATCACATAAAAGAAACAGGACACAAATACACAGACATTTATCATAATTTAGAAATCCTACACATCAACAAAAAAGGACCACATCTCAACACACTAAAACAATGTGAAATTTACCGACACACAAAAACATAAAGTACAAACATATTAAACGAACAAACACAATACAAATCGCACATACTCTTTGATACTATCGAAAACCTACCTTTAAAACCGTCACCGCTTGACCCAACATCTTCAAGCAGAAGACACTGATGAAGATCGGCACATAGCGATCGAAAACGTTCTGTCTCAGTAAGTTTTAAAAAATTTACTAAAAAAAAAGTTCGGATAGTCATCAATTCAGTTCGGATAGTGTTTTTGTACAATCAATGTGCTGTACAATGTGTTGTACAATCACATAAAAGAAACAGGACACAAATACACAGACATTTATCATAATTTAGAAATCCTACACATCAACAAAAAAGGACCACATCTCAACACACTAAAACAATGTGAAATTTACCGACACACAAAAACATAAAGTACAAACATATTAAACGAACAAACACAATACAAATCGCACATACTCTTTGATACTATCGAAAACCTACCTTTAAAACCGTCACCGCTTGACCCAACATCTTCAAGCAGAAGACACTGATGAAGATCGGCACATAGCGATCGAAAACGTTCTGTCTCAGTAAGTTTTAAAAAATTTACTAAAAAAAAAGTTCGGATAGTCATAAACTATTGTTTAAGTGATTAATAAGATTCACCGAACGTAATGGACTACAAAATTCATAAATTATATTATTTTAGGTAATGGATGTTTTTAACAAAATAGAATAATTTTCATTTTTCAAGTATCGAGTAAAAAATACAACTATTAGCCAATATATAACTGTATCTAACACGGATGGATGATCCATAGGGAACCAAGGATGGAAATAAATATTGGAAGTTTAAAGAAAAAGCAATAATAAGCAAGATATAGATATAAAAAGAATCAATAAAAAATAAAAATACATTGATAATAATAAAAGCATTGGAGCTATAAAACTGTATAAAGAAGTGAGTCTTACAATAAAAATCTGTAGGAAAAGGAGGACCGTGATTACCCACGCCTTTGATTCCAACGGGTTGCCAATGACTGAAAATTCTGTAAGTATTATATTTGATCGACATTCGAATTATTATCATTCTCTTTTAGAACTTAACCTATTAGTAGCTTACTATTTCCATAGATAACGATTTACATAAAATATGCATCATTTACACATACGCGTAGTGTGTTACAAAATACATAACTAATATTATTTTTTTCTAATTTTCAAATTCTAAATAGAAAAACGGCAAACCGTTTAAGTATTAAGGGGAAGTTATAACTCACCCTTTAATTCCTGCTTCCAATACCTGTTTTCTTCAATTCCTTCTATTCACACTGTCCTGATAAATATCTTGTTAAAATTTACAATCGCATTTAAAATACTTTTTATACATCCACTCAAGTTCAAATACATTTTTATAACTTATAGTGGATGATAATACAGTCTTTTCAAATACTAAATAAGTGTAATTATTTAATTTTATATGGGAGAAAAACTTTTCACAAAAGGGGCAAGTTATGCAATATAATTATTTCATCCCATTTGGCTTAAAATAAATGATAACATATGGTTTTATAAAACAACTGATTTTATGTTCTAGGATATGTGGTAGAACAGCTGTTTTAATGCAAAGAATTATTTATATTAATTGTAATTATTCAATAAAAAAGTAACTAAAATAAAGTTTTCTTTGTTGACCTAAGTAGGATTTAAGCACTTTTGTTTATAATACTTGTTTTATATTTTTGCCTTTCATAATTTATAATGCTTGAGGAGAATGTATGCCATTTCAGGTTCGTCCTAACATTGCCTACGTCGTGCAAAACTTGTATACACAGTTCGTTTTTGTCAATAATTAAAAAATGCAAGTAACAATAATTCTGATTCTACCGCATATTGTATTGGATTGTAACAGCATCCAACTTTTAGGCCTATTGGGTGTTGCGAACTAACTGCAGCAGAATTATTCCCTTGGTCAATTTTTCGTAGATTCTTCGAGTAAGTTCTTCGATCAGTTTGCTAATGTTATCACAAAATGGAAAAACAAACGACAGTTTATAAAAACGTTCTTAATAAAAATTAAGAATATCTAAGATTGATTTATCTTACAGTGCATGTAAACTGAATTATGTTTACTATGTATACGTTTACCTGTTTATAACAGCGCTTGAAGTATTTACAATCGTGCACCGGTTATCCGAACGTCAATTATCCGAACTTCAAATATCCGAACATGGTCATTTCAAGGAAATATTATTTGTGTAGCGGAGCACACGAAGTAGGATACAGAAAGGGTGTGCAGTGAGGTGGGCGTTTTTTAATAGAATGTTTCCTAAGTTATGTTTTGACAATTATTTTCTAAGTTTTTTCAATGCCAGTAATAGTGTGTATAAATGCTGTAGTATTTTTACTACTACTGTAATATAAATACTGTAGTTTATATATAAATTTTAAAGTTAATGTATTAATATATATTTTAAAAAATACAGTACTATATGCCTACTTTTTTGTATGCATAGGTCTATGTAATTATGTAGCAAAATTTGGTAATGTCTTTGTGTTTTTTTTATTTATTCATCCTTTAATATAATTTTATCTAAAATACATTACAATAACTGTATCATCTTCATCTAATAACTATTTTCTTGTTGTATTACAATAACACTATGTAAAGCGCTGTAGATAAAGACCAATTATACATTTAAAATGTTTCCTATAAAGTAAACTGTAGCTTTATATACAATATAATATACATATTCGATTATTCAAACAACCTCCGTTTCCCATGTGTTTATAATCTACTCTCTACTGTACATACAAGCATATATACATTCTAGGTTTGCACTACGGCGTATACACTTTAAAATGAAAACTTTTCAAGTGAAAAATAATATAACTATATATATATATATATATATATATATATATATATATATATATATATATATATATATATATGTGTGTGTGTGTGTGTGTGTGTGTGTGTGTATGTGTGTGTGTGTGTGTGTGTGTGTGTGTGTGTGTGTGTGTATGCAGATACGTATTCCTTAACGGATGGAAAAATATGATGAAGAGTTATTATCTGGAGTACGTCCGTTCATCTTCAACTGTTGTTGGATTCACCTCGACAATGCTAGATGAGATTCTAGCGAAACGTTGGAACTGCGATTTGTGCACTTCAGAATGAACGGATGTACTCCAGATAATCACTCTTCATCATATATATATATATATATATATATATATATATATATATATATATATATATATATATATATATATATACATACATATATATATATATATATATATATATATATATATATATAATTAATAAAATATATATTTTATATGTGAAATAAACCAATATATCAATAAATCCAACAAATCAATAAATTATTTTGTCATTAAATATTTGAAGTAAAATATTGGGAGATGATAGTTGTGTTATAAGTGTAAACTTCCTAAGAATTTACAAAATTAATTTGATAGTGTTTGGTTGCTGGAAGCAGCAATTTTCTCTCAACTTACCGCAACTCTAGTAAAAGGTTGTGCCGCAAACAAGTGCAACAACTGGCGTAGGTTTAGAAAGGCGCGCGCTCGGCGATTACTCATTATGTACCTCTTACTTGCTCAACAAACCTTGTCAACTTCCGCTCTTCACATTCACATCTGATCTGATTCTGTCGCAGATCATGGAAAGCGCAGATGCGTGTGTAATCGCTTGGAAAGGGTTTTTTATATCCTCTGATAGGCTTAATATAATATTAAACAAAAGTAATTTTTAAACAACAACAAATATGAGGTGTAAACTCACAAACTTTTGTTAAATAAAAACTCGGTTAATGCTTGAGTCAAAGAAACATGATTTATTATAAATTTGGCAACGTTTCGACGACTATTAATTGTTGTTACTTAAAAACTATTAATTAATTGTTTACACTTTTGATTATCACGGAATATCACGTTTTATAGTGTGTTTTATAATTGTTTAATTTATTTTGTGTTGTTTCGTTAATTTATTAGTATTAATAATTTATTGTAATGTTTTTGATTTTATATAAATTTTGTTGTGAATTTTTATGACGTAGGTGTTAATTCTGTCTATTATACTTGTAGACCTGAACGAGGAGGACAATTTAGTCGTCGAAACGTTGTTAATTTTTTTATGAATCAGGTTTCTTTGACTCACGCATCAACCGAATTTTTATTTAACAACAAGTATTTGTTTACAAAATTAAACAGTGTTTTATACAAAAGGAATTTGGGATTTATTATCGAACAATGAGGGCAGTCCTTATGTATTCAAGGTTAAAACAATAAATCAATTGAATCAAGAAATTTCCACTCAAAGGTGTTAAATTATGTTTTGTAAATGTGAACTGCGTTCTGGTTTGTAAGGCAAGCACATAGTTTACAGGAATTTTAAGGAGACGAAGATTGGACACTTTCAAATGCCTGGAACTACTTTTAAGAGCGACTACGATCGAAAAGCTTAAATGTTATTATCAAATAAAAGGAAAAGTAGAGGAATGCGAAATTTGAGTGATGAATACAGAAGACCTGTAGCGTACGTAACATCAGAAGATTCTTGTTACAACCAAATGGATTGAAGTCTTTAAACAATATTTTAGCCATGGACGATAACACCCAGGATGAATTTCTAAGAACAAATCCGAAACATATCTATCGATCGCAATTAGATTTACTAAATTCTGTGTACACTCATGAGAGTTATTATGTAGGCCCCACTTATGATTGTTCAGAACTTAAAGTAAATCTGTTAGTACAATGCAGTAGTTTTGAACTACAGAAAGATTTTTCCCACTCGGTGCAAATGTCAGCACATAACTCTTTGGCCATCGAGGTTAACACCCGAAATGAAGGAACAAAGAACCAATGCGCAGAGGTCACCCGGGGCGTGGTCCCGCTATCTCTGCCAATTATCGAAGCGGGTTCCAACTGCAAGTTTTTTTTTCTTCTAGTTAAATGAACACCGACCTTAATCGATCAACCGCCTAACGAGCCAGCGTCCGAAACTTGCAGGCTTTTTGTGTTCTGTTCATTGTCAGGGTACTTGCATCCATCTTGTCTGCAACAAGTCAGTTAGTCCTGTCTGAAGCCAGCATCATCTGAATACACCTCGGTCTCTTTCGTACGTCAGAAATTTAGCCACTACATTTGTGGTGACCACACCAAAGCTAGAAAGTAGAAATCAATGTAACGTAAAGCTTTTGCAGGTGTTTTGAAGAAAGAGTTAAGCTCGTGATGAAAACAAATTGGAACTAAGTTATTCCATACCAAATACACTATCGTCAGAATTGACTTTATTTTTAACTTATCGTTTCACTAGATAGGCTATTCATTGACACTTGAGACTTTCTATTTATACCGAGATATCTTTGCACTAACAGTTCATAACGTTACTAATAAACCTTTTTTGCTTACACCACCAATAGATATATCCCCTCACTATTGAGAGCTAGGTGACTTCTTTTGTTTTTGTCACGTGCCTAACCCTTTCTTCAAAACACCTGCAAAAACTTAGGTGTACTTAATTCGTCCGACCTGTGTTAATTCCGCAAGTAGGAAGGTCGAACTGGTCTGATGGTTCGCGTAGTGATCAGCTCAATCCGGTCCTAAGGGAACACACATGAACGAACTATAGAAATAATTGTTGTGTTAAATTAGGTTGTATTTGTTTAGGTTGGGTAATTACTCACTCAACATAGAAAACAACGTACACTTTTTTGCTCACTAGTAACGCCCCCCGTGACTATCAGATGAGAACTGGGTTGTGGCAGTGATTATAGTTGGTGGGGGGGGGCTACTTAGATAACCCTTCCGGGTTTTTCTGCCTCTACCTGCTTAATAACCATTCCCTTAATAACACTTAACCCTTTCTTAACAGAAATTTCATTGGTATACTTTGACAATCTAACCGGTTCAGCACCACCCTAAACCAGTAATTTCCAATCCTGTGATTTAGTCACTGTTATTCGAAAACCACAGCTTGACCTATTAAGTAGCGAGATGATGTAGCAGGTTCCTTAAAAGGAACAGCTAGCTAAACTGTGACCGAGTGGCAAATCGCCCATACCCGAGACGAGAGGACGCAAACCATTCATAACCGTCACTCCCAGATAAGCGAACTAAGGTCGTTGGTTTTAAATTGTCTTTTGTGTATGGAGGGCCTGGGGTTGGTACGAGATGTCTGTCAATCACTGACTTGACTAACGGAACGAACGAAATGAGCTGGAAATTAGAATCTGTTTTTGACTCAGTGATTGTGATTAGAACCTATGATTGTGATTCCCAGTTACTGTTTCCCACTCACTGTGGCTGTGACTTGTGATGAGGACCCGTTGTGTTGTGATTGTGATCGTTAAAGATAATTCTGAAACAGTTTTGTTTGCAGTAGCTATGTAGTTATTCATTTATAAATAATCGGTTTCATTTAAGTCGATTACTTTTATATGTAACTTTTAGTATAGGGCCTATATTATATATTAATAATAAATACACTCCGTGCCTGAAAGGGAAATGTCTAGAATGAACAAAAGAAGCAGCAGTAGACCAAATCGGAGAGTAATTTGCACATTGTTTACTGAGGACGAAAATTATAAGTAAAGTCAAATGGTATTTTGTAACGTTTGTAAAAAAGTTTTCTTTCAAAATTTCAACATCGAATTTAACAAGGCACATACCGAAAGCACCGGACAGTTACTATATCACTGTCGCAAATAGCCTTATTCAATTTCTTCTATTACCTCATTTAATATCAACACATGATGTATTTGGGTTTTTTAGTGAAGTTTCTTGTAGTAAATGTCTAATTCCCTTGTCTACAAGTGTTTTGTTTCACTTATCATTATTATTGAACTTTACACATGTGCGTGTGCACACACACACACCAACATAAAACTGTTAGTTAATATGGTTAACTCATGGTTAGCTGATACGGTTAACTCACATAACATTACCTAACCTCAATAACTAATAGCAGCTGACAATCACAGTTAAAAATCACAATCACGGTTAAAAATCACAGTGGTTATTTCAAAGTGGCAGTCACAGTTTGACCTGTTAGTGTGAAATCGCTGTTAGTCACATCACTGCTCTAAACTTATACTTTATGTTAAATATCGAAATTTTGTTGCTGTTCATGACGAGCTGGTTGTTAATTCTTTTGTTACATTTATGTTACTTTATGTTACATTTATTCCTACTTTCTAACTTTGTTATGGTCGCCACAAATGTCTCTCCTTTTTGAAGCACCCTGGCGATATGTTTTTGTAGCACTGAGTACCTCGGTTATAATTTTCTTTATTACAACAACTTTTCATAGAAATAGGTAGATTTCGTTACAAGAAACTGCAGACAATTGTCATCAAAAGATGTAATATTATTAATGTTATCATAGCAGCAATGTTATTTTCTCGTTTATTAACGAGTCACACTCGCGATGTGCCTCCTCTCGTGCCTCTTCTGCCAGGAGAAAGGAATCCAGTCTCGATCTGCAATCTGAATAAACAACCTTACAAAACCTTAAAATCACGTTGTAAGTTATTCATTATGTTCATAGGACGAATAAGAACCAAATGAAAGAGAAATTATCGACGCCAAATCCATCGTTGCCTCTAAGCAGGGAGGGAGAAGGGAAAATAACCTCAAGGCCCATCCATTAATCACGTGATATATATATATTGGTAATATTTGTCCATCTTCACGTGAGCTACTAGTTATCACTAAACACTTTTAAATGTTTATAAACTTGCCTATAGTAGCACTTACTTATATTTGTTGAGGACGGCCGTTTCAAGAGATGTGTCCCATTGTCAACTCAGTCCGTAACTGATCTCAAGGTTTACGTAGGTTAGGGTGTTAGGGTGGTGTTGGATATTATAGTGGGGTGGGTGTATTTTGTGAGTATTAAGGAGTTATGATGTCCAAAAGTGGGTGCGAGTTGTAATGTAATTGTGTATTGAGTATGTGTGTGGGGTGTAGTTTGAAGTGTCTGTATATTTCGTACTGTTCGGTTGTGTAGCGTTAGTTATTTCTGTGTTGTTTATCAAGAATTTGTAGGTTAGATGTTATGTCTATGTAGTCATGTTTTGTGGAGTTAAGATGATCAGAGACGTTTGATTAGTAGTTATTTTTTTTAGTGCTTTTATATGTTCTTGGTAACGTGTATGTAAAAACTGGGGCACGAACTGCAAGTTAGTTTGTAAACTCCAGTGGCGTTGTAAATGTCGTCGATTTTGTTGTTGGGTTTAAATTGTTTATTGAGAGTGTTGTGTGAGTAGTAAGCTATTTTGTAGTTCTATTTTCGTAGTGTGTTGGTTAGATGGTGGGTTTTGGATGATCTGTATGGTATTGATAAGTATATTGTTTATTTATATTGTAGTATTAATAATGCATATTTTAATATTGCTAAAAACGACAGTTCCAGATTCACTTCAACTCACAGTATATTAATAGTAAACAGTACTAAACAATTTACCTATATTTAAAAAGTACTTAACTAAGTGAATACGTAATAGCCTACTTGCTGACGCGTTTCAAAACATTCGTTCCTTTTACGAAGCTAACGAATGCTTCGTAAAAGGAACGAATATTTTGAAACGCGTCTGCAGGTAAGCCATTACGTATTCACTTAGTTAAGTACTTTTTAAATATAGTTTAATCAGTGAATTCAAGATGATTATATCAAGCAACTTAAACAACTTACCTTATACTTAAAAGGAACAGTTTACACATTTATGTAAACGCCTTCTTTATGACGAATTTGATGACTTTCTATTCAGTTTTCTTATATCGAGGTTTTATAGATGGAAGTATTTAGTCTAATATAATTTTTTTTAAAATTAGATCACCCTCTATTTATACATCTTGTTCAAATCTTCATCGTTAATAAAAATACTTTTTATTCATCCGCTCAAGTTCAATTACATTTTGTTAAACTTGTGTGGGCCGACAATTGATGTTAATACAGTTTTTTTAAATATTAATTCATTTATTAAATTAAATCAATTAATGTGGGAGAAAAACTTTGCACAAAAGGGGCAAGATATGAGATATAGTTATTTCGTCCCATTTGAAGTAAAATAAGCGATAACATATGATTTCATAAAACAGCTGATTGTATGTTATATGTTATGTGATAGAACAGCTGTTTTAAGGCAAAGGTTATGTTACTTTATTTATATTAATTAAAATTATTTAATAAAAGGTGAGCACATAAACACACTCCACTAGTAGTGTTAAGTCTTCACAAAAAGAAGGAAAATAGTTATAAAGAGTTAAATAGGTTAAAATTAGGGATATGATATGGTAAATCATTACAATAAAACCAACTGTCCTCTAAATATAACTTAAGCAAAAATAACGTTTATAAATCTCAATGCATTTTTAAAAAAACTGATAAGGACTATTGTACTGATTCATTGTAAATCAACAGTCATAACTTGATGATAGTTGCACTTAATAAAGTTATTTTGTACAAATGAGGTTAGGTTTTAATCTTTCTCAACCTCTTCCTTCCTAACCCTTTCCCAACTAACAAATTACTACCCTAAAGAAGTTAGATTATATCCTTGAGTATAATGACAGTTGTTGTCTCAGAGGCAAGAAAGGCATTCATGTTGAAACAGGACAATCTATAGATTTTCTAGCACAAACATCTATACTAGGATTGGGTTAATATCAGATATTCGATCAGTTCTTAAGCATTGAGCACATAAACACACTACCCTAGTAGCGTTAAAGTCTTTACAAAACGGAGGGAAATAGTTAAATAGGTTAAAAGAATGAATACGTTATGGTAAACCATTACAATAAATTCAACTGTTCTGTAAAAGACATAGTTTAGGCAACCATAAGGTTTACAAACCTCAAGGCAAACAGTTTAACACTATTGATTTATTTCACATCATCAGTCATTACTTGATGATAATTGTATTTAATAAAGGTATTTTGTACAAATGAGGTTATGTTTCATTGACCCTCCTCTTGACCTTTTTCTAACCTCTTGTTTAATCCAACCCTTTCCTAACCAACAAATTATTACACTAGAGAACTTACATTTCGATCCTCAAAACCTCGAGACATTGTCGTCTCAAAGATTACGAAGGAATCTTAAGTTGAAAGAGCACATTCTATTTAAGAAAGGATTAGGAAGAGATTTAGAAAAATATGAGGAAGGGTTAGAAAGGGGTTGAAAAAAAGTTGAGAATAAAATTCTAATTGTTAAAAAAGAGTTGATATTCCAATAAGAAAGGGCTAAGATGGGCATGAATAGACATCCCATTCATGTTTTAGCTGTTTGTAGAATTCTCTCTACTAGGACCTTAGCTTTAAAACTATATTTGCCAGGCACTAAGCCCTTGAATGTAGGCCTATACCATCATTAGCCCATCTCATATTTTGGATTCAAATCTTTAAAATGAATATGAAGAAACGACCGTAGTAGATAAAAATAGGTCAAATCGATGAAAAGAGTGAAAAGATGAAATGAGATATGGCAAAGAACTATAATAAAACAATCTTTCTTCTGTTATTCCAACATAGCCGAGAATGATGGCCACGTAACGGTGCTAAGAATTGATCGCTCCCATGCAGGTTACGCAATATCACTGAAAAGGTTAAAGAAATTAGCAGGATTAACATTTAATACAATTTTTATCTATACCATTCTATATATACTCCCTTTTATACATCAGTATATAATCCATACGGAGTATAAATGGAGTTATATATCGGTATATAGGCCTACTCCTTTTACTTTATTACTCTCTCTCTCTCTCTCTCTCTCTCTCTATATATATATATATATATATATATATATATATATTTACAGAGAGAAATAGAGAGAGATACAGACAGACAGACAGAGAAAAAGGGAGAGAGAGAGAGACAAAGGCGGGCAGCGAGAGAGAGAGAGAGCTGTGGGAAGAATGATTACGTACAGATAAGAACAGATAAGAATGTGAATCTAGCACACAGTTATAAGTGAAAAGAACTTTGGCTTGCGCCATATAGGGATCTCATCCCTTAGGTTCACATTGTGGTCGAATAGATGTGCACCCCAGCAACACCTTGTTGTGGGTTAGGGATTTTAAATATAACTAGCTTTAAGATAGGGACATGGCACTAGATTTATATTGGGAGAAGATCTAAAGACTTTTGATTCTTTTTTGAAAAGGCGGTAGATGTTTCTGTACCACCATAAAATGCAAAATACAACATAGTCACAGTGTTTTAAGGTTAAAGTTTCATGTTAAAATATAACACATAAAAACGTGAACAACATGAACAAAAACAAAGAAAAACATCTTTAATTTTCATATGTTTTCGAATCAGCGCTTTAAACCAGAACAAACGAGACGAGATCAATGAGCCATTTCTATCCATTAATACATCTCTCCAAGCGGTTGATCCTCAGTGGGCGTTTAAAGTTATTTAAGCCAAAATGTCCGGCCGTTGCTACAGGCTGATTTATAAGTACCAACTTCCACATCTAATTAGAAGGAATAAATAGTGGATTGCGATTGGTAGGTGTAGAAAGTAGGGTGAGGGAACTGTAAAGTGTGCAAAATATGTCCAGAAATGAAAGGTGACCCTCTTTCAGTGCACAAGTGACCAGTCGTTGAAATCTCCGACAAGTCCAGCTGGAAAGGCTAAGCGATCGAAAACTATCTACTTCACCCGCATTACTATCTCTCCTTGCTTCAGTAACACAACTATTAAAATACTGTAACACATATAAACATTAATGTATCCAAAGTGGTACTGGTACATACATAACGGTTCCTGCAGCCGCAATTTACAAATACTTCTTACTATCCCTGTTGATATTATGCTACAATAGTAAGAGTATCGTTATTGAAAGTGGTTTTTTAAACAACTTATACTAAAAAAAGTTCTTTACATTTCAATTGTAGTTTTTAATAAATAACCCAAA